>CM076570.1:626855845-627077741 GCA_034641835.2 Pinus albicaulis
TGTTGGAATTTCTGCCAAATGTAGTAGTGTCAACTCGGCTAACTCATTCAAGTTGTCTCTTGATGTGGAATTTCGATTTTATCCTAATTTAATCAAAGGAAAAATTAAATTAGGAATATGTTGTTTCATTTTCAAAACTCTCTCTCGGCAAGAAATGGATTCACATCTACCTCGATCTAGCACCTTTAGAATGTACATCATCCAACACTTATCTCTATTGTTGCTGATACTACAACATATGCAGCAAAGAAGCACACATATAAATAAATAAAAATAATCATTGAAACAATCTACAACTATCTACTGGGAAAATTGTGTTATTGTTGATTCAGCTACTAAGCCTCCTACTATGTTGTCAACATTTCTCTGCACTCCTCGGTATCTGATTGAAATTGATCCTCCTGCTACTAAATATTTGGGCACCTGTAGCAAGGTAATGATCCATGAGGAGAACACCTCAATGGACCTTGCCCAAATTTCTACAATCCTGGGACTATTGATTCACATTGCCCCACCTCACACCTAGAGTTATGGATGCACGTGCTCCCTGATGAGCTCCATCATTAGACATATTTTGAGGGGTTAATGGTCACCTTTTTTCCTTCTTAGATCTCTTTTTCTTTCATTTTTATTATTATTTGGTTTTATGATGCTAGTATAGGTGGTGATTAAGGCTAACATATTTTGAGTGCCTAATATGAGGTTGAGTGCATAAAATCATGAATTATTAGCATTTTTATAAGGATTTTATCATCAAGACTTGGAGGAGACAATAAGGAGAAATTATAAGAGTATTTTCCACCCTCCTTAACTCTCAAAAGCAGCCAAAGGATCCTAAATATTCTCTCCAACAATTCGAATTCCAAAGGTAGCCAAAGGATCCCCAAG
The DNA here is from genome assembly GCA_034641835.2 of Pinus albicaulis. Taxonomy (NCBI): domain Eukaryota; kingdom Viridiplantae; phylum Streptophyta; class Pinopsida; order Pinales; family Pinaceae; genus Pinus; species Pinus albicaulis. The sequence goes on from CM076570.1 coordinate 626,856,734, forward strand.
GATTCTCTCCAGCAATTCGAGTTCCAGAGGCAGCCAAGTAACTCAAAGAGGAGTGCACTCAATATTTGTTTACTTAGAGTCAAGTGGACTCAATCACTATTTTCTAGGGAGTTTTTGGTAGCTACCCTGTAGAATAAATAGAGCAAATCTAGAGCTAGGAAGGGTCGAAACTTTGTTGCAAGCTATTGAGCTTTTTATTATTTTACTCAGTGATCAAACTTTCAGAAATGTACGAGGCTATTCTTTTATGAAATGAGCAGACTGATTTCATTTTACTGATTTAAGTTTCAGAGAGCTAGGCTCGTGGATTAGGGCCCAATCCATGTGCCTCAACCTCTCTGTTGTATTTTTTCTCTGCTTTCTGTCATTTCATTAGTTCTGCTTCTGATAATTTCTTTTATGTTTCAAGTTGTTGTTTAGTTTTTCTTTCAGTGTGCTGATGTAGGTCATTTTCTTGTGAGTAATAGAATAGAGGATAAAAAAAAAAAAATTGTGGATCAAGACCCCCTTCTCATCTCTGTCAATAGAGCTCGAGGAGGGAAAACCTTCCCACAGGCCCAAAAACTAATCTCTCTTCACTGTTTCTGAGTTTAAAAGTAGATTTTCATTACCATTTTTTAGTCTCCCTTTGCACTGTATTTTTACGCATTTGTATGTTTCTTTGCACATAAGTTAGCAGGTTTATTGTAGGAATTAGTGCTAAAACCCCAAAGAAGCTTCGTGGTGCCTCCCCGCTTCATTATCCATCTCTGTCTTCACAATCTACGCACTGTTGTTATGCCCTCCATTTCCACTCTTTCCCGCTTATTCTCACTACCGCACCCACCTTTTATCCCTAAAAACACTTAAAATATCGAGCCCGCCTTATTCCTTTGTTCTTATTGGTCACGGTTGCCTTACCATTTTTAATGCAAAACGCTTGAAAACCATTGAAATTCAACCTCTGCCTTTCCTCATCAAAACTCATGCTACCGTACTTCTCAAATCGCACTTCGTGACCTTTTCCCTTTTTCTTTTAAGACTTACCACTCCAACGCCGATTGCGATAACTCCGCCGCATCGCACATCACAAATCACATATTTTCTTTGGCTCCCATAAAACATATCACTCCAACCACCGATTACGATAATCCTCCATGCTCCGCCACATCGCAAATCACATTTCGCAACCTTTTCTTTCTTTTAATACTTACTCCTCCAGATGTCGATTGTGATATTCTTCGTACTCCGCCACATCGCAAATCGCAAATTGCAGATTTTACCTCGTCACATTTCGCACTTCGCAGATTCTACCCCATCGCATTTCGCATTTCGCTCCCGCTCCCGAGCATCACTTCCACTACTCCTCTAAATTTATGATATTGCGATTGCGATATCACATATCGCATATCGCACTTCTGTCCACCATCGCGCTTTTTTAATCATTTTGCTCCAAAGAATTTTTGCACCATAATAAAGCTTTAATAAGGTTTAAACCCGCTCTTTCCACCTCTAAGCATTGTTTCATGTGTTGATCCCTCCACTAGCACCTTTAGCCCGCTTTCCTCCAAACTGCAAGCCACACTTTGTCAAGTTTATTTTATCATGAAGTTGCATGGTTAGAAGTATGATAGCATGGTAAATAGATCAGAGGATAAGTAGGCTGTATTTAGCCGATTGGCCTAGCTAGGTGAAATTTACTTTAGTTTATTTTCAGTCATTTCCTTTTGCTGATTAGATTAGATTCCTTTCTGTCATTAAATTAGTTTCATTTCCATCATTTCCTTTCTGCAAATTATGTTAGTTTCCTTTCTGTCATTTCTTTCCAGCAATTTACGTTTCAGATTTTATCATAGTTTAATAAATAGCACCCTTTCGTAAAGCAGAAGAGGATGACATGAACATAATGCATCTGCTATGTATATAGCAGTGTCACCTCCAAGTTTGTATGAACCCCGAGTTGATAAAGTAAAGTAGGGCAACCCCTAGGAGTTGCAGCACTCTTGGTGCAATACCAGGGCTCACCACTCCCTCTTCCCACTTAGCTCGAAATCCCCCCCTACTCGAGGTCTTTGCTTGAGTGGATGTTTCCACTTTGTCTCCTCTTTGCTTCACCATTTGTGGGATCTCCACAACTTTTTGAGGCTGCTTCTGCGGCTCCATTTTGAGAGGTAAATCATGCTCCCTCTCAACCACCAAGTCTCTAACCTTTCCCTTGCTCCTCAAGGTTTTTCATGCATCTTATACCTAAAATGCATACAATTTCTTGACTCGCACACTGATTTTCTTCACTTTTCCCATGGCGATGTATCTAAGGAATTCCATTCCTTTGATGATTATCACATCGTAGCAACAGTCTTCCAACACCATGACAGAAACCATATTCTTCTTTAGAACTAGAATAAACATCATATCCTTGAGCCTAAGAGGGGAGCTAGACTCCCTCTGAAAAGTAATTGTACCAATATCAGTCGTGTTATACCTCCCATCATCTCCGAACTCAATGTTCTGCTTGAGGTCTTTCTCCTACAAGTCACTAAATAAATCTCTATTCCCCATCATATGGAATGAGGCATCATTGTCTAGATACTACATGCTTCCCATTACTATTCTTTTCATGCATGTAATGAGATTAAAATCAAGCTCAAATTATGAAGCTAGAGCTTCACTTTTTTATGTTATAGTAGGTTCCTTCTTACTTGCCTTCTTCTATGGACATTTTCTGGCATAGTGCCCGGATTCATGACAGTGAGAGAACTTGATTTTGGAAAAGTCTTTCTAGGCTGGAATTAGACTCACCTTGGGACTTCTTCCCCTTTTCCTTCCTTCCTCTGCTGACTAATGCAAAATACTCTTCCTCTTATTTGGATGAGGTCTCGTCTCTAGTGTTCCACCTGAACTCTTCCTATACTAAATCAGACCACAATCTTTCCCAGTTTGGTAGCTTCTCCCTCCCATATATCGAATCCTGGAAATTGTGTCAGCTCTTAGGAAGGCCTATAAGTGTTAGGATTACAATATCATCCTCTTCAAAAATAACCCCGACTCCTCCAATTTCATCACGACATTGTGTGAACCTGCTGAGGTATTTTGGTATTGTGTCGTAATTTTGCATCTTGATATTCCAAATCTTGTCCCTGAGTGCCAACTTCCTGTGGTCTCTACTATTCTGGAAAAACTCTTTCAGTGCTTTCCACATTGCATATGGGGTTTCTTTCCCATGGATATTGGAAAATATGTGATCCTTCACACCTTCCAATATCCTTATCCTCACCCTCGCTACACACTTTCTCCATTCTTCTAGATCCTTGAGGTCTGATGATCCTGGTTTTGGAATGTCAACATCTATGAATTCCTTCAACTCATTGTCCTCTAGTATTGCCTCCATGCATCCCTTCCAAGAAATAAATTTTTAGATACCTTCAAGGGCATACTCAAGTCTTAGACCATAGAGCGCCATCCTGCTAGCTCTGAAGAATAGATCTTGCAAACTCATTCCTCCTGCAAAGATGTTGGGTAATTTAATTGACTGCTAAATTAATTTTCATTAATTGTCAAACGCGGGGTTCCATGAACTTGTGAAATATACATGCATTATATGTGCTAGGAAAATTAACTTTCAATTAAAGAAAATTATTCTAATTTTAAGATGAATATAAACCTTATCTATGACAATGTCATGGAAAAGAATCATGAACTATTGCAAATGGAAATGAAATTTAGACTATATCTAATTAAGCATACACATACTCTTTTCTATACTCAAAACTAAGAAGTGGTTTCAAAGAAAACTATTATGAATGGAAGAACTTCAAATTCTATTCTAACAATCGAAATATCTTATTCTATTGAACTTTGAATGTCAATTTTATTCTATGAAATTGAAAGAAAAAACTACTCTATAAAATTAAAAAGAAACTAGAAGGAAAATTAATCTATTCCGACTTGAAAGGAATCCTAATTGTGAAATTGAAACTGATCTAAAGCTATGAAGCTTCGAAATTGAAAACTATTCTAAAGTATGACAATTAAGAGAATTACTAGTGTGAATTTCTTAATTCAAAACTAATCATACGAATTCAACATGGAAATTGAAGTATTAAAGCGAAAGAAAATCTAAAAAAAACAATTCAAAGTGAATTTTTTTGTGGTTTTTATTTTATTTAATATAGATCGCTTATTATATTACAAAAAAAATATTGATGAGTAAATTGTGCTTGAAACAAAGCATCAAAGCATCAAATCATTTGTTTATTTCAAAAACTAAATAAAAACAAATTATTAATCAAAAGAATAATACATTGTCTCACAGAGTCGGCAGGGGGGGCTCCTGTTGAGTGTGAGGAAGTAGGAATCTTAACACATCAAAATTATGCCATAAAACAATTTTTTTTGTTATTTGAAACCAATATTCCTTCCTCCAAGAATGATAACAAGAATTTGAACTTAATACATTGACTATCATTTGCTTGTAGCTGAAGCATTTTTATAGTTTTTAAATTACAACTACATTGATATCCTTATGCCTAGGAATCAGAACTAAAAGTTCACCTCATTGCCATGAATTTACTGAAGCACAGTGCATTCCAACCTCTTTTTTCTTGATTGGGCGTTAATTGACACATTTACACACGGTTTTCTCGCACAAAAATCTCTCAAATGGTAACAAATTTGAGGGAACCGCTCAAAAATAACCTAACTGGGTGCATTCTTAAAAAAAACCCATTTTTTCATTTTCCAAAATTCGTTTTCATTTTCTCATAAAACGATTTTGAAGTTGAATGGTTAAAATTGCTGCATTTTTCCTTTGATTTCTTGCCAGAGGTTCACACGTTTGGAGGAAAACTCAGAAAACACCCCAAATTTCATGTTTCTGCCACTTTTTTTCAACCTACGCTATGCTTTTGGAGTAACCTTGGGGAAATGAAGTTTTGAGTGTCTTACAAGTGTTATTTTTCAAGTTTCAAGGTTCAGTTTCCTAGAGGACATCCAGGGCTACCTTATCCAACCTTCAAATCAGCAAAAATATGCATAAAAGGCACCTTAGAAGCCCCTCCAAGTGCAAGCTATGCTTTTGTCAAATCACGCTATGTTTCTGTCAGGCACGCTATGTTTCTGTGTAGAAGAATTTCTAGACAGGTGTCAGTCAAAAAAGGTCAAAGATTCGAGGTAACAGTTGTCTCATGAGATGTTTCATGGTTAATGAAGTATATTTATGCTCCTCATTGTTGAAGGATATTGTAATTAATCAAGGAGACAAAGACTCCTACTTGTTAGATAAAATAGGGGAGATTGTTTCTATCTTCCCTAAAAACTAGGCAATGACTCATTAGGTGCATTAATTAGTTGGTTTGGATCAGGTTTCGACCCATTGAGGTGGCATATTGTCTATTTTTCTATATATACCCAAACTCATGTCATTTTAGAGATTGGATAGTTGACATTGTAGTGTGGAGCTTATGTAGATCTTTTTACAGTGTAATCAAAGACATGTTGCAGCTATAATTTTGGGACTCGGGTGGTATGTTTATTAGCATTCCTTTTTCTCAGTTTTACCATCAAATTGAATGTTAATTCTTATATATTCTTTCATATGATGATCTTATGAGTCTTTAAGCAGAATTCTTACTTTTGTACTTTGTTTAATGAGATTTTAATAAAAAAAAATTACTTCTTCTGATGAATAACTCATATGTTATATGCTCATTTTGATTCTCCCTTTTTCAAACCATATACCACAATGAAAATCTAAATGTGTTTCTAAGTATACCTACCTGACCTCATTTTCATCTTTGTAGTTTTTCATTTGAAATCTGACCTTGAAACCTAGACCTATTTCCTAGACCGACACTTCCTATCCAGCAAAATTCAATACAAAACTCTAATCAAAATCACTAAGCTTATATCTAGCCTAAGATCTTTTCCTTTTCATTCACCTCATTGACTGTGAAATTTACATCGAGAAAGCCATCTCTGGTTTGGTAGGGCTAGCTACAAAATCTAAATATTGGTTTTAGGTTACCTCCTTTAGTCTCCTTTCTCAACCTTGGGAAATAAAGGGAGTGATAACACATTAGATCCATCCCTGCACTCTTTGTGCAGATGGGATGGAATATACATTAGATCGATGTGAATATAACCTTTCTCAATGGATTTATTTAGGAAGAAGTGTACATTGAGTAGCCGGAAGCTTTTGAGACCTTAGACAGGGAGTCGCATGTGTGAAGACTCAAGAGAAAATTGTATGGGTTGAAGCAAGCACCCCGTACTTGGTACACCAAGATTGACAACTATTTCACCGGGTTGGGCTTCACGGAGAGTGAAGTGGATGTGAACCTATATCATATTGTGGTTGATGGTAAGATTTTTATTATTGTACTTTATGTTGATGATTTCATACTGACATGTGATGAGCGGCTCATAAATTCTTGTAAAGATGATCTTGCAAGAGAATTTGAGATGAAGGGCTCTTGCACTAGTTTATTAGATTGGAAATATGGAAAAGAAATGGGGATTTATTTGTATCTCAGGGAAATTGTGCCAAGGATATTCTGAAAAATTTCCACATGGAGGGTAGCAAACCCATGGAGACTCCTCTTCCGGGAAATTGGAGGAAGGAGAATGCTACTTCGAGTGAAGTAGTGGATGCTACTGTTTACAGGCAGCTCGTGGGTTCACTCATGTATTTGGTGAGCACACGATCCGACATATGCTACGCAGTTAACCAATTGAGCCAAGCTATGGTTAAGTCGACCAAACTCTTTTGGAAGGTAGGGAAGCATGTGTTGATATATATCAAGGGCACTACAGAGTATGGATTATGGTACAGATGGACAGAGGGAGTGAAGCTTCAAGGCTTCACTAATGAAAATTGGGCAGGGATTCCATCCGACTGGAAGAGCACATCAAGAGGCATCTTTAGCATAGGACTAGCAGCAATTTCCTAGTACAACAGAAAACAGAGATCAGTTTTACTTAGTTCAGCAGAGGCAAAGTACATGGCGGCCAATCAGGCAACATGCGAGGCCATTTGGATAAGGAAGATACTTGTTGGTTTGTTTAGTTAGCAGATGGATCTGACATTGATACATTATGATAAATAGAGTTGCATCAAAGTCTTGGTTAATCCAGTATTCCATGACAGGTCCAAGCATATTGATATTAGGTATCACCATCTCAAAGATTGTGTTCAGAGGAGGATTATGTCATTAGAGTACATTCCCACGGAGGAGCAGGATGCAGACATCTTTACGAAGGTATTGGCTTGAAGCAAATTCAAATTCCATAGAGACAGGATTGGCGTAGCAGATAATCCATTTCTTTTTGAGAGGGAGTGTTGAAATGGTACCAAGAAATGGCACCCCAAAGTGGGGTTTCTAATTTAATTTTCCCTTAATTAAATTAGAAGAGAAATTGTAATTTCATATCATAACAACTTGTATTAGTTAACTAAGTCAAAATGACTGAGTTAGCTTAAGTAATTCAAGTTTAGGATCTAAGAATATGCATGTAGAGTGATTCCATGATTTAAGGGGGTCCAGTTGCAGTTATGCATGAGTTGTAATTAGTTAACTCAAGAAATTGAATTAAAATCAGTTTAACTAGTTCTAACTGAGTGATGAGCTAGTGAGAGGTCCAGTGAATTAAATATGATTTAATTCACAATGAGTGATCAACCAGTTAACTAATAATTCACTATAAATATTTGTTGCATGTCAGTTCTAAGGAAGACCCAGTTGAGACAAAGGTTAAAGGGAAGATAATTATCAGTTGTATAATAAGAAAATTGTAAAAGTCTGTTATAGAGTCAATTGGAGGTCCTTGATGAATTGTGCAATCAATTGGATGGATTTTCCTATGTAATAGGGATTTAATTCCTTAAGGAATGTGTGAGCAAGGGAGGCTTAGCAGAGGTAGATAATTGGCTAATTATTTGTCTGATTTTTCCTAGATCAGTGTGAGACAGTTGGTAGAGTGCGGGAGTTCTCTTGTGAGAGAAAAAATTGTATTGTTTCATGATCCTTGACTTTATATAATATACATATAGCGGGGTTTTAGGCGGTGTGCTTTCCCCAGATACATCTTGTGTTATGCAATTGATTGTCTCTTTCTCTTACTTTTTATGTGATTGTGTGATCGTGTTTTGTTTCCGCAAATTGTAGAAGGATTTCGTCTCTTGTTTTAGTACATTATAATATCAAATTGAATCTCATTGGTAGATTTTCTACATCTGGGAGGCTCTGGATGCACCCACAAGCCTGCGTCTAGGAACTATTTACGGCAGACCTGTGCCAGAGTCCGTGAGATTTAAGGCACTTTTCAAGCCCATAATTTCAGCCACTACCCAAATATTGTTGTAACTTCTGGAATCCATTAAAAACATGATGACAAGACTAATAAAAAAAAAACTAACTCCATGACTAAGCCTGACCATCCCCAGCCGGGATTGACATTTTTTCAAACACTTGGCATGAATGAAATATATAGGTCTAGGATACAAGAAAAAGCATGAATGAATGAAAACTCTTATGAAACTTTACAAGAAGGATCACCACCTTCTTCCTTTAACAGATATGACACCCATTAGGTCTTGCATCCATCATTTTAATAATTGCAAGTAAATACATGAAATAACCATGACATGAACCAGTCATTTAAACATGCTTATAACCAGCATAGGAAATAATAGTGATATAATATCCATTAAATCCATATATTAATAAAAAGCAAGGGAACTTATCTTCCATTAAAGACATGCAATAATTGACCAAGTTCGGGACTTCCATGTACCACCCAACCATAGACATGGTTGAGAAATCTATCTTAATCCAATCACCCTCATGCCATATTCCAAGCATGAATGTGGGATATCATGGATAAACCAATCCAAAACACAACCAAGGGAATCTAAAGGTTAAACCACCTCCACCCTCACCATATCGTGATCACACCAAAACCGGTGTTCTGTTCACAAAACTGAACCGAACTTGGAATTCCATATAGAATCCATCACTATCCTTGAGGAATTTTCTATCTCCCTGTCTCTCAAGCTTCACCACAATCCAATATCAGATCACTAGGCCCTAAACCGAGACACCCCCCTCAGGCTTTACAGTATATCCCATCAAAACCAGTCAATGGATTCGTAGGCCTTTGGGAATGAACCTTGAGACCACCTCTACCCCATATTCCAAAATCCATCTGAAAATTCCAAAGCACAAAACCGAGATCAAAGTCCCAACACACCATGGCATCTGGAAAAGGCAAGGTAAGGCTAAATACCACTGTCAAATCCTTGAAAAACCATGCCACCGACAAAAAGAGAACCAAATACGAACATGCATAAGCCATGCATGTCCAAACTAGCTAGGAAATAAGACATGCAATATGTTACCTGCAAGTATTCATACTGAAGCTGCTAGATCATGTTCTTCCCTACTTGATATTTTATTTCCTTTCCTTTCCTTTCCTTGTCCTTCCTTTAATTTCTTTCCTCCTCCTTGGCACAATGTTTAATTTCTCCAATAAAACTCTAACTATCCAAGAGTATGAGAGAAAGAGAGAGAATAATGAGAGAGCTCAAAAACTAAACTGACAAAAGGTACTAACTAATCCTCAGAAGTATTTTTATTAATTATGCCTTTATTTTCTTCATTTTCCATTATTTTCCTTCATTTTCCTCCTCACATGCAACCTGTGACCTTTTACCTTCCTTTTCTCCTAATTTCCTTTATTTTCATAAATAAATGTGCCAAAAATACTTGTTTTCCTCTTAAATTCCTTAGTCATTACCTTTGCTAATTTTCCTTATCCATAAACACATATTGAGTGATGACCACTAGGATATATTTTCCCAACACTCAACTTGGAATAAATACCCCTTAACCGTGGTCTTGTTTTTGGATTTATTAACTTTTATTACACGAACTTTTAGCACGGGTTTGTTACATAAGCGATCATTTCCTTTTGTGAAAAGTCCTTAGCCACAAAATGAACTTTGAACTTCTCCATGCTGCCATCCGCAGCATACTTGATCTTGTACACCCATCTCGAGCCAACCACTAACTTTCCCACTGTTCGTGGCACAACCTCCCATATGTTTTTCTTCATGATGGCATAATACTCTTCCACTGTGGCATCAATCCACACTTGATGCTCGAATGCCTCCTAAAAGCTAACAGGTTCAACCTAAATTAGTTCTCTCATCAATGCCATATACCCAGAATAGTGTTGAGGAGCCTTACTTTTTTTGACTAAATATCTCAAATCACCAACATACTCGTGAGCCTCTCTCAATGTCTACTATGCCCAATTGGATTGCTTCCTCCTTGTGCTTGGAGCCTTAGGCTGGGTGTTAGGAACCCCATGTTCCTCATATTGATATATCTACTTGGCCTACTCACTTTTCTCAAAAAATTGCGTAATTGTATTTAGAGGAATGTGCACTAACTAAACCTTTGGTGCCTACTTCTCCTAAACCTCAACTATAAAAGCACTCATGTTTTTAGACTTTTGAAGAGTCATCTCTTCTTCAAAATTCACATCCTTGCGAAATATTTTCTTCCTGGGAGTAGGAATCTAACACGATATGCTTTTAAAGTCTTTTACCCCACAAGGATACATTTCTTTGTAGTAGCCTCCAACTTGGTACTTTTCTCCTCAGGAACACGAAAAATACAAAAAACACACAAAGATACGAATGTGCCCCAAATCTAGTTTCTTCCATTTAAATGTTGCTTTTGTTTTGTAGATATATGATAGTGTTACAATCCTCTGACTATAAAATAAAAGGTAGATCTTGGTCATGGATTATATCCTTGGCCCCTCTAGCAATGGCCATGTTCTTTTTCTCTACAACCCCACTCTACTAAGGGTTGTACAAAATGGTAACAAACCTGGTTTAAAGGTTCATGTAATAAAAGTTAATAAAGGCAAAAGAAGACCACAGTTAAGAGACACTTATTCCAAGTTGAATGTTGGGCAAAGATATCCTAGTGGGCATCACTGGATGTGTGTATGGCATTTTTCCGTTCAATTTTGGAGCTCTCTCTCTATTATCTCTCTCACACACTCTTGGAGACTTAGAGTTTTATTGGAGCATTTCAACATTGGATCAAGAAAGGGAAAAGCAAGAAAAGGGAGGACAAGGAAAGGAAAGGAAAGAAAATATCAAGCAAGGAAGAGCATGATCAAGCAACTTTAGCAGGGATACTTGTCGATAATATATTACATGTATAATTTCCTAGCTGGTTTTGACATGCATGGTATGTGCATGTTGCTATTTGGTTCTTTTGTTGTCGGTGGCATGGTTATTCCGGGTTTTGATAGTGGTTTTCAGCCTTGCATTTCCTTTCTTTTGGATAGCCATGGTGTGATGATATTTTTCTTGGTTTTGAGCTTTGGAATTACTAACTGGTTTCGGAATCTGGTGCAGAGGTGGTCTCAGGTTCATTCCCAAAGGCCTAGGAATCTGTTGATTGGTTTTGGCGGGATACACGGTAAATCCTGAGGTTGGTGTCTCAATAAGGGCCTAGTGATCTGATGTGGATTGAGATAAGGAGACATAAAATACCTCAAGGATTGTGATGAGATCTAGAGGCATTCCAAGCTCAATTCGATTTTTTGATCTTAGTGTTGGTTTAGATGAGATCACGATATGGTGAGGGTGGAGGTGGTTTAACCTTTCGATTCCCTTGGTTTTTTTTATTGGTTTATCCTTGACATCTTACATTCATGCTTGGAATATGGTATGGGGGTGACTAACTGAAAGAAATATTTGGTTCAACCATGTCTATGGTCGGGTGGTACGTGGAAGTCCCGAACCTATTTGGCTCTTTCATGTGTTTAATGAAAGTTAAGTTCTCTTGCTTTTGTACTTGTATTTATGTGGCTTTAATGGCTATTATATTATGGTTATTTTGTGGTTATGAACATGGTTATGTGACTAGTTATAGTCATGGTTTATTTCATGTTTTACTGGTAACTAAAAACATAATGGATGCAAGACCTAATTGATGATAAGACAACTAACACTAGTAGAAAATGGCTAATTAATTACTAAAAAAACAACTAAAATTTGCATATAAACGACTATTTTTCAGTCGGTGACCAATAGTAGCTAATTTACAGTATCTTATAACGCGACCAACTTTTAGTCATTTTTAACTTAGTCATTAATTAGTTATCTCAATTTTGTTGTCTAGTAGTATATTTGATCATTAATTTGATCATTAATTTAGTCAGTGATTTGGTCATTAATTTAGTCATTGATTTGATAATTAATTTAGTCACTGATTTGATCATTAGTTTGGTCATTGATTTAGTCATTGATTTAATCTTTGATTTGGTCATTAATTGTCACAATTAATGACAAAATATACAACAAAATATATTACTATATGATCACCCAAGAAAACCGATTAATGACCAAAATGTTGGTCGTGTTATAAAATACTGTAAATTAGCTACTAATAGTCACATATATGCAAGTTTTAGTCGTAGATTGAAACTAATTAATGACCGAAGAAATATGGCTAAATTTTGTTCTTGTTATAAGATATTGTAAATTAGCTACTAATAGTTGTATATATGCAAAATTTAGTTGTCATTTGCAATCACAAATTTATCATTTGCATTAGTCATTTATCTTTTTTTGTTAGTTTTATATTCATTATATAAACAACTAATTTAGTAGTTTATATTCATTTCATTTACTTTAATTAATAATCATTATAAATGACTAATTTAGTCGTATATTTATTTTATTTGTGTTCGTCATTAATCAATATAAACTACTAATTTAGTAGTTTCAAATTGATTTTTTGTTTATTATGAATAAACATAAATTAATTTGTATGATTTAAAAAATGTCATACAATGTGCATGTTCATCTAATATGAAAACAAAAAGTTGCATATGTTAATTACAATACTAAACAATATCAAATACAACTATAAATAATTTCAACCACTTAAATTATATTATATGAAATGTTAAAGTATTACAATATGGGTTTCCAACTTAATATTGGTTGGACTACAATTTACACACAAAATGATGTTTCATCACTTCAAAACATTATTGTTGTGTTGTAAGGCATTGTAGGTGAATTCACAAACTCGGAAGACTTGACCATCGATCTTTATATGTGTGTCTTATGTGGGATATTGGCTCTAAGGGTATCAACAGACCAATTCTCCTCTCTCTTTTTTTGCATTTGTCGCTCCAATGTTATTGCTCCCCTCTTTTTTCAATTCTTGCTTCTTACCATCAATACTGAGTTCATTTTACGAAAACAAAAGAAGATACAATGTAGAGTGTAAGACATGAAAGACAATGAACACTAAAATATAAACTAAATTAGACTATAAATAGTTTATACGACATATACCTCAACATCAACAATGTCAAAGCCATTTTCCCCCATACAAGTAAGAAACTCGAACAAATTTTCTTCATTGGGGTGATAATGGCCACTATAATGTGGCCAGATAACCTGTATAAACAAAGCAAATAAAATGTCACCATATATAGAAAAGAACACCTTAGTAACTTAGTATTCAAAATTCAAGGAAAGCTTAGGCAAATTCATGTCAACTAAGTTATATGCTAAAAAGCTCAAGCTGTAGATAACTTGTGAAAACAAATAATATGAGGTGTGATGTTTAATCCTTATCGTTTTATTCACAACAACATTTCATTTTCTAACGCATGAACTTAGTCAAATACATAAACAACATTTACTCAAATAACAACATGAAAGTAACATTTTCTAATAGTCATGAAAATATTTTGACACAAAATAGCTATAAGGATTCCAATCAATATAGTGTAATAGTAATTTCATCTTCAAGCTTTGGTTTTTGTTTAAATGAACATGATACTAAGTATTTTCATTTTCATAGTTAAAAGACAAAACAAAATCAAAAGAAACATCCAAAATACAATCAAACAATAAAGAGAGGATATCATGGAATGGAAATTGCAATTATAAAATATTTGTTTACCTGTCCACCGATGCCATGTATCGCATTCCTAAAACATTTTCTTGCCCAAAATAACCATGAGGTGAAATAATCACAACATTAAAAACCATAGGAATTCCTACTAAAAACATTTCCAAAGTTAATGGCTCAAGTGGCTAAGCGATCTCTAACAACGAATGAACCATATCCAAGACGTGATATGCATTGTTTCCCCATCCTTTTTCCAATCACATTTCCTGAAACCTACAGCATAGTCAAGTAACAATCAAACAAAGACATTGACATTTGTTTTTATCTTTTATATCTATAAAATTTGAATATAGATTTGTTTCTATTACAACTTTGTTGAGACCACCTACTCTACAGTCAAAAATAGAAAAGGAGCCATTAGTCATACCTACCCATGGCCACTTGTAGGCATAATAGAAGAATAGGTTGAGCCATTGATTAGAATTGCAAAAATATTGAGGAAAGACAATTCATTATCTAGTTAACTAATTGCACATTGAACCCTATATGGATGAGTTGCCCTAAATAAAGCCGGTTTTCTCTATCATATGCCTTGGAAAGACAAAATCACTAACATTGCTTGTAATTTTTTGGTTTGATGCTATAAATTCCTTCTTGGGCTACTCCTATTCCATAATGGATTTGTTTCCCAAGAAGGATGAAAATTTGTTCTAATGACACGAAATCAGCTTAGTGGATTTTGACCCTACATGCACTAATTTTTGCAATGATTTTGTAGATGCAATTACATAGTGATATGGGTCTGAAATCATCTCATTCTTGTCTAATTTTTGGGATTAAAGCCTGAAATGTTGAATTGAAAACTCCCAAATCCTGCATGTGTATTTTAATTTGTCAGCAATTCTTAGTTGCTCTGTTTGAAGGAAGTCATAGAACCCCTAGAATAATTATATTGTCCTGTGAAGTGGCTGAGGGTTCTTATACTTTTGGAAACAATGCAAAATTGTTTGTAATTCTTCCTTTGATATTTGATCCATCAATGCCTCATTACCCACCTCACCTACAAAACTAGGAAATATGAAGTCATCTTTAAGAATCTCTCTTAAATTTATTCTATCATCCTCTTTATAAATTCCCTCAAAATGGTTTGTTGATGAGAAAATTGCTCCTCGAGATGAGACACCTTCTCATGAGGCAAAGTTCATTGATAAACACCATCTTCAGGAAATTGTTCATTATAATTATGAGATGTTGAAGAGAGAAAAGATTGGCTATTTAGTAAAGGCTATGCACAAATGTTAGTAATTTGGTACAAGGAAAAAAAAGGGCAGTAAGAGAATTGTGGAGATTCCCTACAACTCTTTTCCAAATGTGACACGTGAGGACATATTCTTATTAAAAAACTATATTTGAGAATGTGCACCATTTTGAAGGCAAGACTATTTTGGATGTAGGCGCAAGAAGTTTGACGCAAGATCCTGCACTCGACCCGTCAATCCACCTACTTACCTACGACTACGATCTATGTGCTTCCCTATATTGATCTTGCACATCATCTTGATGCACTTCCTCTATTTTCTTAGGGCCCTCAAATTTCCACCTTTGTTTCCATCCATTCCTCTTCAGGTCAATCAAATCCTTCAACATGAACCTCAACCTAGAGGGAAGCCCTTAGGTATTGGACATTTTTGTCATCCTATCAAAATAAGCATCAATATGTTCCTTGGCCTTTGAATGGTCAATCATATGACCAATAGTGGTCATCAGTTTGCACAAAGATTCAATATTTTCGTCCTTTGCATGCTGAAATTCACCAATTAATTTCCTGATGAATGCATGCATAATTCTTTCGGTCAGCATACTTTATTTATAAAGCTCACCAATAAACATTATATTTCCTAGCATTCGTTATTGTGTTGCAACCTTCTTCTCATCTATTTCTTCTACTGAAAGGATTTTTTCACCATCCTCTTCTTCTTTCTTAGCCTATGCCTCTTCTCTTTCATCTTTTTCAAATTCTTCCTGACATTTTTCAAAAGAACTCGCTTGAAAACAACCTTCTCATTATCTTCATAAAGTTCTAATAATCCTGCAGCAAGCTGAAAACAGAATTTTGCATACATTTCACAAAAAGTTGGCTCCATCAAGGCTTTGTCAAATATTTGAGATATTATAACATGAAGACATGATGCAGAGTCAATGTTCACTTCTTTGACCTGTTCAAAAAAAATTTCAAAGTTTTGGGGCATTAATTTATTAAGGATGGATTTAATTTGTCATTTTTCAACTGATCCTCATCAGAAACCTTGCCCACTTCAGCATCATAATTATTTCTCACTAGTCCAACTTGTGGAAATGGTGCTTGCACATAAGGCCCTCCAGGAAGGATGCCATTCATACTCATTTGTGTTGCACAAGTATTTCTTGCAAAGCCAATATTATAAATTTGGCCTAGTCGAAACACAGAAGAGGAACCACTTAGACTCGCATCCATCCGCATATCACAGCCAGCAGCAAAAGCATCCACCGGCTTGGCCCATATATCATCATCCAAACTGGCCATATTTCTCGCATGACATTCAAGTAGATAATTCCCACTCGGCTGACTTTCAAGACCTCTTGCAGTGCTTGCTAATGCATCAACCTCTCTACATGACTTGCAAGTGCTTGGGAATTTCCAAGTAATTCAACAGTGTCTGGACAAATTTCAAAATGATTTGGTAGATCTTTCCACCGATCCTTGATTGTCAAAAAAAACTCACTGGAGTACTTTCTGTCTCTTGAACATTTAGCAACTAAAATAGCTACTTGACTCATAGGAGTTGAAAGCTCAGCTACATCTTCCCTGTCATCCACTTCTTTTAGGACTTGCTTCTCAGGCTCTTTTGAAGAAGTCTTACTCTTGACAACATCGTTTACTACTTTGGATGGTTATGGAAGGTTCAAATCTTCCTCCTCCTCTTGAACCTTGTAAGCATTATATAAATCACCAGTGGGAGCTGCAGCATTTGTCTTACTGAAAAAATATTCTTTTTCTTCTTGTTGTTGACAATTACCTTGGCAGCATCACCAATATTTGCAACATTATTCTTCATAGAAACATTGGAAGAACTTTTATTCTCCTTTTATGAAACTGCTACCCAAAATGCTGAAACTTTTGGTGCCTCTAAGCTAGTTCTTGTGTCAGAGAAACCTCCAGAAAGTGCACCAGCTAGAAAAAATGTCCATTGCTATAGTACCGAAACAAAGGAGGTGGTGATTTCTTGCCCAAATCATATTATGATCTTCTAATCGTGGGCCTATCCATACACTCAAACATGAGATCCACATCAGGTACCAAACCAAGATATTGTTCCAGGAGCTACAACAGTCCCCAAATTGTAAACATCGTTATAGAGGGTCAAGGAAGCCCATCCTTACCTAAAAGGAGGCTAACCATATTAGATGGTTTGTAGGATATCTAACTTACAATCAAGGAGAGTACAAAAGTGTTAAACCAAATTTTTATGTCCCTACAACAACACTTTGTAAATATCCCAAGTAGTAACCGAACTTCGTATTGCCAAAATTCCTTCTATGTCAACTGGAGGAACCATCAATGCTAGCAAACTTCTCTTTCATCCAACAATATCTACTTAAAGTAGAGATGATGTTGGCAATCAGCCTTCTGATGCAATATCTCAAATTGCATAAGCATTTTTTAGGCATGCTGCTCAGATGAGTAGTTATAACTTATAAAGAGTCTAGACATGCATTTTGGTGCATTTTCATGTGTTATTTTGAAATAAATTTACAGTCAAAATTAAAGCTCTCCCACCTGCTTATCTTGGATCTTACTAATGAGATCCTTTCCAAACTGATTCATGAAATCTACAAGTGGTAAGTGAGCACTATTATAGACAGTTTTAGATATTTCTAAAGCATATCAGGATAGGAATTTCTTGTTATATTTGAGAGTAACTATTGGTTTTCATTCAACACATGACACAGAGGTAGTTGGAGATGATCAAGATAACAATGTTGCAATGCTATGGATGAATGCGCCAAAAGATAAATTAATACCCATGTCGGTTGAAATTTCTGCAAATCGTTTTGTAGGAAAAAAATTGTATGCAATTGGGAATCGATTTGGTTTGGATCACACCTTGATGATTGTTATCATTAGTGGGCTTTCCAGGTAGATAATTTTAGCTACAACTAGCCATTCAATACACAATGTGATTCAGACAGATGGTAAAGGACCATTGGAGGTCCTCTTCTTGATAGTTCAAGAAATTTGATTGGCATAAACACTTCTATGTACTCTCCATCAAGAGCATCACCTGGTGTGGGCTTTTGAATTCCAGTAGATCTATAAGTGTCATTGTTGATCAGTTAGTAAATTTTCGGAAAATTACTTGACCCATTTTGGGTACTAAATTTGCACTAGATGAGTCTGTTAAGCAACTGAGTGTCACTAGAGTTATGGTGCTCGATGGTCCTGTAGATGGACCAGCTGGAAAAGCTGGACTGAAAACAACAAAATGAGATGCTTATGGCCATCCTGTTTTGGGAGACATCATTACAGTTGTAAATGGGAAGAAAGTATGCAATGGAAGTGATCTCTATAGAGTACTTGACCTAGTAGTTTTTAAGGTAAGAATTTTAGTTCCTCAAGGGTGGGGTCCTTTAGCATAATTGCATCTGCCTTGGTCCTATCATCCAAAAGAAAAATTTAATCAACAAAGAGTAAATATGTCAAGTTTAGGGTAATTCCTATTTGTATAGTTGTCAAGCTTATAGTTCTTTTTGACTTTGTTATAACTCTGTTGAGACCACCTACTCTACAGTCAAAAATAGCAAAGGAGCCATTAGTCATACCTACCCATGGTCTCTTGTAGGCATGATAGAAGAATAGGCTGAGCCATTAATTAGAATTGCAAAGATACTGTGGAAAGATAGTTCATAATCTGGTTAACCAATTGCACATTGAACCATATATGAATGAGTAGCCCTAAATAAAACCAATTTTCTCTAGCATATGCCTTGGAAAGACAAACTCACTAACATTGCTTGTAATTTTTTGGTTTGATGTTATAAATTACTTCTTGGGCTACTCCTATTCCGTAATGGATTTGTTTCCCTGGAAGGATGCAAAATTGTTCTAATGACATGGAATCAGCTTAGTGGATTTTGACCCTACATGCAATAATTTTTGCAATGATTTTCTAGATGCAATTACATAGTGATATGGGTTTGAAATCATCTCATTCTTGTCTAATTTTTGGGATTAAAGCCTGAAATGTTGAATTGAAAGCTCCCAAATCCTGCTTGTGTATTTTAATTTGTCAACAATTATTGGTTTGTTTGAAGGAAGTCATAGAACCACTAGAAGAATTCTATTGTCTTGCGAAGTGACTGAGGGTTCTTATACTTTTGGAAACAATGCAAAATTGTTTGTAATTCTTCCTTTTATATTTGATCCATTAATGCCTCATTACCCACCTCCCGTACAAAACTGGGGAAATATGAAGTCATCTTTAACTATCTCTCTTAAATTTATTCTATCATCCTCTTTATAAATTACCTCAAAATGGTCTGTTGATGAGAAAATTGCTCCTCAAGATAAGACACCTTCTCATGAGGAAAAGTTCGTTGATAATCAACATCTTGAGGCAATTGTTCATTACAATTATGAAATGTTGAAGAGAGAAAATATATGCTATTTAGTAAAGGCTATGCACGAATGTTAGTGATTTGGTACAAGGAAAGACATGGACAGCGAGGGAATTGTGGAGATTCCCTACAACTCTTTTCCCAAATGTGACACGTGAGGATGTATGCTTATTAAACAACTATATTTGAGAACATGCACCATTTTGAAGGCAAGACTATTTTGGATGTAGGCGCGGGAAGTTTGATGCAGGCTCTTGCACCCGACCCGACATCCTACCTGCTTACCTATGACTACGATCTATGTGCTTCCCCGCTTG
Source organism: Pinus albicaulis (assembly GCA_034641835.2). Taxonomy (NCBI): domain Eukaryota; kingdom Viridiplantae; phylum Streptophyta; class Pinopsida; order Pinales; family Pinaceae; genus Pinus; species Pinus albicaulis. The sequence continues at coordinate 626,876,640 of CM076570.1, forward strand.
TCAACTGCAGTTGCTCCAATTCTCGGTCGGATTGTGCCTGAAGGCCCATCACTGCGGCTTCAACTAGGCTACTCGACCATGTGTAGTGGCTACTAAACCTGCACTGACACAAGTCTAGCTAGCTCTAATAGCACTCCTCCATCCACAAACTATGCTGAAAATTTCCCTTCTATCGGTCATTTGTGTGTCTTTTCCCTCGCGATTTCTCAACAGTTGAGTAGTGTCGACTAGTCTAGCCCGTGTTGCTTCCTTCTTAGTGATTTTCCACCTTATGCTTCTTGTGGTTATGTTTTTTGTCGAGTGTAGACTTGCATGCAGGCCACAGTTCTTCCACCAACAACTATTGACCATACCTTCCCACCTCTCCTGGAATAATACACTCAAAACTACGTGCTTCTTTGAGGTGATACTAGTAGATCCTTTTCTACCAACTGAAATGTCGGCCACCCCTTCTTCCCACAGTTTTCTTTCCCTATTGGCAGAAGGGTTTGACGCTTATTTCAACCACTCTGGTTTTGCCATGACTGACACAGACTTGTCACTTATGGATCATTTATTCAACCCCTATACAACATATAAACTGATCTATATGACCCTTTTTCAATCCTTAAAAAAAATTAACAATTGCTTCAAGGCACTATACGATCGATTTACTTTGGTCCTAAAAAAATTTCTTTTACACTATCACAATAAAACAATTTTGGAACGAACGAGTTTGGAATGTCATATATGTTTATATATATATAAATAAATTTATTAATAAGTTATTAACACATTATCTTGCAAGAAAAAAGGGAATAAGACCCATAGATGACAAAAGTAGGTTCTTATCAGTCAGTGCAAAGCTTAACAATGCCTGACACAGGGCAGGGTTGTTCGAAAATATAAAATAGGATAGGTTACAAAGCTAATAGGTTGTGTAACAGTAATATTTTAGAGCCTTGTGTTTACTTCAAGTATATCAAACCTTCTAGTTTGGTACTATCGAAAATATATTTGAGAAAAAACTTAAAACTCTGAAGGTTGCCAGCTAGTTAAATTTTTCTACATATGCCTCACATCATCAACCATGGCATCCACTATAAAACAACAATTTCCTTTAAAATAAGGAAATCCTCCAATGATGAATGAGCCAAATCATCATATCCTGAAATGGGTAGAGCCCAACATGCATAGTGCAATAAAATATGTGCATATAAATGTGTGTTAGTAGCATCCTAAATAAAATCTACCCAAGAATAACCAGCTACTTTGATTAGGGAAAAGTATAAATTTAAATATAAAAGGGGTTAAGAGATCCCTTGCATACACCTAAGAAGGTGTGCATGAAAGAAGGGTTTGAAACTCTAAAATGAAGATGATCTAAAAACCCTAGTCTTGCAACCCTTGGGAAATGCCATTGGCCATTACTCTAACAGATCGACTAATTAACCCAAAAAATTCCATCGCTAAGCAATTCCCTTGATCAAAATAGTAAAAATTGAGCCTTACTTGAAAGCTCTAAAAGGAAGAAACCTTAGAAAAGATGATTTTGAACCACTTCTGGATCAGCATTGCAGTGTGCCATTGAAGATGTGTGAAACCCGAGGAAAAAATTTAGAAAACCCTCGAAGAAATGAGATAATCCAAAGAGGCAAGTTCACACCTACTCTGATACCATGTTGAGATTACAAGAGATAAACAAGGATTGAATGTAAACAACCAAAAAATGAAAAAAACAAAAACAAAAAGAGGAGAGAAGATGAACCCATGAACATGAGAAACATGAGATGTAGGTACCCATAAGCTAAAGAATCACATAAGACAGCATTTAGCTCATGACAAAAGAATTTGTGATGAAAATAATGATGACAAAGCTAGTACTAAGGACATCACCAAAGCCCAAGAATATTTTGGAATGTTAATAGTGAGGACATCATGACAAATTGAGGATAGATGTGGAGATGGCTAGTGGGGTGCTAGCTCCAAGGAAGTTGACTACGTTGGACTTAGCCTAAAATAGTATATATTGAAAAAATACAATAAAATGTTGTGGTTGCACGTGTGTAGACTTATAGCCTTGATTACATGTAAGGTTGGCATGAGGCCAGAAGTGAATATTACACCATCATTTCAATATTTTATAGGTATTACAAGTCTCATGGCATTCACAGAGAAAGAAATGTTGCAAAGGAAGGATAGATGTAGAGATGGCGAGGAGAATGATAAAAGGTAAAATCTATCAAATAATTTTTAATTTGAAGCAATTAGTACACCAGTGTATTTTGTTGATAGAAATACAATGAAAATTGCAAGGGATGTTACACCTAAAGAAGCATGAAGTGATGAGAAACCGGGGGAGAGTCATCCCAAAGTGTTTCTTTGCAATGTCTGTGTACTTGTTTCTCAAAAAAGTGCATAAACACGAGGATAAAGGTTAGCAGTATTTTTTATAGGGTACAATGGAGAGTCTATGGGATATCAAATTTTTTATTTGGAAAAAGATATACTCAGCAGAGATGTTATATTTGAGGATGAATATATCCAAGGTAATTCAAATGAAATTGAAGTGCCATGGCCTATTGAAGAAAGAGGTAAAAAGGTAGCAGAAGAAAGCATTCTAAGTCAGGAACAAAGGAGCAATCAAGAATCTAGTGATAATGAAGTCAATGATGTCAAAGCTAGTACTAAGGACATCACCAAATCCCAAGAAGATTCTGGAATGTTAATAGTGAGGACATCGTCAAAGCCTAAGAAGATTCTAGAATGCTAGTAGTGACAACATCATCAATGCCCAAGAAGATTCTGGAATGCTAGCAGTGACAACATCATCAATGCCCAAGAAGATTTTGAAACAACATTTGTGAAAATTAGATGGCTCAAAGCTACAGGAACTACCTGAAAGCAATAAAGGAAGCAAGAAATCAATAATATTGCAACAGTCTACTTTACAACAGTTATATATGACTTTGATCACAAATTCACCACAATTCAGGTAGAATGTGATTCAATGCACATGGAAAGAAGAATGGGACAAAGTAACAAAGGTGGAATGTGATTCCATATAGAGAAATGAAACACTGGAACTTGAGGATATTCCTAAAGGAAAAAGTGCAAATGGTTAAATGGATCTTCAAGGAAAAGTGCAAAGCAGATGGCTCAATTGACAAACACAAAGGAAGACAGTGACAATAGCATTATTGTTTTCTTCTATTGAGGTGATAGTCAAGTCACCAGTCCTCGAAGATCATAAAAGACTGCCTATTCTTGTTCTTGTCATTTGTCCTACTAGGGAACTTGCAAGTCAAGATGTTGCAATGTACTCCTCTTCTCCTACTATGTAATGACTCAATGAGACATCACATCATCTAATGAATTAATGAATCCACTAGAAATGCTGCCACAAAAATTGTTTCCGTAAACTAAACATTTGGAAATGAATAGGAAAGTATGTATATGCATCATGAGAGGAAGTAAATAATGATAAAAACTTCAAACATGTTAAGAGGGAATGCCACTGAAGCATTTTTTTTGGAAAAAAGTAATGCTGGATCACAATCATCCTTAAAAAACAAAAAAGTACAAGTATATGCATTGTTTTGACAGGGTTTGAAACTGAAGACATCAATTACAACACTTCTGGAATAGTAGATTTCCAACTATACCTGTTTACCATCTCGCCTATAGATATTAAGAGCCTTAATAGCATCATGGTGTTGCATTTCAAAGAACTGCAGGTAAACAGTTGCAGTCATCAGCAGCTACAAATCAAGGATGCAGTTGTCTAAGGAAGATATTGATGCTTTACACAATAAGGTCAATTCAACCTTGATGAAGAGTTCAAAAACAACGAGTAAAAGTCAAGTAGTTCATGATGAAAAGTCAAGAACTGCATAGAAATGGCTAAATGTGGGTAAGGATTTCATGATTATGTGTTGAACCTTTCTAAGAAAAAAACTCTCAAACCAATGTTGTCAAACCCCCAATGCTAAACAAGCCAGTAATGTGTGGTGGGGACTGATTCCAAAATTCTAGAACTGTATGACTGTAAAAACTAGATATGTTTTTTAATGTTGATGAAGAGCAAGATATAGCTTAGAGTCGGAGAGGAAAATATATAACAATTACCATATGACTTCTGCATTGGTGTGCTTGTCTACTTATAGTCATCGGGCTACCCAGTTTTCCTTTGACGCCATATATAACTTGTGAATATTTAAGAAAAAATAATTAAATATACTTAGGTCAATTCATTTCCCACTTATCAACATACACATACTTATCCACTTTCCCAAAGTATATTTTTTTTCTAAGTGCTATTGTGCATGGTTATTACCTTGGCATAATTCAGAGTTAAGTTCATTATTGACATTTAATAGGTTTGTGTAGTTGTTCTGCACTCAATATCAAACATGGGAGGCATATCAAACCTACTTCTAGATATCAAACCGGGCAATTATAAAGCTTGAGTTTTGCATATGTCTGAGTTGTAATATTAAACCTACAGAGGATTGACTTCTTCGGCTGCTCCGATTTGCAAGGTTTAACAAGTTCCTTTGGCAACTTAACTAATCATTTGCTTCTCCACCTGCTCCCATTTGGAGAGGTTTCCATATTCCTAATTTCTGCATTTAAAAAGCAAATCGTTGGAAATACTTTCATTCGGTCTTCTAAGGAGCTTGAAGGAATTGGAGCTCAACTTTTGCTCGATTCCATTAGAATGTTGATTCTCAATATAGGATTTTCAGCGAAGAAACCCGCCATTCAAAAAAAAATGGAGGTGAATTGAAACATTTAGCAATTTAAAAGACTCTTCTGAAGCATATCATATTTTGAAGATGTTTTCTTCAACCTTCAAGATGTCGAAATTAAGAATTGTAACGGTCTGGTAGGTTGGAGCATTTCCAACAACTCTGATAATCCTAAAAGTGGAGACCAGTGCGCATTGACAAGAGTAAGAGGGCTTCCTTGTGTTTCAAAACTTCAAATTTTGAACACTCGCTGATGCATAGAGTTGGAGGAGCTGCCAAGTATTAAAGCATTGGTGAAGATCTTACGGGGTCATTTGAGAAAGTTTCGAAAGCCGATTATTAGCTGGTGCATGAATTGCAGAATTTTATTTTCAAAGAGAATTTTATGGACATTATGGATTTAATGTATTTTTTCCAAAGAGATGTTTCTTGATACTCTTTCCTATATCATGGATGGATGCCATCCCTATATTCGTTACTCTATGGATGCTATCCCTATATTCATTTCCTTTTTTCTATATTCATGGATGTTATCCCTATATTCATTTCCTTGTATTCTTCCCTATATTCCCCTGTAATCATAGATATCAACATGGATGGATGGCATCCCTCTCAAACTGGTTTGGGAGCCTAATCCAGGAATTTGAAACAAGCAGTTGTTAACCCATTCCCAGCCCCTTGGGAAACCCAAGGAGTTCAAACTAGGTAATTCAAAACAGACAGCTGCTAGCACAAATCTAGCCAAATGCCCAACTACACTGATAAAAAATGCCCAACAACACTGATTAAACTAACCCCTTGAATTTAAGAATTTAATGTATAATTTATTTAATAGAATGTAATGTATAATTTATTTTATATATTCTATTAGATTTCAATTCATTTGTGATGGCTTATAATCCAGTGAACAGAATTTTTATCAGGCGAATAATTCATTGGCTTATAATCCAGTGAACAGAATGTTTATCAGGTGAATAATTCCTTACTTGGTTTGAAGTTATTAAGGGGAGAGAGCTATGATTGTTCCACACACATATATATATTATCGTACCGAATGTTGTATGGATGTGCTTCTCTGATAGTTAAAGCTCCGATTGGAATGTTGTTTTATTGGATTACAATTTGAGAGCTACAGTTTTAAATGATTTAAATAAAATACCCTATCCTATAAGTAAATAATGATTTTAATATAAAATAATTTTGGCCATATTGCCCCTATCAATCGGGGCCAAAAGCAGAGAGTAGATCTTCAACTTCTCTGCTCTATTAGAAGCTAAAACAGACCTTGGACATTAGTCCCCTGCAAACAATGAAAGATTCAACATGCCCATGCCTTTTATAGCTTGCTTCATTGAATGTGGCTGCTAACCCCTCGAGTGACACTACCCATCCTTGATGCTGGTCAGTTGGAACGCCTCAGCAATTCCTCCTCCAGCAAATTTTTGAGATAGATACAGTGGCAGCGTAGCAGTCAGACTAGAGGGTTTTCAACAAATCGAACGACCGTTATAGCAAACACCTTTAATAGTCTAATTCAATTGCCAACTTCTCTCATGGTGGCATTTATGTTGGTTCTCCTCCTAAATAATTCAATATAAACATCATTGAGAACATAACCTGTGACCTTCATGTCAAAGGCCAATATCTCAAACCTCCTATAGATTTCTTTCATTTTTTAATGCAATCTCTCTCCTGTTTATTTACCTCAACCTAGCTACGTCTAGGTGTTCTTTCATTTTTTAATGCAATCTCTCTCCTGTTTATTTACCTCAACCTAGCTATGTCCAGGTGTGTGTTTCTTTTATAACTTTAGCTTTCATCATTTTCCGCACCTTTCAATGTGCCCTCCACCTGCTAGTTGTAGCGTAGATGCTTGATAGAAGCACATAAGGTGCAGGATTTTTAGGGTCCAACCTGAAAATGTGTTCTGCCACATACTCTCCTAGCTCTAGATTTTCATGTATTCTACAGGCAACAAGCAAACATATCCATATAGAAGCATCAGCTTTTATTAGCATTTTATTAGCAAACATATCCACTTTCCAAAATTATATGTTTGTTCTAAGTGTTATTGTGCATGGTTATTACTTTGGCATAATTCAGAGTTAAGTTCATTATTGACATTTAATAGGTTTGTGTAGTTGTTCTGCACTCAATATCAAACATGGGAGGCATATCAAACCTACTTCTAGATATCAAACCAGGCAATTATAAAGCTTGATTTTTGCATGTCTGAGTTGTAATATTAAACCTACAGAGGATTGACTTCTTCGGCTGCTCCGATTTGCAAGGTTTAACAGGTTCCTTTGGCAAATTGACTAATCAGTTGCTTGTCTACCTGCTCCCATTTGGAGAGGTTTCCATATTCCTAATTTCTACATTTAAAAAGAAAATCGTTGGAAATACTTTCATTCGGTCTTCTAAGGAGCTTGAAGGAATTGGAACTCAACTTTTGCTCGATTCCATTAGAATGTTGATTCTCAATAGAGGATTTTCAGCGAAGAAACCCGCCATTCAAAAAAAAATGGAGTTGAATTGAAACATTTAGCAATTTAAAAGACTCTTCTGAAGCATATCATATTCTGAAGATGTTTTCTTCAACCTTCAAGATGTCGAAATTAAGAATTGCAACGGTCTGGTAGGTTGGAGCATTTCCAACAACTCTGATAATCCTAAAAGTGGAGACCAGTGCGCATTGACAAGAGTAAGAGGGCTTCCTTGTGTTTCAAAACTTCAAATGTTGAACACTCGCTGATGCATAGAGTTGGAGGAGCTGCCAAGTATTAAAGCATTGGTGAAGAGCTTACGGGGTCATTTGAGAAAGTTTCGAAAGCCGATTATTAGCTGGTGCATGAATTGCAGAATTTTATTTTCAAAGAGAATTTTATGGACATTATGGATTTAATGTATTTTTTCCAAAGAGATGTTTCTTGATACTCTTTCCTATATCATGGATGGATGTCATCCCTATATTCGTTACTCTATGTATGCTATCCCTATATTCATTTCCTTTTCTCTATATTCATGGATGTAATCCCTATATTCATTTCCTTGTATTCTTCCCTATATTCCCCTGTAATCATAGATATCAACATGGATGGATGTCATCCCTCTCAAACCGGTTTGGGAGCCTAATCCGGGAATTTGAACCAAGCAGTTGTTAACCCATCCCCAGCCCCTTGGGAAACCCAAGGAGTTCAAACTAGGCAATTCAAAACAGGCAGCTGCTAGCACAAATCTAGCCAAATGCCCAACTACACTGATAACAAATGCCCAACAACACTGATTAAAATAACCCCTTGAATTTAAGAATTTAATGTATAATTTATTTAATATAATGTAATGTATAATTTATTTTATATATTCTAATAGATTTCAATTCATTTGTGATGGCTTATAATCCAGTGAACAGAATTTTTATCAGGCGAATAATTCCTTGGCTTATAATCCAGTGAACAGAATGTTTATCAGGCGAATAATTCCTTACTTGGTTTGAAGTTATTAAGGGGAGAGAGTTATGATTGTTCCCCACACACACACATATATAATCTTACCGAATGTGGTATGGATGTGCTTCTTTGATAGTTAAAGCTCCGATCAGAATATTGTTTTATTGGATTACAATTTGAGAGCTATAGTTTTAAATGATTTAAATAAAATACCCTATCATATAAGTAACTATTGATTTTAATATAAAATAATTTTGGCCATATTTCCCCTATCAATCAAGGCCAAAAGCAGAGAGTAGATCTTCAACTGCTCTGCTCTATTAGAAGCTGAAACAGACCTTAGACATTAGTCCTCTACAAACAATGAAAGATTCAACATGCCCATGCCTTTTATAGCTTGCTTCATTGAATGTGGCTGCTAACCCCTCGAGTGACACTACCCATCCCTGATGCTGGTCAGTTGGAATGCCTCAGCAATTCCTCCTCCAGCAAATTTTTGAGATAGATACAGTGGAAGCGTAGTAGTCAGACTGGAGGGTTTTCAACAAATCAAACGACCGTTATAGGAAACACCTTTAATAGTCTAATTCAATTGCCAACTTCTCTCATGGTGGCATTTAGGCAGGTTCTCCTCCTAAATAATTCAATATGAACATCATTGAGAACATAACCTGTGACCTTCATGTCAAAGGCCAATATCTCAAACCTCCTATAGATTTCTTGCATTTTTTAATGCAATCTCTCTCCTGTTTATTTACCTCAATCCAGCTACATCTAGGTGTGTGTTTCTTTTATAACTTTAGCTTTCATCATTTTCCTACCTTTCATGTGCCCTCCACCTGCTAGTTGTAGCATAGATGCTTAATAGAAGCACATAAGGTGCAAGATTTTTAGGGTCCAACCTGAAAATGTGTTCTACCACATACTCTCCTAGCTCTAGATTTTCATGTGTTCTACAGGCAACAAGCAAACATATCTATATAGAAGCATCAACTTTTATTAGTAAACATATCCACTTTCCCAAAGTATATGTTTGTTCCAAGTGCTATTGTTCATGGTTATTACTTTGGCATAGTTCAGAGTTAAGTTCATTATTGACATTTAATAGGTCTGTGGAGTTATTCTGCACTCAATATCAAACATGGGAAGTATATCGAACTTATTTCTAGATATCAAACCGGGCAATTATAAAGCTTGAGTTTTGCATATGTCTGAGTTGTAATATTAATATGTTGAACATTTGGTTTCTCAATAAATGCACCGGGCATTGGAAATCTCAACGTGAATGTGTCCATATTCAATGTATACAATGCACCATCACACACAGTTTGAATGAATTAACCCATCTCCACCTGACTTCCACAATGCAGCTTGATTCGAGATCTAGTCAAGAGAAAATATTATAAAATAGATAATAAATAAGAAATACAGGAGAATCGGCCCAATCAAAAAAATGTATTTCTAGGTTTAGTCAAGGGGGAATATTAACCTAGCACACACTAGGGTCAATCAGTACTGAACCCAGCTATTGTGAAGCTAGAGATTGCATAGGTCTTAGTTCCAATATCTGATATGATGACCATTTGGGTAAACTCAAAAAATGCACCAGAGGTTGGAAAATTCAATGTCCATATCATGACAAGGGTTAGACGGAGCTATGCCAGTATTCCTACTCAATCTGTCCAATGTACAGTCGAGATTCAATGCACTATCAGCCCCACCATCACCCTGGTTGTAAAATTCCTTGCAATAGATTTATGGGTTTATGCGAAATTTTCGTTCATATTTGTGTCAAACAATTTGTTTGGGTGCACTATCAGCCCCACCATCGCCCTGGTTGTAAAATTCCTTGCAATAGCTTTCTGGGTTTATGTGTAATTTTCATTCATATCTATGTCAAAAAATTTGTCCGGTAGGCACTTTACTAACAATTTTAATTTAGAAGATACTCATATTAAATGACATGCACCGAAAATAAACCACCCAAAGTTCAAACTGACATATTCCAAGCATAAGATTCACACAGGACTGCCAAATATAACTCAGAGATAGGAGTACCGAGTATTCATATTAATTCCCAGAATGAAATCCACTACAGCCAGAAGACTACCAATCTTCTATGCTGTTAATAAACAATTGTAAATAAGGGACACTGACTATAGAAACCTAGGACTGGTGCGTTCTTTTTGCTGGTTGCCAGATGACTGTTTCACACGCAATGAAGAGTCCAGAAGTTCATTTTATGCCCAGATGTTTGCATTCACCCATACCAGAGATAAGGAACTCGTGTTTCCCTTAGTGAGCAGCAGTCAATACACGAGTTAGTGATGCCAGAACCTCTGGATAGTGTAAACTCAGACTCATTTAGCTTATACGCAGCCTTCAGAGAGTAATTTGTTTGGTCATTGCAAGGGTGCACAACAGCTGTTATACGGTTAGGAAACTCGTGCTAATCAATATGATTACTCAACCCTTCTTAGCATATTCGTCCAGCAGATGGAATGTGGAATATCGGCCCTCGAGCTCAAGTATATGCGGCCCAACAACTCCAACCAGAACTGAGAACTTTTAAATGCATGTCTCAGCTAGTAAAAGAATGTGGCTCGACCAGAAAAATAAAAGGGGACTCGTGCAGTGAAATATTAAAGTTTCGTTTCTATCCCTTATAAACTCATACGATGCCACCCAAAAATTCGAGGTGCTGCAGATTGGTAGTCGTGCCTATTTCTTCTTCACACTAAACCAAAAAGGAGCAGATCCGGCTCCCTTTCCCTTGGGGTTTGAAGAGGCGAGGGATGCAAATAGAATCCCTTCTCCGCAATGACCCTCTCCTCCTGTGAAATCGAAGATTCATCGCATGACGTCGAATTGGAGGGGCAATCAAAGGGGTCGGAGCGGATAGGCGTCACTGGGCTGAGAACGAGTGATGGGAGATGGAGCATGCTGGGCGACAGGATTTCGGGCGGCAGCACTACCCTAGTAGATATCCTTCCGTTCAGATTGAGGCGGAGAGGATTGATCCCCATACCTATCTGCAGATTTCTCAAATTCTGACGCCTTTCGTGCAGCTTGAAGGCGGATTTTAGAGTACCCACTTTGATTCCGGGAAGTGAAAGATTTACTGCAGTTTCTATCCCTTAGAAACTCATACGATGCTTCCCGCCACTCAAAATCAAAAATTCTAGGTGCTGAATATTGCCGCCACGCAAAATCAAAAATTCGCAAAAATTCGAACCGTTGAATATTGTTGCACTCAAAATTCAAAATTCGAGGCGCTGAATATTGGTAGAGGTTAAGTGATTGGTTCAATTTTTTTTTAATTCAGGTGTTATTCTTGGATCTTGATGTAGCCTCATTAGTGTCTAATTAAAAAAAATTAACAAAAACAAAAAAATATATAATTAATAATAAAAAAAACAAAACAAAACAAAAACGCAAGAAGAATTAGATAAACCCAATCAAAAGAATTAAGTTCTAGATTATGTCAAATGGAATACTAAACTAGCACAAACTCATCTAACCCCAACTATTTCAATCAATACTAAGCTCAACTATTTTGAATATTGAGTTTGCATATGACTAAGTTCCAATATTTGATATCTTAATGATTTGGTTAAAGTTGAGAAATGCACCATAGATTGGCAACCTTAAGTTGACTACCATAACGACATTTAGACTATGAAATTATTTAATTTGATGATTTTAGTCTTTTGGAAACTACATGTAGTATTTTTGGCTCAACGGTGTCCATGCAATAAATTCTTGTTGAGCAAGATCCATATTACTATAAATTAGATTTGGTGCTTGTAGGTATTTGTATGTTCTATGGGGCTTGGATATAGCCAATATGTATGTCTTTCTAAGGTAAACAAGAGATAGAGACTACGAAGAGTTGATTGGAGGAATGCATAAAACACTGATATTGAAAGGGATCATCGTTGATGGAAGTGAAAATATTTTGAGGAGTCCTACGAGTTATGGAAGTGAAGATGTTTTTCCTTAAGAAAGTCCAAATATAGTGTCAGTTATTGTAAGTGATGATAAATAAGAATTCAACAACCAATAAATAATTGCATCTCTACATTGGTTTGAGGGATAACTTTGCATCCTATCATATGTAGTTACTTCTCATTGTCATAAGTGATGATAAAGAAAAATTCGATAGCCAAAAATAATTGAATTTGGATGCAGAGCTAGTTTATTGCATGTAGTTACTTCTCAATGTCATCGCTTTTTGACATTTGTACATATGTGCATGAAGAAAAATCAAACCAATGATATATACTTCAAAAGAATTGTGAAATAAGTCTAATATTGATGAGAAAATTAGAACTTAGGTGGATAATAAAAAAGCCCAATTTTGATCTAATGTAATAATTCCATCTGTAATATAAATGACTTCACTTAAATTCCCTTGATAAAGTTTCACACTTTTGTCAATCAAGCAAATCTAAAAGTGAGGGACACATGGTTAACGTTCATCAATTACCCTTACTGACAACATAACTCAAAAACTAGCATCCATAATTTTACCACATAGTTGCATAAACTCAAGGGTACTAGTGTGCCTTAGTAGTCATAATAGAGGTGGGGAACATGATACAATTTTGAAATGGTAGATCATAGCTGACAAAATAAGTAAAAAATTTCAATGGGACCATGTTTATCTAGTGAATATGGTGGCATGTCATTAGGCCAACCATCAAGATTCACTTCTTCACGGGCATAAATAAGAGGTTTGGGCGAGGTGAAATTTATGGGTTAACCAAAAACTAAGTGTGATGCATCCTTCCAAGCCATTTCTCCCACAACTGATGGCACCCGACATCTTAGGAAGAGTTGAAATTAAACCTTAAAAAATTATTGATACACACCCACAAAAGGAAGAACATAGCATTTATTGCAACATTCACTTGTCATTTACCCTAAAAGAAACATGGAGAGAATGATAATTAGTGTCACTGATCTATCCCTCTTGCATGCGCAACTTCTCTACTCAATCAACCGCCAATCTACGAGGCCTTACTAATAGAAACAAGTAGATGTAGAAATAAATGAAAGATAGAAGGATAACTAGAAAAATGAGAATGAGCATACCTATGGAGTTGGGGTTCACATCTCCATTATCATTGGGATGGACTTGGGTTTTGGGCTTCTTATCACGATCCATTAATCATGAACACTTTCCACCACTTTTCACAAAACCTCCTTCTTTATCTCTTTTCTCTTGACTTCTTTTATTACTAGGGACAACCACAAATGTAGATAGATATCTATAGCAACAATAGGCACCGAGGACATCAGAAAATTCCTCCCTCGCTCATGTTTTCCACTTTTTTTTCATTTGAATGCCTAGTAAATAGAAATCTCGAACATGTTGAACACCTGCCACAACGTTTCATAGAACCTCCTTTTCTATATATTTTCTCATGACTCCTTCTATTTCCAGGGACAACCCCAAATGTAGATAGATATATGTAGCAGATATAGGTGCCAAGGACATTAAAAAAATCCTCCCTCGCTCACGTTTTCCACTTTATTTTCATTTGAATGCTTAGTAAATAGAAATCCTGAACACTATGACGTGTCAACAGGGGAACTTATTATTTTGGTCTTCTGTGGTTTTTAGTATGTGTTATTTTTTGGTCTGATAGAGGTGCACGAAGGTGGTATTAAAAGAGGTATCGCTGGGGGTGGCAGTAATTCTGTGTGGAATTCTCCATTTCTGGTGCTTGTTCTAGAAATTGGTGTGCCTAGTGGTTTGGTGGGTGGTTCTTGGTGTCTAGTGGTGACAGGAGAGTCGCCTTGGAATACATAGAGTCGATATCCTAGTGTGGGTTGTGTGAAGCTTCTTGGGAAGCGTCAGCCTGGGGCGTGTTCCTCCCGCCTTCTCCTTCTCCAGTTGTTCGGGTTCTTGCCGATTTTCCAAACTAGTGGCAAGATGGTAGTTGGGACATAGTGTGTGGTTTCTTGAGGAAATTTAAGGGTGAAGAGGGATCTGGTTTTTGGGTGTGCTGGTAGGGGAAAGTTCTAGTAGACCAGAATTTGATAACGGTTGGAGATGACCCTCCTAGTTTTATCACAATGCGACCATCCTCACAGTGCGGGAAATCCTCACTCCCAGCCAAGTAAGGATCTGTTGGCTCAGATGATATGGAAATAGTGGTGGTAGGATCGGAGCACGCCGAGGTGGTAAAACCGTCAGTCACTCCCAGCTTGCTGGTGTGGGAATGCGAGGCGGTCATGGTGGAGGAAAACATGCCTCCCGTGGTGGTGGAAGTGTAAGGTCACAACAAACGCAACATCGGGGTGGTGGAAAGCAAAGAGGAACAACTAAATGGGGAACTTGTAGGTGTGTAGCTCCCATCCCACGATAAATTCAACATTTTTTTCTAGAAAACTGTCGGGACCTAATTCAAACTCTGATAGATCGGGTGGATGCAGTAGAATGGGTTCGTAGGGAGGAGCATGTTGAGTTTATGGCCACTTTGGATAGGATGCACTACTTCTAGTGCCAGGTCAAGGAGCGAGTATTGGTGGTGGTCTAGCGAGGCCAAAATCATCTTGTAGAAAAAGTGGAAAAGTTGGACACTTGGCTCACACACTTCGAAGGGCATGTCCATTGCAACTTCTGTCCACCACCCCCTCTAGGAACAACCCTGGAAAACCCAGCTTCCATTACGTCGGATGACTAGTATGCTCTCATGTGTTTTTTATGTATTACATGTATTTTGGTGTCTTTGACCCTCTCATTCATGGATGTTTTCCTTAGCCTCATTTTTGTATTTTTGTCACTTGTTGCAAACATTGGTAAACAAACCTAGTCGGGGTGAGACCACCTGTTTTTTTCTTTGTTGGTTGTACATATTTTTCACCATATGAATGAATATCGACTTACAAAAAGAAATGTTATGTTTATCTATTCATTAAATGTAACTATGAAGATTTGACCTTAGATTTAAAACAAGAGTCGCACTTTTAACATAAATCAATGAAGTTTAAAGATTAAACTTTATAGCCAAAGAAATATACATATACATCTTAATTTGACTATCTAAATATTACCTTTACTAAAACTATAATGAAGACATTAGTGTAAAGTAGATAGATGATACATGCAATATTTATGTTAATTATAGATGAATCCATCTGCAGTGTTAAAATTTAGAGACAAAAGATTATTCGTAATTTTTAACACTGTAGATGGACTCAAAGACCCCTTTGTCTCTAAATCTTAACACTGCAGATGGATTCAGAGACTCATTTAGTGAAATGTAACACTTCAGTATCAAAATTGCAAATTTTCATTTATGGAGTGATACGATTAAAAATTACTAACATAAATGACTAATTCATATACTTTTTGTACTTGTTATTTGATCATATTTTTATTCTTGGACTATAATAGTCATTTGCATTAATCATTATTAAATTTTTCACTTATTATCTAGTCATATATTTTAATCCTAGACTAAATTAGTTATTTAATTTAGTCACTTTTACTTTAGTCATTTATTATCTAGTCGTATATTTTATCCCTAAACTAAATTAGTCGTTTAAGTTAGTCGCTTTTAGTTTAGTCACTTATTATCTAGTCGTACATTTTATCCCTAGACTGGATTAGTCATTTAAGTTAGTCATTTTTAGTTCGGTCACTTAAAATTTCTCAAATTTAGTAGTATTTCACTTGAAATAATTGCGGTGACTAACTTTTTTAGTCACCTAGTCATTAATTTCATCATTTTCTACTAGTGTAATGGGAGAGGGTGGTGATCCTTCTTGATAAGTATCATATGAATTTTCAGTCCCTTAGCTCAGTATTGTATTCATGACCCGTAGATTGAATTGTTTCCAAGTGTTTGACAGAATTTTAGTCCTGGTTGGGGATGGTCGGGCCTAGTCCCGGTGTCATTTTTTGGTTTACAAACATTGTCCTTGTGAAATTTATGATTCCTAAAAGTTACAGGGATTTATAGGTAGATGTTTATCCCTAACCCTAGAATCTAACCTTAAAATCTGAAATCATTGGCACAACACTGGGTAATTTAGTCCATAGTCGCACTAATGCAGGCTTATGCATGTGACTAGGAGGTCTAGTCACACTAATTCATTGGAAAGAGAGCAACTGGGGGTAAAAAATAGTTAAAAGTTGTTGGGTGTGGAGACCGATTATCTTCTTTATTTTGTATCATATCATTGGACCCTTGTTCTTAACAGAGCAGCAACGCTGCCCATAATCGTACGCTACCTAGGGGGTCCAGGGGGGGCGGCTGAAACTTTATTGAGCCCCCCCCCCCCCTCCCCCGGAGGAGGGTTTTAGGGGCAGCGCCCCCAAAGCTAAAAACAGACGTAAAATTGCCTTGTAAAAGTATAGTAATTTCTAGTCAATCTGGGCCATTCATTAGGTGGATGATCTGATGGTAGAAGTTATGTTTGATGCAGGGTTTTTTTCCCTAGAAGGTAACCCCTCGTTTTGTATGAGGGTATTGTATTGTGGCTGTGTATTGTATGTGTATTCTCAGAGCGAGAAACAGATAGGGAGACTGTGAGAGAGAACAGAGGATATTATAGTGGATCTGTTGTAGGTTGTGCCTCTTCATTTTGCTAGATAATAGAAATGAAGGATTGGTTGTTCGGGGTGGACGTAGCCCACACTAGGTGACCACGTATATTTGTGTCTCTCTTGTTTTATGTGTTTTATGTGTTTGTGTTTTCCGCATATTTTATGTGTTTCATTGCTATGTAAGATATAATTTTCTGACAACTGGTATCGGAGTCGAAGGTCTATTTGGCTAATAAAATCGCTGGAAAGAAGGGTTCCTATTTCGAGTGGGAGCAATGGTGGAAGATGGTAAGTTTAGGGTCAAGAAATTTAACGGCCAAAACTTCCTGTTGTGGAAGATGAATATGGAAGATTATCTGTATAAGAAAGAGTTGTACCTACCATTAATCGGAAAAACAAAGAAGCCGATGACTATGACAAATGCAGAATGGGAGATTCTCGATAAAAAGGCACTTGGAACAGTACGGTTGTGCCTCGTGGCATCGATAGCCTTCAATATTTCAAAGGAAACAACAACAGAGGGATTTATTAAGGCATTGGCGAAACTATATGACAAACCCTCGACCTCAAACAAGGTATTTCTTATGAAACATTTATTTAACATGAAGATGTTGGAAGGTGGATCTGTTGCAGACCATTTAAATGATGTTAATACAGTTACCAATCAGTGAAGTTTTGTAGGGATAAAATTTGATGATGAAGTTAGGGCTCTGTTATTTTTGTTCTCATTGCCAGAAAGTTGGAATGGTTTAGTTATGGCCATTAGTAACTATGTCTCTGGATCTAGTACTTTAAAGTTTGATGATGTTGTCGGTGATATCCTTAGCAAAGAAATGCGATGGAAAAGCTCCGGTGAAACATCGAGTAATGCTTTGAGTGAAAATTCTGGGGGAAGAAAAATGGAAAGAGGAAAGAGCTCAGCATATCGCAGTAAATCAGGGAAAGGCAGATCCAAGTCTAGATCGGGGATAGTGTGATGGAAATGCGAAAAGAAAGGACACCTGAAGAAAGACTGTAGATCTTGAAAGGGAAAAGAAGGAGACACACAAAAATAATACAATCATGAATCAAATCTGACACGTGATGTGTTACAAGATTCTTTGATTCTTTCTTTATAAAATGTTACTGATTCCTAGGTGGTAGATTCAGGGGCCTCATTCCATGCCACATCTGATAAGAAATATTTTCATGACTATGTTCTAGGAGATTTTGGACAAGTTCGTTTGGGCGATGATAAACCCTATAAAATTGTTAGAATGGGTAAAGTTCTTGTAAAATAGTAGAATGGAAACAAATGGTTATTAAAGGAGGTAAGGCATGTTCTAGGACTAAAATATATATATACCTATATATATATATATATATATATATATATATATATATATATATATATATATATATATATATATATATATATATGGTTTCAACAGGGCAATTTGGCGGTGAAGGTTGTGTGACAACTTTCACAAATAAAACTTGGAAGGTCACCAAAGGAGCCTTGGTAATAGAAAAAGGAGAAAAGGTTGGTACATTGTATTTATGCAATGGTATTTATAACTCTATTAATGCTTTAACTTCCAAAGTAGCAGATGCATCATTACAGCATCTTAGGCTCGGACACATGAGTGAGAAGGGGATGAAGATTATTCACTCAAGAAATTTGTTTTCGGGTTTGAAGAATATTGATTTGGATTTCTATGAGAGTTGCATTTATGGAAAACATAAGAGAGTCAGATTTCTCAGAGTTGGGAAAGAAAATAAGAGCAAAAAATTAGAGCTTGTGCATATAGATGTATGGGGACCTGCTTAGGTATCATCTCTCGATGTATCTTGTTATTATGTTACTTTTATTGATGATGCAACTAGAAAAACTTGGATTTATTGTATTCAGAATAAATCTGATGTATTTGATACTTTCAAGAAATCGAAAGCTTTGGTTGACATAGAGACAAGAAAGAAGTTGAAGTGTCTCAGATCAAACAATGGAGGTGAATATTGCAGCAAATATTTTGATAGGTACTGTTCAGAGCATGGAATTTGCAGAGACAAGACAGTTCCAAGAACACCACAAGAAAATGGTGTGTCAGAAAGGATGAACAGAACAATCATGGAGCGTACAAGGTGAATGAGATTGCATGCAGGATTGCCTTTACAATTTTGGGCAGATAATGTAGATATTGTTGTTTATCTAATAAACAGAGGGCCTTCAAGTTCCTTGGATGGTGGTATTCCAGAGGAGGCATGGACAGGTAAAAAGATAAACTACTCTTTTTTAGAGCCTTTTGGTTGTGAGGCCTTTGTCCATATTAATAAAGAAAATAGAACAAATCTTGAGGAAAAATCAAAGAAATGTACCTTTATTGGATATGGTGTTAATTATTTTGGTTATCGCTTATATGATTATGAAACTCAAAAAATCATTAGGAGCAGAGATGTAATATTCAATGAAAAGGTCTTGTATAAGAATCAATTGCAGGAAAAGAAACAGGAAAAAGAAAACAAAGAATACACAGTTCTTGATGAGATCACAGAAAACGTAATGGTGCCTAAAAATAATAATAATCAACAACCACAACAACAACAACCACCACAACAACAACAGGCACCTCAAACACCTGAAAGTGGTGCTAGAAGATCTACTAGGATAAGTAGACCCCCTGAACGATACTCACCTTCATTATATTATTTATTGGTTACTGATTTTGGTGAACCTGAATGTTATGAAGAAGCAATGCAGGTTGAAACCAGGAAGAAGTGGGAGCTAGCCATGAAAGAAGAGTTGAACTCCTTAAAACATAACCAAACTTGAGACTTAGTCAGGTTGCCTGCAAGTAAAACAACATTGCAGAATAAATGGGTTTACAGAATGAAGGAAGAAGATGGAGGAAAACAGAGGTACAAATCTAGACTTGTGGTGAAGGGGTTTGCACAGAAGAAAGGTATTGATTTTGATGAAATATTTTCTCCTGTTTTTAAGATGACTTCAATCAGAACTATTTTAAGTGTTGTAGCAGCAGAATATTTACATCTTGAACAGTTAGATGTAAAGACAACATTTCTCCATGGAGATTTGGAGGAAGAGATCTATATGCAGCAACCAGAAGGATATGAGGTCAAAGGGAAATAAAAATTAGTGTGCATGTTAAAGAAGAGCTTATATGGCTTAAAACAGGCTCCAAGGCAGTGGTATCTAAAATTTGACAGGTTTATGTCTGAACAAGGTTATACTAGATGTCACTTTGATCATTTTGTTTATCTGAAAAAAGAAAAATGATGGCAGCTATATTATATTGTCATTGTATGTAGATGACATGCTTTTTGCAGGGTCTAACATGCGGGAAATAAATGTGCTCAAAATAAAATTGGCAAATTCATTTGCAATGAAGGATTTGGGAGATGCAAAACAAATCCTTGGAATGAGAATAACTAGGGACAGGAAAAATCTCAAATTAACATTGTCCTGGAATGAGTACATACAAAAGGTGTTGAAAATATTTAATATGCAGAATGAAAAACAAGTTAGTACACCTTTTGCTAGCCATTTCAAAATTAGTAAGGAGATGTGCCCCAAGACCCAAGAATAAATGGACTATATGTCTAAAGTTCCATATGCATCAGCAGTTGGAAGCTTAATGTATGCAATGGTCTGCAGAAGGCCTAATATTGCACATGCAGTGGGAGTTGTAAGCAGGTACATGAACAATCCAGGAAAAGAACATTGGATGGCAGTGAAATGGATTCTCAAATATTTGAGAGGTACCACAAATCAAGCAGTATGCTTTGGTGGTTCAAACATTGCTCTACAGGGATATTTTGATGCAGATATGGCAGGTGACAGAGATAATAGGAGGAGCTCTACAGGGTATGTATTTACTGTAGGTGGAACAACTGCCAGTTGGGTTTCAAAAATCCAAAGTGTTGTTGCACTTTCAACAACAGAAGCAGAGTATGTTTTTTCTACAGAGGCTAGTAAAGAAATGATTTGGTTACAAAGGTTTATGGATGAATTGGGTAATAAGCATGATATGTGCACGTTATACAGTGATATCCAAAGTTCCATTCATCTTGCAAAGAACTCATCATTTCATTCCAGGACTAAACACATACGGCTCAAGTACCATTTCATACGGTCAGTGTTGGAAGATGGACAGTTGAAGCTGGAAAAGATACACACTAGCCAGAATCCTGCAGATATGCTAACAAAATTTGTAACCAGGGAGAAACTGATATTATGCTCAGTTTCAATTGGTCTTCAAGTATGACAATGAATATGAGAAATAGCCATGTCCAAAGTGGAGTAATTTTCCAGCAAATGAAGCAGCGGTGGAGTTGTTAAAATCAGTCTCCAAGTGGGAGATTGTTGGGTGTTGAGCCTGATTATCTTTTTTATTTTGTATCATAGCATTGGACCCTTGTTCTTAATGGGGCAGCAATGCCGCCGGTAATTGTACACTGCCTGGGGGTCTGGGGGGGCGGCTGCGACTTTATGGAGCCCCCCCCCCCCCCCCCTAGCGGGGGGTTTCGAGGGCAACGCCCCCAAAGCTATAAACAGATGTAAAATTTCCCTGTAAAAGTATAGTAATTTCTAGTCAATCTGGGTTGTTCATTAGGTGGATGATCTAACGATATAAGTTATGTTTGATGTAGGATTTTTTTCCCTAGAAGGAAACCCCTCATTTTGTATGAGGTTATTGTATTGAGGCTGTGTATTGTATGTGTATTCTCAGAGTGAGAAATAGATAGGGAGACTGTGAGAGAGAATAGAGGATATTATAGTGGATCTGTTGTAGGTTTTGTCTCTTCATTTTGTTGGATAATAGAAAGGAAGGATTGGTTGTTCGGGGTGGACGTAGCCCAAACTGGGTGAACCATGTATATTTGTGTCTCTCTTATTTTATGTGTTTTCTGTGTTTGTGTTTTATGCATATTTTATGTGTTTCATTGCTCTGTAATATATAATTTTCTAACAAAATTTAGGGTGACCTCAGGCATGGACACCTAGAAGGGTTGGGTTACTCTTGGAGGGTCATGTGGAACCTAAGGGGAGTCAGTAATTTTTTTTTTTCATCTCCATTTCCTTAAGGTCATCTAGGAGGTTGAGTCTGGTCATAACTACCCCTCATCTCATGTTTACCCCGAGTAAGCCGGTGAAAGTGGGTAGATGTGAGGGGATGGTGCATTACAGGTGGTATCAAATCATGGTTCACCCCTCGGACTAGATGGGTGGTGTGTTGGTCATGCATTTCTATTGGTTTCATATGTGTTTCTCATACTTGTGGTCTATGTACTTGTTGCATCCGCATGGTGTTGTTCATGGTGGCAATAATGTCACTATGGGAGAGATGATGGTGTTGCGATGAAATGTGTTGTAATGAGAATATGACTAGTTATACATGTCAGGTGCTTACATGTTGTCAAGTGTACATTGGTATGGTTGATGTTTTCATGCATGGGTTCATGGTGTGTAGTTCATATGGTCATGCATTGATGACTAGACTCTGGATGGAATGATGTTCATGTGGTTATATACCTATGTGTTATAAGTATATCTGTTGTCATGATTATGTCTATACATCTACTACGTTCATTGGTTGATCTTGCAGATGAGATATCCTCTCTGAATTCTGATAAGGTACATTGGTTTATTGTGATTTGGTTTAGCTGACATGAGATGCCTTGCAGCATGAAATCAAAGATGACTAGCAAGATCATAGACTAAAAATATTATCCCTATGAATCATATGAGAAGCATGGTGTTAGACACTCTTCTGATTTACCTTACACACTGAGAAGTTTTAAGGAAGAAAAAAGTATTTGTAAGGAAAATAATGATAGCATCATACGGGGATGGGAGAAACAAGCAAAGGTGAGTGCAGTAATTCTTCAAAGTTTGTCAGAGTTAAAAAAACAGGGACCACTTTGGATCAGTTATGGACAGGAGGATGGAATTAATGGGGCATATGGTAGTACGTCTCGTGGTGGCCATAGGTCAAATAGAGATGGCAAGTATTTGGACACTCTGGATAGGAGAGGTGATAGACACAGGTACTATTCTAGTTCTTGTTCTGACAGGCACGATGATCGTCATCATTATCATCCTTACAAGAGGAGTGATAGGGTATATTTGTCATATGAGTTTAAGAAAGCAAATCCACCTACATTTGGTGGAGATATGAAGAAGTCACAGGATGCAGAGGCATGGTTTCTTGGTATGAGTAAGTTCTTTAGGTTGCATGATTACTCATAAAACATGAAAGCCGGAATACCTACATTCAGCCTCAAAGGTAAAGCAAATATTTGGTGGGAAGATGTGAAGAATGTAAGGGGTATTTATGAGGAGTAATTGACTTCGAGTGAGTTCGAGAGGCTATTCAAAAATAATTTCCTGTCAGAGAGGTACTATGATGCCAAATCTAAGGAGTTTTATGAGTTGCAAATGGGTTCCATGACAAATGATGAGTATACTAGCACGTTCTTGGAGTTTTTGACATATGTGCCTTACCACAAGGAGGAGAAGGCCAAGGTTGAGAGATTCATCAGTGGGCTGTCAGTAGCATAATGAGACCGGATTGAGTTCGATGAGCCTATATTTCTAGAAGAAGTCATTCGAAGCTGAAGCATTGTTATGATCAGTCAAAATGCAAAGTTGAGCCTAAGCGTGATTTGAAAGGAAATGAGAAAGCTAAAGGAAGATAGCCACCAAAGTGGGGAATACCTAAAGATGCAGGTGAGAAAAAAAAATTCGTTCCTTACAAGAAGTTCAGTATAGTAAAGAAGGAACATGGATTGCAGCTAGGAGAGCAGCATATTAGAGGTGATGGTAGACCATCGTTCCAGTGTTGGATATGTGGCAAGGATCATCGCAAGAGGGATTGTTTGTAGTATCAGGGTGGTAGACCCAAAATATATAGTGCATATGAGGTGCATACAATCGAGGATGTTGGTCATATCATTCCTCGGATTTATGCAGTTGTAGACAATAGGTAGGCGGATCACTAGGCAACTATCATTGAGATGGACGGTAAGCTTTGTAATCAAGTTATTTATATTTTGATTGATCCTGGATCTAATTATAGTTATGTTAATCCTAACCCGGTGGATAAGTGTGGCTTGAGAAAAGAAGCGCATGCAGAATCTTGGTTGGTGCAATTGGTTACATGTACGAAGAAGAGAGTTCACCATTGGGCATGAGCCTGTGCATTTGAGTTAAATGGTATACCTAAAACAACACATTTGAATGTACTTCCATTGGGATCGTATAGCATGCTTTTGGGTATGGATTCGGTGTACCTTCATAGGACCAAAGTAGACTGTTATGACAAGAAAATTGAGTGTTTGGCTGATAATGGAGAAAGGAGAATTCTGCAAGGAAAGAAGAGGCCTACACCAGTGAGGATGGTCACATCAATGCAGGCTAAGCATAGTTGTAGGAAAGGTTGTGTGATGTTTGTAGTGCATGTTTCCAGTGATAAGGGTAAGGATATTGAGGATGCATAAATGCGCCAAAGGTATCCTATATTGTAGAAATTTTAGGTTGTGTTTCCAGCAGATATTCCAGAGCTACCTCCTCACAGGGAAGTGGAATTTTCTATTGATTTGGTACCATGGGTAGCACCAACATCAAAGTCACCTTACAGGATGAGTACACCGAAGTTAGTATAGTTGAAGTTTCAGCTGAAGGAAATGCTTGAAAAGGGATACATTAGGTCGAGTATATCACCTTGTGGTGCACCAATGTTGTTCGTGAAGAATAAGGATGGTACTCTCAGGTTGTGCATTGATTACAGGAAACTAAACAAAGTGACGATCAAGAACAGGTATCCATTGTCGTAGATTGATGACTTGTTTGATCAGCTAAAGGGAGAAACAGTGTTCTCTAACATCAACTTGATATCGGGATATCATCAGGTACGCATCAAAGAAGAGGACATCTACAAGACTGCATTCATGACCAAGTATGGGCACTATGAGTTTGTTGAATTTTCATTCAATTTGACTAATTCCCCTGCTACATTTATGTGCTTGATGAATATTGTGTTACGTCCTTATTTGGAAATGTTTGTTATTGTATTCATTGATGACATATTTATATATTCTAAGAATGAGGAAGAGCATGCCGAGCATTTAGCAACAGTGTTGAAATTTCTAAGAGAGCATCAGTTATATGTTATGCTTAGCAAGTGCGGTTTCTTCTAGTCTGAGCTACATTACTTAGGACATGTTGTTTCCAAGGAAGGCATAGAAGTATATCCAAAAGATATAAGGGCCATCATGGAGTGGTAAGATCCTAAGAATGTGGAGGAAGTCATATCATTTATGGGAATAGCAGGTTATTACAGGAGGTTTATCAAGAACTTCTCACCCATCGTATATCCTATTACATCTCTACAGAGGAAAGGTAGGAAGTTTGATTATGGTTTTGGTCGATAGGTTGAGCAAGGTCACTCACTTAATTCCAATGAAGAATACATATTCATCTAGTGAGTCGGAACATATATTCATGAGGGATATTATGATATTACATGGTGTTCTGAAGAAGATTGTGTCAAACATGGATTCCAAGCTCACTTCCAAGTTTTGGAAGGAGTTATTTGCAGGATTGGGGACAGAGTTGGCATTCAGTATAACTTATCATACACAGACATATGGACAGACGGAGAGGGTCAATAGGATCCTAAAGGACAAATTGAGGATGTATATCATACATCAGCAGAGGAGATGGGAGGAGTACCTTCTGTTGGTTGATTTTTCTTACGAAAATGGTTATCAGAATTCGTTGAGGATGATTCTGTTTGAGGCAATGTATGGGTGGAGTTGTAATACTCCCATCAACTGGAGTGATCCAGTGAACAAGGTACTTATTGAACCGGACATGTTGGAAGATATGGAATAGGAAATGCAGGTTATAAAGAAGAATCTAAAGGCAGCGTAGGGCATTTAAAAATTTTTAGGTTGGGGATCATGCGTATTTTCACACAAGCCTAAGAAGAGATCCTTGAGGATTAGATCATGTGCCAAGTTGGCACCATGATATTTCGGGCCTTTTGAGATCCTTGAGAGGATTGGACCAGTTGCCTATCGACTTGTACTTCCTCCAACAGTGAAATTCCATGATGTTTTTCATGTTTCATTACTTAAAAGGTATATAAAGGATGTTGATCATGTTATTGATTGGTCTGTATTGCAGGTGGAGCAAGAAGGATAATTCTAGCCAGAACCTCAGTACATATTGCATTGGAAACAACTCATGCTCAGGAACAGATCTATAACACAAGTTAAAGTGCAGTGGAAACACTTTGGGCCCAATGAGGCTACATGGGAGATGGTTGATCAGATGCAGGCTATGCATCCTTCATTTTTTGTCGGTTGAGGCAAAGCAGTTTTGGTATTTGTACATATTTATGTATGATTTCTATTGTAAATACCACCATGAATTAAGTTATAAAGCTCCAATAAGTGGTATGGTTGTTATATTGTCATGATGGTTTTTGCTTTTGAGCAGGTCATTCATTGTAAATACTACAACGAGCTAAGTTATAAAGCTCCATTGGAAGTATGTTTTCTTTTTAATCGTTTTGTTGAGGTATAGGTATGGTTTAACACTGAGGATGGTGTTCCCCAAGGGGGAGAGTTTTGTAACATACCTGGGTTAAAATTTCATGTAATAAAAGTTAACAAAGGAAAAATAAGACCACAATTAAGGGACACTTATTCCAAGTTGAATCATTGGAAAAGATATCCTAGTGGGAATCACTGGATGTGTTTATGGCTAAGGGTAAATTGGAAAAGGCAATGGCTAAGGCTTTGAAAAGGGGGAAAAAAGCTTTTTTGGCACATTTATTTATGAAAATAAAGGAAATTAGGAGAAAAGGAAGGTGAAAGGTCATAGGTTTCATGTGAGGAGGAAATTGAAGGAAAATAATGCAAAATGAAGAAAATAGAGGCCTCATTGATTAAAAGGCTTCTTAGGATCAGTTCATGGCTTTTTTCAATCCATTTTTAGAGCTCTCTCTCTATTCTCTCTCTCACACACTCTTGGACACTTCGATTTTTCTTGGAGAATTTCAAAATTGGATCAAGAAATGGAAAAGTGAGCAAAGGACGGATAAGGAAAGGAAAGCAAAGGAAATATCAATAAAGGAAGAGCAGTATCAAGCAGATTCAACAAGGATAGTTGTAGGTAACAGATTGCATGTAAAATTTCCTAGTTGGTTTTGACATGCATTGTATGTGCATGTTGGTATTTTGGTTCTTTTGTTGTCGATGGCATGGTTTTGTCAGGTTTTGACAGCGGTTTTCAGCCTTGCCTTGCATTTTTCCGGATAGCCATGGTGTGATGGGATTGTTCTCGGTTTTGAGCTTTGGAATTACCGGATGGTTTTTGAATCCGAGGCAGAGGTGGTCTCGGGTTCATTCCCAAAGGCCTAGGAATCCCTTGACCAGTTTTGGTGGGATACACTATATAGCTTGAGGGTGGTGTCTCGGTAAGGGCTTAGTGATCATGTTTGGACTGTGGTAAAGCCTAGATACATTGAGATGAAAAATTCCTCAAGGATAGTGATGAGATACAGAGGCATTCCAAGATCGATTCATTTTTTCTTATCTCGGTGTCGGTTTAGGTGAGATCATAGTATGGTGAGGGTGGAGGTGGTTTAACCTCTGGATTCCCTTGGTTATTTTTTTATTTTTTTATCCATGATATCCCACATTCATGCTTGGAATATGGCATGGGGGTGATTGGTTGAAATAAATATTTGGTTCATCCATGTCTATGGTCGGGTGGTACATGGAAGTATCGAACCTGGTTGGCTCTTGCATGTGTTTAATGAAAGCTAAGTTCCCTTTCTTTTGTACTTGTATTTATGTGGCTTTAATGGATTTTTTCTTATGGTTATTTCTGTGGTTATATGTTGGCTATGTGACTGGTTATAGTCATGGTTTATTTCATTTTTTTGTTGGTAACTAAAAAAATAACGGACACAAGACCTAATTAATGATAAGACAACTAATGGGAGAGGGTGGTGATCCTTATTGATAAGTCTCATATGAATTTTCATTCCCTTATGACCAATCTTGTATTCATGACTTGTATATTTCATTGTTTCTAAGTGTTTGACAGAATGTCAGCCCCGATTGGGGATGGTCAGGCCTAGTATTTGTGTCAGTTTTTGGTTTACAAGCATTATCATTGTGAAATTTATAATTCCTAAAAGTTAAATGGATTTTTGGGTAGAGGTCTAGCCCTAGCCCTGGAATCTAGGCTTAAAATTTGCAGTCGCTGGCACAAAACTGGGTAATTTAGTCCACAGTCACACTGATGTAGGCTTATGCATGTGAATTGGAGGTCCAGTAGCATTGATGCCTTGTAAAGGGATAAACTGGGGGTAAAATCCAGTTAAAATTCAGGGTGACCTCATGGATGGACATATGGAGGGGTTGGGTTACTCCTTGAGGGTCATGTGGCACTTGAGGGAAGTCAGTAAGGTTTGTTTGTCAACTCCATTTCCTTAAGGTCATCGAGGAGGTTGATTCTGGTCATAACTTCCCCTTAGCTCATCTTTACCTTGGGTAAGCCAATGAAAGTGGGTAGATGTGAGGGGAGGGGTCTGTTACACAAAAAGATACGAATTTGTCCCAAATCTGGTTTCTTCCCTGTAAATGCCTCCTTTGGTGTTAATCTTACCAACACCTTGTGTGGGCTTATGTTTCGTAGATATATGATAGTGTTAAAATCCTCATCATGTAGAAAAAAAGGTAGATCTTGGTCATGGACCATGGCCTTGGCCCCTCTAGAAATAGCCATGTCCTTTTTCTCTACAACTCCATTCTGCAAAGGGTTGTACATAACTATCAACTCCTTCTTGATGCCTTCTTGTGCACAAAAATCCTTGAAGGTGTTAGATATGTAGTTTCCTCCATTATTTTACCTCAATGTCTTGATATTTCTCCTTGTCTTATTCTCAATTAGAGCCTTGAATTCCTTGCATCCACTAAAGACCTCATCCTTATTTTTCATGAAATAGATCCATGCCTTCCTGAAGAAGTTGCCAATGAAGGTCAAATATTACTAGTTCCCACTCAAGGATATTTTTGACATGGGCCCACACACGCATGAGTGTACTAGATCCAAAAATCCCTTTCGACCTAGTTTTTTTCTGGGAAAATTGGTCTTGGAATTATTTACCTAGTGTTGTTGCTCAAAAAAATGGTCTTAGCATATTTACTTGGTGCAAAACCCTTGCACACTTTATGATACTTGACTTTTATTTCTAGAAACCCTGTCACTATGATGAATATGAGCCATCCTCTTATGCCATAATTCTCCTAGCCCTTTGTTACAACTGACCAATGCATGCGCTAGCTTGAACTGCAATTAAAACAAGTTTCCCTTCCTAACCCCTATTACTTTCGCTATCTTAGAGTTCTTGAGATTAATATACAATTTACCATCTTGAAAGGTCACAATTGAACCCTTGTCCTCCAAGGTAGGAACTGAGATCATGTTCTTTGTTATACCTGAAACATAGAACATATCCTCCACCAAGAAGGTTTTGTTGGACTCCCTCTAAAACTTGACCATGCCAATACTAGTTGGATGGCACTCGACATCGTCTCCATGCTCCATGTAGAATTCCAACTCCTTCTCCTTAAAATTGGTGAAATAATCTTTAACTCACATCATGTGGCAAGAATCCATGTTGTTAATGTACCACACACTAGTGGAAACTGGACTTGGGAGACATGCAATGAGCAAAAACTCATTCTCGAACCAAGTTGTAAACTTGTCCACTTTTGCGGTAGCAGTAACCTACTTCTTTTGAAGCTTGTCCTTCTTCTTATTGGGCACTAGTTGGTGTAGTGACCCATCTAATAACATGCAAATCATTTAACCTTGAATAGATGCATCTTCTTCTCACCCTTGGAAGAAGACACCTCGCTTAGCCCTTTCTTGGCCTTCTTCTAACCCTTTCATATCACAACAAGGTTCTCCTCTTCTTCGAACCTCTTCCTTTGTTCTCCCACCAACTACCTTCTTGGATCTCCTCCTAAAAAAAATCATCCCAAAGTCTCACCTTGTTAGGTAGGTGATATCAACCCATAATGCACTTAGCAAAGACATCCTAGTGCTTTGAAAAACCACTCAATACTATACACACTAATTCCTCCTCGACAATCATTTTTCCAACAATACCCAATTCATCCTTGACCTGTGTTAGCCTAGACAAACAAGATGTCATTCTCTCACCCTTGGAAATTATTTTTCCATGAAACTTGTCATGACTTTGATAGTCGCTCTTATATAGTTTCAAGAGTGCATCCCACATCTTATTTGCAATATCCTTCTTTGATATATGGGGTATGAGATGATCTTTGAACCCATCGAGAATAACCTTTTGTGCCTTGGCCTCCTTGACCTCATGCAGATAAATAGCAATTAGATCATTCATTGATGGAACCATTGTTGTTTTAACAAAATTCCACAACTTGTTCTCCTTGAGAACAACTAAGATTAAAACCTTCCATTGCAAACAATTTGAAGAACCCTAAAACATGTCATCATATCGAAAAATGATAAAAATTGTAGAATAAAACCCTCGAAGAGATTGAAAAGTGAAATCTGGATTTTTTAATCCTAAAACCTGTGTCAAATATCCTTGGCTTCATATTCATAATTTAGAGCTATGATACCATGTTAATTTCTTTAAACCCAGTTACAAATTTACCGTCTCAAAAAATAATCATACATCTGAAATAAACAAAGCTTTCTAATTTTATTTGCAATAATAAATATTATAGGTTTTTAACCAAATAAACAATAGAATAAAAAATACTCGAAACCAATCACATGTAATGGTAAAATAAAATAGATATACCCTAGAAATACTAATGTGGGGAAAACCAACAAACGTTACGCTTCTTATTATGCTTCAGGAGAAATATTCTCTTACAATAGTTACATAAGACTTTACTTCAGCAAATACCCAACAAAATATATCAACTCTCTCGTTGCTCTCCTGTTGCCCACACTCTGTGGTGATTTGAATTTTCCTGCTGCATTTTAGTGTCAGTATTTGCAACCTTCCACCAAAGATCAAAAAATATCTTTTCATATCATAGTAGGGTCTCATTTTGAAATTTTTTTCATTCCATTAGGTCATGATGCAAAAATTTGGTCATTGGAGGTAGCCCAAGGTCAAGCCTCATTCCGTTCAAAAATTTCATTACTTCCTATCTCATTTCACCACTTTGTTGAGTGTACATCAGTCAATAGTTATCATAATAATTTGAGTCTTTTAATCATGAAGTTCATTCATTCAGAGTCTCCATTAGGTATTAGGGTTTTCAAGGTCCATCAAATCACCATTTGCATGCATAACAGTCCAGCAAGTAAAAGAGTGACAATAAACACATTTTATTATGAAAGTTTGATTTGTAAATTTAATTTCAATTCAATATGTAATTTTATATTTCTTAATATGTAATAAGTTCTCATGGTTCTAAGGTACCTGCATACTCAAGGTTTCATCAGCCAAGTAGGTCAAAGTTCCAAACTTTCATAGTGTTCCAAATCCACCAAAAGATCAAATTCAAAGGATCAAGATCAAAAATTGAAAGGTGAATTGCAATGTTTAAGTTGAGTTGGAAAAGTAAAATGTGGGTCCCATGCCTATTTTTGAAATTTCATAAAGTATAAAGGGCCATCAAAGACCAAGGAGACATTGATTTTCATCCTCATTCATTGAGCTCTCAGCTTCCCCAAGCCGAAAATCAAATTTTCAGCAAGAAAGTCAAATTTCCTTGAATTCATTGTGCTCCTACTTCAGGCACTGCGTTTTTACTGAGAGGCAATACGCCCCTACTTCATGGGCTGCACTTTTGCCTAGGAGGCGTTGGGCTCCTGCTTCATGTGTTGCACTTTTGCCAGCTTTCACCTACAACATCCAAATCTTCTTTGCAAGTGGTCCAAGAATAAAATCATGGTTTTCTCAATCAAATGCAAGTAATTTAGACCTCTCAAAGCCCTCCTTTCACTTCATAATTTCAAATTTATGGTGTAAACCCTCCTCACTCATCATTTCAAGTTTTGAGCAAAGAAACCATATCTTTCATTCTTGCAAGCCAACATTGTTTTCGCTAGACCCTATTTTCCCTTTCCACACTTCAGAAAACACTCCCCCTACCCCTACATCACCTTATCTCTCATTCCCAAGTCCCATTTCCTAAAAACATACCCCTACGCTGCATTTTCCTGGGCAGCCACACTATATCCCTGTAATCAAAATTCCTACCCTATCTTCCTAAGTTTTTCTATCCCCCACCACTTCCTTAAGTTCCCTAACTCCCTTCCCCACTCCCCTAAATTTTCCTACACTTATCCCAACTCCCTAACCCTACTTCCTACTCCCTTTCCCTTCCCCTTTCCACTAGGGTTTCAAAGAAAAACATACACTATGGAGGAGGAAAGAGACATTATGGAGGAGAAAAGAGATGAAATGAGACACCACAAAGGAGGGAGGATTTTAAGGCTTGGGAAGTACAACACTAGAGAATTGTTAGCCTCACCATGACAATCAATTTCTTCAAGCATGTGGGTTGTTTTTACTTCTGTGAGATGGTCCAAAGAGTACAACATCACCCTGCTTTGACCAGAGTTTTCATCTATAACCTCCAAGAAAACTAAGTGACCATTGTAGGGGTGACCTTCACCATATCCAAAGATATTATTGTTGCATCCACAGGGTACCCATTGTGGGTGAAAAATGGTTTAAGGCCACAGATGTAGATGCCCAACATTATGAACCATTTCTCAAGGCAAAGTACAAAAATGACAAAAATAAAGTATTTCCTTTTAGTCACCTACTTGATAGATTTTATCCCATGATGAATATCATCATGAATTATTTCACTTGTGAGGGCAGATTATCTAGACTATACATCTATCACATCATGTTTCTCATTGATTTCACTAGGGTGAAATTGCTCAACATCCCTCACTATTTGTACAGGAGTATTGATAAGATGTCCTACATAGTGCAGAACAGAGAGTATGAGCATCATATAAATAGCCTCTTCCATCACTCTCTAATCAAAATAATTGTCCATCATCATCTGAATCAGCTAAACATTTCATGGGAGACCTTCATTGAGAATGATATCTTCATTACTCCACCACCTCAGCCTGCTAGTCCAATTCCACCACCAGCATCAGTGTCTCAAAGACAAACAGGTTCATCTAACAGGGCTGCAGTGAAGAAGACCAAAAAGGACAAAGAGATCAAAACCTACCAGAGGGGACCTAGGCAAGTGTTTTCTCCACGAATTTTGGAAGGGACCTTTCCTTATTCATCAACAAAGCAGGTAAAACAAAAGAAATAAGAGACAGTTTTCCATGAAGAGGAAGACCTTCATGAGGAAGAAAGATATTTTTGAGTTGATGGAATTGGATGGCAAAGATGACCATGAGGCCTCAAAGTTTCTCATCAAATAAAAGGATGCCATAATCAAATAATTGTAGGATAACATGGCAAGAACCCAATTTGTCATATCATTCCTTGAACAAGAGAACAAGCAGTTGAAAGACAAGCAAGTACTCATGGAGTTAGAGTTGTTAAAGGCAAAAATAAAAGACATCAAGGGTAAGGCAATGATGGCACCTAATGACTCTGATGATGATGATACTCAAACCATCAATTCAAGACCAAAAACAAGAGGTCTTAAGATATCTTTAGAGCAGGAGAAACATGGGGTAGAGCAACTCAATTTTGAGGAAAGGATTGCAAAAGAAATTGAAGTTGACAGAGAGGTGTGGCTTGAAATATTTAACCTTCACCTCGAGAATCTCCTCCATAAGGCAAACAAATAAAATGAGATTCTCAAACACATGTCCAATAGATACATCACTAGAAACAAGATCTGCAACATTAAGCTCAAGCAGTTGAAGGACAAATACAAGCAAACCTTAATCAAGAAAAGGGAGGAGGATAAACTTGAGATTCTTGTGGATTCCTCCTTGAAGGTTTTTGGGTAATTTTTTGCAGTTTTGGGCATTTATCCAAATTTTGATAGACTTCAGCACAATCCACTTGTCAAAAACTACACTTTTTCTAGGAGCCTCCAAATAACAAATGGCTACCACCATTGGATTCAGAACGCCCTCTAAATCAAATTTTGACTATTTTCACATCAAATTTGGACATTCTGACACGGATAAATGGCCAAAAACATCTAAAAAATCAAACAATGTAAACTTTGAAATGAGAATGGAAACGACTACCCGCTTTTTTAGGTAGAAAAAACTGGTCTGATTTTGAAAACTGTTGATTCAGAATACTCTTAAATTTTTTTTATCATGTTTTTTACACATTAAATTCTCTTATGTACCAAGTATAGACATTATTTTTAAAATGTTAGTTTTATGTTGATTTTGAAAAGTGTTGATTCCAGCATCATCCCCTTTTTTTAGAAGACTTATTTTTTACTTAAATTTTTCTAATCTATTAAATGCTAATAATTATTTTCACTTACATATTTTGTTTAAGTGTTTTGCAGGGATTTGTTTTCTTGTTTTTCTTTTAATTTTTTTTTTGCAGTGAGATATTTGATTTTTTGCATTGTCAAAAAGACAAAAAAGATAAAAAATTTAAAGTGTCAATCTTCTATCTAATTATATATTGTAAAATAATATTTCATTGCACATGAAATAATTGCCACTAAAAAAGCAAGAATTTTTAACAATTTACATTTTTAAAAAAACACATTTTGAATATAGAAATAACTGAAAATATACACATTTCGCGTCTTTTTTGCTAAAACTGACACATCAAATAAACCATTTTTATAGGAAATAAGTAACAAAAAAGTATAGAATTAGCAATTTTTGTTAATTTTGTGTGAAAAGTTAATAATAATTACAGTTATTTTCAAAACTTAAATGATTCACATAAAAATGAAGTGAAAATCACATTATACAAATATTAAACATATAATAACCACAATTGAATATTCATTTCTTCTCATAAAATGTCACAGTCAAAAAATTATAAGTATAACTTATGAATAGTTACAAAAAATGAGCTTCATTTGGAAGCTTAACTTAATCTTTAATCAATAATATCACTTAACCCAAACTCTTCATCTTCAAGAGTATCATTATTGTCCTCCTCCACAATATTTTCATCATTGGCTTCAGTTTCATCATTTTCCTCTTCTGATGGATCTTTGATGTTTGTGAACGTCCCAACGTATGCCTTTCCAATCATTCCATCTAATGGTGGTTGAGGTTCTTTTTCTTTTTTTCCACACGAGATTCATTAAAATCCCCTTTTCTCAAACCAACTTCTTGTATTTCACTTGGAATAAATTCAAGAGCGTTGATTCTTTGATGAATAAATTTTCATTGTACTGGGTCTTTTTCAATGGAAATGCAATTTCTTCCTTTTTGTAAACAACATGCTAGTGTTGTACCTAATCATGAAGTACAAAAGAAAAAATTTAGTGATTTAGTATAAACACAAAAATTTTAAAAAAGGTAACAGTGAAATTCATTCTTATATAATAAAACTTACCTAAGCCTGAAAATAAATCCAAAACCCAATATCCTTCATTTGAACATAAATATAAAATATAGTTAATCAATGACTGCGGGTTTTTATATATGTTAACTATCTATCCTCTTGCTTCTTTATCTTCATATGTTAGTTTTCTTACGACATCATCATGTTCCAGTACTTGGCTATGATTCTTTCCATCTACTTGATTGAAAAGAATACTCTTGTAGCTATCATCCTTTGTCCAACTTTCAACATGAATGAACTCACAATCACTTGTAATTGGTTGATTTCCGCCAAAAATAAGATTTGGCTTTTGCATGTAACATAAAATAGTAAAAGTTCAATTAACTTGTACATAAATGATTTTTTTAACATTAATCAAATATACAATTTCAACGTCTTACCATGTAAGTTGCATACTTGACTTTGCTTTTCCATTGAAGCTTGATAATAACAACCCCAATTGTGTGTCTGAATGAAATTTCACAAATCTCCAAAGTGTTAATAATGTGACTTCTACAAATCCCGCAACCACTTTACTAAATGCTTGATAAGTATAAGGGTCACTATTATATTCAATTTTTGGGATATTGAAACCATGAGGAATATCTGCAATAACTAGGGAATAATCCCTTTTAGGTATGAGTTTTGCAATGTCTTCACAATCACCTGGTATTATTTGATATTGGATAGTGTGGAGCCCATTCCAAATGAAATGATTAAGACTGGGATCAAGTTCAACATCACTAAGATGTTGTTTTCTTATCCTTTCCATTTTTATTTTTTCAATGAAGATTTTGAAACTATCTGGTGCTCCATTTGCATCATTATTCATCTTTAATAAAATAAACAAAAGAAATGTATAAGTTATAAATTAAAAATACTATACATATGAATAGAAATGAATGTATGAATTAACATACCTTTTTAAATGCAAGATAAAAATCTTTTAGCACTGATGTATAACTTAAATCTGGATAGTTGCGTAGAACATCATCCCAACTATCTTCATTCAACAATTTAACCATTTGTTCATGTATTCTCATATAAACCTTGTGACTGAATAAATGAAGTAAACAATGTTAATATAGTGTTATGTATAACAAATAATACCAAAAACAATATATTGTATTTAATAGAAAGTTATAATAATAATAAAAAAAAAGTAAAAATAACAAACTTACTTTAGAAATTCCTCATACATTTCATCCATTGATAATTCTCCTGACTTTACATGAGATAATATTGTTTTGACAAGATTTTCATCCTTAACTCCTTGCATTGATCTCCAAGGTGTGATAGCCATATCTTCTGGAAGGAGCTTCATTTCAGGATTTGATTTACTGTTGGTACATATCAATGGCTTAGACCTTTTCACCTTCTAAATTTTGATGCCAACGTTCTCCCACAACTCAAAAATCTGATCAATCAATTCCCATATCTCTCGAGTTCTAAATGCCAACTGGAAAATGTTATCCATAACTATGAATATTTCATAATTTACTCTGCCACCTTTTGAACTTATTTTTTCTTCGATTTGACAACCAATTTCCATACAAAATTCCTTCCGAAATGCATGATCAACCTTTAGCTTATCACCACCACATTTTTCTTCAAATTCACTATGAATAAATCTGACCCTTTGGATGAAAGTCACAGACATCCTATAATCATTATCTGAGTTATGATCCCATGCCAATAACTTTTCTTGTGTATCTGTTAAACCAGCATAAATGATACATTTCATTGTTTCAAAACGTGGGTTATTGGGATATTCCTCCATTAATTTCCTTTGAGCTTCTACATAATGGTTGCCCCCAAGTATATAATATTTGTATTCAAAACATTTTGACTTGTCAAATGATTATTTGTCAGGAACCTGACTTGGATCAACAAGAAGAACATAATCAACCACATGTGAAAAAGGTTTGTACCTCATCAATGTTTTCAAATTATGAACATGCAAGCGGTGTGGCTTTCTAATTTAATATTTGAGAATTCCTTCATCTGGCTTGTAGACTTGAATGACATTAAGTCGGAATGACCAACCACCTTCAATTAAATTTTTCTTCACCAATTAATTTCAAATGGTATTTTGTTTTGTTTTCGTAACGCTATCCTCTAAATCAGCTCCTAGCGTAATGATTTCCCTAATTGCTTTGGAGTTTTCACTAGGCCCTTCACTGTTGTCCATGATTTTTTGAGAATGAACAATTTTTCGTTTCTTCCTCCTATTGCTTATGATATTTTCTTGAACCGAAACAATCTCCTCATCATCAATTGTAAGGGAGACATTCTTGGGCATTCTTGTTTTTGTTTCTTTATGGCCCTTCTCCTTTCTAACATTAGTTCTAATCTGATCCTCAGATATGGAAACACATTCTTCATCTTCAGCTTCAACTTCAACTTCAACTTCCTCATTTTGAAAAGTAACATGTCTACCTTTACTAGATTGATCCCTTTGATACAATCTTGTAGCATCATGAAGTACTTTTTTTTGCTTCTTTCCCATATCTTCTGCTTCATGTTCATGGAAAATGGAGACTAAATTCATAATATCTCGCTCTATATAATAGATTCCCCCCAACATAATTGAAATTCCCTCTGCAAAATCCTGTAAAACAAAATATAATATGTCAATATTAAGTAAGTTATTAAAAATTCAATGATACAATTTGAATAACACAAAACAGATAAGAGTAAATAAAAATACTTACAATCTTTTATGCAATATTTTGTACGATTTGTTTGCATATCTTTGAAGAATCTTCCCTCGTGTTATACATCGACAATTTAAAATGATATCTATGTTTATCATGTGACTTGGGCGGTTTTGATAGTATATAAACACTTTCAGTATTTGGAAGAATATAAAGGTCTAATACTTTTCCCACCGGATCATAACTTTCAGCATCAAAATTCTTGCTGGAATATAGATATAATTGCAGAGATTCCTCTTCTACATCTTTCAGAAACCATGCATATTTTGAACAATTCACTTATGTTGATTTCTTCTAGTATGAAACCAAGTTCTTTTCTTTTGTGGATGCATCTCCCACATTTTCAGTAATTAAATGAGGTGCAGTTCGTCCAGCAATGTTTTTGAAGGCCCGCCTGTAGCTTTAGATGATGCAAATGTTGACTTGGGTCCAGAAAAATTGACAGAAACCTTCCTTGTTGCCATTTTCCTGCAAACATATATATATACACATAACTTACTAAATCACAAAAAAAAATATCTTACGTAAACAAAATAAAAAAACTTGTTTAAAAAAAATGATATTTTTATACATTTTTTCCCTGACAAAAACTCTAAAACAATTTTTTTTTTTAATGTCATCTACCCAACCCCCCTAAAAAAAAAATCATAATTTAAAACCCCACTATTTTTCTTTTTTTTATGCTCAAAGGGCCGATTCTAAAAAAAAACCAATTTTTTCTATATTCGGCCCCTTGGCCATATCAAAAAAAAAAAAAAAATTATATGTGCAAGGGGTCGATTCTCATAATCGGCCTCCCTGCCTTGGGCACACTCGGGCTCGGGCGGACACCGCCCCGTGGGTGGGCCCACCCGCAACATGGGCATCGTGGGCGTCGTGTTGTGGGCAGACGCACCCATAGGGTGGTGTCCACCCAAGCCCGAGGGCGGCCCCTTGGGTGCCCGAGCCCAGGGAGACGGCCCCCTTGCTTGGGCTCGGGTGGACGCCACCCCATAGGCATGTCTTCCCATAGCATGGATGTCGTGGGCACCGTGTTGTGGGCAGACGCGCCCACGGGGCGGCGTCCACCTGAGCCCGAGGGAGCCCGGGCAGACGCGCCCACGGGGCGGCGTCCGCCCGAGCCCAAGGGAGCCCAGGCAGACGCGCCAACGGGGCAGTGTCCGCCCGAGCCCAAGGGCGCTCGGGCAGACGCGCCCACGTGGCAGCGTCCACCAGAGTCCGAGGGCGACCCCTTGGGCGCCCTCGGGATCGGGCGGACGTCGCCCACAGCACGGCGCTTAAGCGGGGGGCCAATTCCCAGAATCCAGGCATCATGCTGTGGATGGACGAAGACCTCGTGCGTCCTCAGGTTCTGGCGAATGTTGCCCTGTGGATGCGTCCACCCACAGCATGATAGCCTAGTCCAAGTGGGCATGCCCACCGGCCCCTTGGGAAAGCAGGGAGGCCGATTCTTGGAATCGACCCCTCTTTTTTCCCAGGGGGCCAATGGGCATGCCCACTTGGGCCAGATCAACCATGTGATGCCCCAGGCGAGTACACCGATAATGGGCATATTATTTTTTATTTATTTTTAGATACAAAAAAAAAAAATCAATCGTTTTCTACCTAAAACAATTAATGGAAAAAGCTGGTAAATTTTTAACAGAAATAAATAACTTAACTTTATTTAATTTTAACAACTTACTAATTTCAGAATAATAGAAACAAAACTAACCTTTCAAAAGCGAGAATCTCCTGTTGACAATGTTGCTCCACTAAAAAATTGTTCCAAGCTTTTAAACAAACCTTGAGAAATCTTGATGTCACATGTGGAATAGTGAAATTGACTTTTCTTATAAAGTGGAAATAATGGAATTGTTTACGGCGGGGTGAATGTGGGATAAAAAAAATTGATGAAGATTATAAAAAAAATTATAATGTAGTCAAAGTTATATAATTTAATTAAAATTATTTTATTTTGGATACAATTATTAAGGGAAAATGTCTACGGAATTTAATTCGAAATTAAGGTCCATATTATGAGAATGTTTTAATAACTAATTTTCAAATAAATTGTTTAAATAAAATTTGGAGGGACATACTTAAGCAAAACATTTCAGTGAAAATTTTTGGAGGGAATTTTCCTTTTGTCTCAGCTTTATATTATCATTGTGAGAGATCATTTGCATCATTCACCATTTCTTGTTTGAGTGTTATGGATTCCTCTGACAGTGAAGTTTCATTTTATGAATCATCAACATCTTCGTCACGTAACAACTCTATTCATATTGATGAATATAACAAGAGAAGTAGTGACAAAATTTTTGGTGAAGATTTTCAAATGAATAGAGAGTGTCAAACCAGGAGGTAACTCCTCAAAATCAGAATGTGTATTAGCTGAAGGATGCACATGGATTTATACATGGAGGTGAGGCTATTGGGATTCATCTCCCAATGACTCTTGGCCTTCCTTATTTCCTAATATTAATTAATATACAATATTAAATATGCACACCCATCCATACGATTAGGTGTCAACATTCCCCCCTTTAATCCGAAGGGATGTTGGTGAGTCCAAGCATCGATCTGAACTTTTCAAACTTTTCTCTTCCAAGTGCTTTGGTGAAGATGTCATTAGTTTGCTCATTTGTGGAACAATGATGTAGATGGATGGTTTTGGCCTGAACATGATGTCGAATTAGATGGTACTTTGTATTGATGTGCTTTGTTCGATCATGGAACTTTGGGTTCTTGGCCAACTTTATTGCAGAAGTGTTGTCAATCATGAGTGGAGTGGAATACATTTGTTTCATCTGCAAATCTTCCAGGATCTTCCGGAGCCACACAATTTCTTTTGTTGCTTCAGCTGCTGCCACATATTCTGCCTCGGTCGTGGAATCTGCTGGAACTGACTGTTTGCGTGATCTCCATGAGACAGCTCCTGATCCAAGACTCATGGTATAACCTGTAGTAGACACCCCTGTTTCTTTGTCGCCATCAAAGTCTGAATCAGAGTATCCGATCAAGTTGAAGTCGCCTACCTGTGTATATTTGAGTCCAAAGTCTTGAGTCCCCTTCAAGTACCTTAGCACTCTTTTTGCAGCAGACCAATGTCCTTCACATGGTTTTTGCATGAACCTTGAGAGGATTCCAACAGCAAATGAGATGTCAGGTCTGGTGGTGGTCAGATAGATAAGACTTCCTACAAGCTGTCTATACTTAGTTGCATCCTCAAATTCCTTTCCTTCAATAGATGTGAGCTTCAAGTTTTGTTCCATTGGAGTGCTTAAGGGTTTACAGTCATCCATGCCAAATTTGTTCAAGAGATCTCCAATGTACTTCTTTTGAGAAAGAAATATGAATTTAGGATGTTGAATTACTTCAATACACAAATAGTAATGAACATGACCCAAATCAGTCATTTCAAAACCTTTCTTCAACTCTTTCTTCATGGATGCAATATAGCTCTCATTGTTTCCTGTTATCAAAAGATCATATACATATACCACAAGATATACAACTGTTTTTCCAACTTTCTTAACAAACAAAGTTGCATCATCAAGATCAAAATGTTTGAAATCAAGTTTCAGAAGATGCTCGGTCAATTTCTCATACCAGGCTCGTGGTGCTTGCTTGAGGCCATACAAGGATTTTACAAGTTTTCAAACTTTGTGTTCTTGACCCTTTATCACAAATCCTTCTGGCTGGGACATATAAACTTTCTCATTTAGATCTCCATTCAAGAAGGTTGTTTTTACATCCATCTGATGGACTTTCCATCCATTCTGAGCTGCTAAGGCAAAGAGAGTCCGGATGGTGGTCCATTTTGCTATGGGAGAAAAAGTTTCTTCATAATCGACTCCTTCTTTTTGTGCGAATCCTTTTGCCACAAGCCTGGCCTTGTGCTTGTCAAGTGAGCCGTCTGCTTTGTACTTGTTCTTGTAGACCCACTTACAACCAATTGGTTTCATTCCCAAAGGCGGATCAACCAGCTTCCAAGTGCCATTCTTTATCAAGGCATCATATTCCTTCTGCATCGCTTCTTTCCATTCATCATGAGAAGCGGCTTCTTTGAAGGAAGTTGGTTCATGATCTGTAGACAAACTCAATTCACAGTTATAAGCAATATCCATATCAACAGGAGAATCAGAATTATCTACATCACCTTCGATTTGCTGAGTGGAACTTCTTGTTCCTGTTTTTCCAACCTCATCAGGATGAACATTCTCCAGTGTCTTTGTCAGCCATTTGGGAGGACCTTTCTGAGATGGCCCAGGCTGGTCATTTGACCGAGTTGGGATTGATTCAAGATTCAATCTCCCAATTCTGTCAATCACATCATCCAATGTGTCATCCGTGGTTGTTTCTTCATGTGGGGGAGAGAGTGCTTCAGGATATGATTCCACAATTTGATTCAATATTGGAATCCCCCCTTCAAGGTGTGGAATCACATTATCAAATTCTTGGAAAGACTTTGCATGTGTGAATCTGTCCAGGCGATCAAGTTGCCGCTCAACAACCTTGTCACTCTTGGAAGATTCAAGAAATATGACATCTCTTGCTATCACAAACATCTTATTTGCTTCATCATAGAGACGATATCCTTTGGAGGTATTGGAGTACCCCAAGAAGATACATTTTCTGCTTCTAGCACCAAGTTTGTTCCTTTGACCTTTGGGTATCAAGGCATAACAGGTGGACCCAAAGACCCTGAAATGCTTTACCGAAGGAATGTGGCCATGCCACATTTCAAAAGGAGTTTTGTTTCTAATTGAACTTGAATGACACCTATTCTTTATGTAAACAGCACATAGAACTGCATCAGCCCAAAACATCAATTTTACATTCTTGAAAAATAACATGGAGCGGACCATATTTAAAATAGTTATGTTCATTATTTCAGCTACACCGTTCTGTTGTGGATTATATGGCACAGTTGTTTGATGTTTGATTCCATGTCGACGAAGATAATTTTCAAATTCATTTGAAGTGTATTCTTTTCCATTATCAGTACGTAGAGAGCCAATATGTGTTTGTGCATCATTTTCAATCCATGCATGAAAATTCTTGAAAGTTTGAAAAGCATCGGACTTATTCTTCAGTAAGTAAATCCAACACATTCTGGTGTAGTCATCAATAAATGTCATCATGTATTTGTTTCCATTTGCAGAAGCAATAGGCATAGGGCCACATAAATATGAATGAACAAGTTCAAATTTTTCTATGTGCTCTGGAGTGTGAATCATGAAATGGCTGTTTGCTATGCTTTCTAGAATACAAGCATCACATTCCTTAGGTTTTCTAGGAATTGTAGGCAGTCCATCAACACCATTTTTCTTCAACAAACGAAGGCTGTCATAATTTAAGTGTTCAAATCTAGCATGCCATAAAAGACTTGATGGAAATGTACCTTCATCATGATATGAACTGAATGCAAAGTTTTGAGCATGAGCAGATGAACCTTTCAGCTTCAAGAGTCTCCCTTCTTCTATTCCCTCCATGACAAGTGAGTGATCTGATGCTTTTCTGACCTTTGCCTTGCCATCAAACAAGTGAATGGAGTGTCCTTGCTGGCAGATTAGGACCAAGGACAGCAAGTTTCTCCTCAACTCAGGGAGGTATAGAACCTAATGTAGGATATGATCTGGAAGACCAGGCAGTTTAAGCCTGACTGTGCCAAGCCCTGATGGCTTGAGTTTGGATTTATCTGCGAAATATACTGCTCCATCGACTTTGTCAGTGAATTCTTCAAAAAAATCTTTTCTAAATGTCATGTGACATGTTGCTCCTGAATCTAGCAACCAATCATCTCTCCATGAAGTAAATGAAACATCAAATAGGTTTTCAGTTACTCCATTGTTACAATGTGCTAGAACAGAATGAGCTGATTCAGCTGGTTTACCTTTGTCTTTGTCACTAGTTTTACCTCTGTCTTGATTTGTTTGCTGCTGAGCTTTAGATTGTCAGCCCCCCTTTTCTCTGAAGTTTCTTCTTCGTCTTCTGCCTTCTCTTCCTCTGGATGAACCTGAAGCATGTCTCTTTTCTCTCTGTGCCAAGTAGGCAGCCTCTTTAGAAGATGAAGGGATTTTCATCTTCTTTTGAAGGAGGAGAGAAAAAAACTTTGCTGGAAAAAAAATCTTCTGAAGAGGAAAAATTTTTGCTATAAAAACTTTCAATTCTTGAAATCTGCTCAATTAAAGGGGACAAAAAATCTTGCTGGAAAAAATACTCTGAGTTTAAAAAACTCTTTCTAAATACTGAATTTAAAAAACACAAGCTCTTTTCTAAAAACTGAATTCTGCACCAAAAAATATGTGTATTTTTTGTTTTGTTTGGAGAAAAAATTGTATGAGTAGCAGTTTTATGAAATGGGAGGGTGGTATTGTGAATATGAATGGGGCGGTATTATGAATGTGGGAAGTGGAATGGTATATGAATGGGAGAAGCAGGATTTAAAAGGAGTGGAATGGCAGTATGAAGTGGCGGTATGTTATA
Source organism: Pinus albicaulis (assembly GCA_034641835.2). Taxonomy (NCBI): domain Eukaryota; kingdom Viridiplantae; phylum Streptophyta; class Pinopsida; order Pinales; family Pinaceae; genus Pinus; species Pinus albicaulis. The sequence goes on from CM076570.1 coordinate 626,921,127, forward strand.
AAAGGAGTGGCGGTATTAAAAAAAAGGAATTGTAATATGGACAGCGCATAATCAAGGGCGGTAATGTATATATGAGCAGTATTGACAGCGTAGAAGGCTATATATAATAGCGGTATTGAAAAATTGGAAAGGGCGTATATATGACAGCGGTATTCAATGTATATGAAAGCAGTGACAACTTTCTACCAAGCCGCATTCGACCAAAGCAGCGTTTTATATATTGACCACACGGCGTTCGACCAAACAGCGCTTCATATGTTGACCAAACAGCGTTTAACATATATGAGCGGTGGTATTATAAACCAGACAGCGTATTAAATATGAGCGGTGGTATTAAATATGAGCGGTGGTATTATAAACCAAACAGCGCTTAACATATATGAGCGGTGGTATTATAAACCAGACAGCGTATAACATATATGAGCGGTGGTATTATAAAACTGTCATATATGGATGGGAGGGGCCGGAAGGGCCATGTAGCGTAGAGATATAACTCAGATGGTGGTTTCGAGGGCGTTAACTGGTGGAGGGCGTTAGCTGTTATATACCATGTTATAACGCAGAGATATAGTATTATGAAATGGTATTATAAATGAATGGAGGGTGTTAGCTGTTATAACGCAGAGATATATCGCAGAGGCATTTTATAACGCAGACATAGCGCAGAGATATAACGCAGAGGCGTTTTATAACATGTAGCGCAAAGATATAATAAACTGCGTGGATAGTCGACCAAACAATGTGTTATATATGTGAAGAACGCAGGTGAACAGAGCGATATATCATAGGTCGATAAATGGTATGACAGTGCGGAGAGGGAGCGTTGTTATGCAGGTGGCGCTGGTGTATGGGGGAATGGGAAGGGGAAGGGAGGGCACATTTGAATGGGAATGCAGGGAGAGATAGAAGTGAGGGGGCGAAGGAGAAGGGAAGGCGTTGGGTAGGTGAAGAATTGTAGGGAGAGAGTTACAAATAAACTGAAATGACAGTGTGCAGGTGCTGAGTTGCAGAGTGGCAGGGGAGCACAGTCCACAAACTTCGGGGCTGGGAATGGAGCTGCAGTATCGGGGCTATATAGAAAAAAATGTAGTGAGTCTAGCAATTAAGAGCAATAAAAAACTATTAATAAAAAATTGAGTGTGAAGGAGAGGTTACACCACAGTGAAAGAAATGCCAATAGTATGGCGACTCGTGCCATATCAGCCGGAGTAACTATAAATCGAGAATATGTAATGGTGAAGGATGCACATGGATTTATACATGGAGGTGAGGCTATTGGGATTCATCTCCCAATGACTCTTGGCCTTCCTTATTTCCTAATATTAATTAATATACAATATTAAATATGCACACCCATCCATAGGATTAGGTGTCAACAGAGAGTCTAAATGTCGACTTATTCCTAATCCTATGGACTATGAGAGTGACAATGACAATGGAAAGATGAAGAATTTCCAAAAACTAGAAACTCACATTTTCCACTTACTCCTAATCCTAAGGACTTTGACAGGAATAGTGATGATTGGCAGGATGAAAAATTTCCAGTGGATAGAGAGCCACAATTGCCACTTAGTCCTAATCCTAAGGATTATGAAAGAAATAGTGATGAATGGTCGAATGACAAATTTTTAGTGGATAGAGAGTCACAGTTGCCACTTAGACATAATCCTAAATATTATGAGAGCAATAGTGATGAATGGCAGGATGAAAAATTTTCATTGGATAGAGAGTCACATTTTCCACTTACTCCTAACCCTAAGGATTATGAGAGAAATACTGATGAATGGCAGGATGAAAAAATTTCAGTAAATAAAGTGTCGCATTTTACATTTACTCCTAACCCTATGGACTTTGAGAGTAGCAGTGATGAAGAGAAGGATGAAGAAAATCCAATAAATCGATAGTCTCAATTTCCACTTACTCCTAATCATATGGACTATGGGAGCAGTAGTGATGAAGTTCAGGATGAAAAATTTCTAATAAATCAAGAGTCGCAGTTTCCACATAGTCCTAATCCTATGGACATTGAGAGCAGCAGTGATGAAGGGAAAGATAAATATGGTGAATAATATCCTCCAATTCAGTATTTCAAAACAACAGATGATGGTATTGAAAATTTTCATGCCACTGAAGATGGTAATGAATATTTTTCAAAAAATGATGGTGATGAATTTCCTAACTATATTGCAAAATTTGATCATAGTAAGAATAGTATTCCTCCTAATGATCATGGAAATGCTTGTTAAGAGAATGATGAAATGATAGAGATGTTTCCAGAAAATATTGTTTCTAGGAGTAGGAGTAAACCTTTTCATGTCAATCCAAAATTTTCTATTTATACAAGGGGTAGAGTAGTATATCTCACGAGAAGAAGTTCTATCAATGAGCTCATTTCAAGTGACTGTTGTAAAAAGTATTTCTTGAAACATATGGATTTCAAATTTTCTTTAGAGAAAAGGAAGAACTATTTGTCAATGAATAAAAGCATGCAGAATTCATATTTAGTGGGTTGCATGCAATCTCCACTAGCAGGTTATGATTATCATATTGGGTCTTTATTTCTATGTAAAAAGGCTTTCAAAATTATTCATTCAATTGGCAATTTTTGTCTATCGAGAATCCAAGATAATTTGGAAAAGGATCCTACATATTATTCAGAAGTTCGTCATAAACGAGAGTTTGGGCCACCAGCGAACACTGCAATGTCATGGTTGCAAGAATTATTTTCAAAACATGGAGAGTGTATGTGAAATAGAGATACAATACATATTCCAGATAGTTTCTCAAGACGAGAAATCTACAACTTATACAAGAAATATGCAGAAGGTGTTAAAGGAAATGGCCGTTTTATTACATATCAATATTTAGTGCAAATATGGAGGAGAGAATTCAACAATGTTTGTATCCCTAAGAAGACAAGGATGGGGGTTTGCAGTACATGTGCTTCTCTAAAATAAAAAAGGGATAAATGTCAAGGAGTAGAAAAAGGTAAGCATTCATAACACTATATTTTTAAATTGTATAGTGATAAACTATGAAAATGCATTTATTAATACGTTTATTTTATGTTATGTGTAGATTCCATTGTTAAAGCCCTTCAAGAGCATCGTGAACAACAAACAAGTGAAAGGAAAAAGTTGTACAAACATTGAAAGAAGTGTAATGATAATTCAAATAAATATTTGGGTTTGATAGTTGATGGTATGGACCAGAAGAAAAAACTTCTACCACATTTTGTTCGCACACTAAAAAATTTGCAAGAGGAAAATTTTGTCTAGATTCATTTGGTCGGTTGTATGGTCTTCAATGGGAAAATGTCACCAAGAGTTTACTTCACAGCTCCAAATATTCATAATGATGGAAATATGACAATAACCATAATTCATGATGTGCTTTCTCATTGGGGTGGTAATCTTCCTAAAATTTTGTATCTACAATTAGACAACACTTGTCGTGAAAACAAAAATCAGATTGTTTTTGGATATCTAAACAAGCTTGTTGAATTGGGAATTTTTCATAAGGTAAAGGTTGGTTTCCTTCTTGTTGGGCACACTCATGACCATATTGATCAGATGTTCAGTCATTTTTCAGTAACATTGAGGAGGAATAATGTTGGGAGCTTGCCATGATTAATTGAATGTATTAAGAAATCATATATGCGAGAGCCTATTTTTCATGTGTTAGAAGAAATTGCTGGCATGTGAAGGTTTATTCTCATATCACATGGTCAAGAGAAATGCATTGAACAACTTAATGACATTAGCTTTCAACATCAATTTCGTATCAAACAAATTGTTGGGAAAACACTTATATGGGGCAAGAAGTATTCAACAACTGCAGAATGGGCACCAGCATCAGGTTTGGAATTTTTGAATTTCATTCCAGATCATCCAATATTTGCGTCAAATATATTCGTATTACAATCAGTTGGTGAAGTTAATAATTCCCAAAGGAAAAAGAGAGATATAAATTATTCTGAGTACCTGAAAGAAATTTAAAAAATCATTAGATATACATATGAGTACTTTGATGTTGCTGATTCAGTTTGGTGGGATTCCTTTTTCAATGATCAGAGTGATATCCTTTCAAGACCAGGAAATGAAGATATGCTTTTGAAGATTCCATTTGTTTGGCCACAAAATGTGTCAAATGAACAGGAGGAAACAAACATTCTTGAACAACAACAATCACATGGTATTATTAATTCTACACAGGTGGAGGAAAGAGAAATGTATATTGCTTCCAGAAGATCTAGTGCACAACGTGAAGCCATGGAAAACTTGTTGGCAATATGATGTTGAGTGTTGTCCTTGATGGCAACCCACTTGATGAAGATGATGGCAACCTACTTGATGAAGTTGTCCCTGATGGAATATGTCTTGATGAACTTGTTAAATGATGTAAATCTTATGTATATACAATGAGTACAGAAGGTAATGATGGAAGGAATGTCAGTATGTGCTAGAACATGATGAAAAGAGTATGTCTCAAGGCATACGCAGATTTGTCTAGAAAAAGTAGCGTATGCACGCAGGAAATAACGTGCCAAGTCACGTATGGGAAAAAGCGCTCTAAATATGTAAAACCAGGGGTAACCACCATGGTATTGACCCATTGTATTGAGTAATGATTCGTCTATGTGACCCCGTCCAGGAATACCATCGAAAGTAATGTGGTTTTGGCTCATGGTATTGATAAAAGGTAAACCTATATAAAGAGAAGAAAATCATTGTGCAAGGCGTGTGCAAGAAGTATGAGCTTGAATGAATACTTCTCTCTGAAGCATATCTGAATGGAAAGGGTAACTGTTTGATGATAGATCTGAATCTATGATGCACCTATGAAGAAATGATGAAGAGGGATCTCTAGATCTGAAATGTATTTGTATTTTCTAGATCTGTTTATGGAATGATTAGATCTGAGATGAGGCGAACATCTGTCTGAAGTAAAGGGTAAAATCTGAGTGATGTATCTGTTCTGAAGAATTTCAATGACCTAAATGTCTGAAGAACTATACGCTAGTTCACCGCAGAGTAAGCGCGTATATACGCAGTTTTTCTGAAGAGAAAGCGCGTATGGGCAGTAAAATTAGCTCTGTAATTTGTACAGAAATATACACGGGTTTGTATGGTCGAAGGCACGTATATATGCAGGATCAGTGAAAGGAAAGCGCGTATGAAGATTAGGGTTTGCTGAAGTATGAAGTATCAAATGTCTTATATGTTCTGTTGTGTTACTGCTATCTGTATTCTACAGTTCTGTGTTGTCTGAATTGATAAGTATCAGTTTGATGTATGATTGAGCTTAAATGTGTGGAGTGGGTCCAGTCTTAAAATACGATGAAACGTGGCCTGCAAGTGGTGTCCTAAAGGAATCTTTGGATCCAGTGTGAAAATTGATGAAACGTGGTCCATAAAGGTGCTGAGGGTTGTAGCCTTCAGTCAGGGGGTTGTAGCTCCCTTCCAGGTGAGGCTGGTAAACGAGAGCAGTGGGTCGTAGCTCCCTTCCAGGTGAGGCTGGTAAACAAGAGCAGGGGGTCGTAGCCCTCTATGAGAGGTCAAACGAGTGTGACGATGATCAAAGCCGTAGGAGGTCGCGCCGCACATAGTTGTAAGATGTTTTCTTTATAATAAAATATTGAAGGCTGAGACAACGGAAGCGGTGGTTTTCTCCCGACTTGGGTTTCCACCTAAAATCTCGGTGTTCATGTGTGATGCTTATGTGTGATGGTTTACTCTGTTATTACTGCACATGCTTACTATTATCTAATCATTAGAAGAAATAATTTTGAATAGAACTAAGTAAAGAATTAATGACATAATAAGATCTCTGTGTATACACGAGTTTTATGAAGTATATCCGTGTGTATACGCGAGTCTGGTTTAGCAAAGTAGCGTATGGGTTTTGAAGTAAGGAAAAGTAAAAATATTTGAAGTAAGTCCTAAATACCGCATTCACCCCCTCGTGCGTATTTTTCCCAACAATTGGTATCGTAGGAGGTCCTTCTGCGTGGGTTGATCACTTAAAGGAGATCCCCACAAGAGAAGGAAGTCGCAGAAGGAGTATTGTCTTTAAAGCCACCTCTATTCAATGGAAGTAATCCGTTATTATGGAAGATACGAACAAAAGCGTATCTGCAAAGTCTTGGTGCAGAAGTATGGGAAATCGTGGAAGAAGGTTATCAGTATCCGGCAAGTATTCCTACTGATGCAGCAGAAAGGAAGAAATATGAAGTCAATGCCAAAGCAGTCAATGTTTTGTTAGGAAGCATGTCTGAACCAGAATTTGCTAAAGTGATGCAGCTAAATTCAGCAAAATAAATATGGGACAAAATCATTCTGAGCTATGAAGGAGATACAAAGGTAAAAAGTGCAAAACTCAAAACTCTCAGAATTGAATATGAAAATTTAAGGATGCATAGTGATGAAAGTATTGCCAGTTTCTTTCTTCGTCTAGATGATATTGTAAATCGAATGAGAAATTTGGGTGAAACCATAATCGATACTACTCTGGTGGAAAAAGTCTTAAGATCCTTGACTTCAAAATTTGACTCTAAAGTTTCAGCTATTGAAGAAAGGCAAGATCTGCAAACTCTTACTATTGTTCAATTGCATGGTATTCTGACTGCTTTTGAAATGAGACAAGGAGGTCCTTCTCAAATCAAAGAAGCTGCTTTTAAGGCGTCTGCAAAAGGAAAAGAAAAGGAAGTTGTCAAAGAATCCAACTATATATCCGAAGAAGAAGAAGCGAATTTTGTGAGAAAACTCCAACTAGGTACTGGAAGATTCAAAGGTAAGATTCCCTTCAAATGTTTTGATTGTGGAAGAGTTGGTCACTATGCTGCTAAATGTCCTTATAGAGAAAAACATGGTAAAGGGAAGCAATTTGAAAAGAGGAAGAGTTATTATGAAAATGAAGATAATGATGAAGTATCCAGTGAAGATGAAGAAGATTTTGACCAAGTTCTACAAGTGCTCATGGAAAAGAAGAAAAAGAAGAAGGTTACTCAAGGAAAGGAGATACCTCAGAAATCATGTATAGCAGAAATTGAAGAAGAAGAAACAGGTATTGATCATTGTTCTTGTATTTTACTCTCTTGTGCATGCAAAGGTAAAGATAGTGAAAGTAACAGTATGGATCTAGAAGAAGCTGTCAAGATTAAAGTTGAAGATCAGCAAAAATCATCTAAGGAGAGTGAATCTATAGACAAGTATCAAAGGTTTCATGCTTATGCATCCAATCGAATGAAAAGACTAGAAGCAGAAATCAACGATCTAAATGCAGATCTTGAAATATCAAAAAGGAAGAATGAAGGTCTTGAAGCTGGAATCATCTCTCTACAAGCAGATCTTGAAGCATCAAGTAAGAAGAATGAGGAACCTCTACAATCATTTGAAAAGGAAGGTCTTGAAGTAGAAATCATCTCCCTCAAAGAAGACCTGGATACATCAAATAAGAAAAATGCAGGACTTGAAGCAGAAAACATATCTCTGAAACTAAATCTCGAAGCATCGAAGAAGAAGAATGAAGAACTCTTACAGACTTTTGGAGAGCAAGAAAATGGGCTGAAAGAAGAGATTCTAAATCTGAATAACCAAGTAGAAGACGGAAGAAGGAAAGAAGAAAGCGTGAAGAAGCAATGCCAAGCCTTGGAGGTGGAGGTAAACATTCTCAAAGGTAAATTAGAAGAAAAGGTTAAACTTTTGAGGTTTCAAGATGGTACTAAGATTTTGGACAATATTATGAGTAATCAAAGGTCTCCCTCTATTAAACTTGGTCTTGGTTTTCATGAAACTGTCAAAGGAGAATCTAGTTCACAAGGAAATGCTAATGATTCAAAGGAAGTCAATGCAAAATCTGAAGTGTTGAAAGAAACAAAAAGTCAACCAACCATTATGAATTCTCAAAGGAAATCATTCAATAATGTGGAATGCTTCAAATGTCATAATTATGGGCATGTTGCAGAAAATTGCAGAAGCAGATCATTTCAGTCACTATCAAACAGATTCTCTTCAGAAAGGTACTATGGTAGCTTCAAGGGATATTGTTTTTCATGCAACAAGTATGGTCACAAAGCAGCTGATTGCAATAGGAGGAAGAACAGAGAAAAACACTATGATCCTTATGCTTACTTCTCTGGTCACATGAGATGTTATGCTTGTAACAAGTATGGACATGTAGCAAAAGAATGCAGGATGAACAGATCTGAGAAATTTGAAGATTTCCAGAACACTTTTAGAAAGCTCAAGAAAAGCTGGATAAAGAAGGAGGACCGGTCAGAAACGTAGGGAATATTGACCCTACTGTAGTCATCAGCTTCTGAAGCTTACTTCTCTTAATGACTGCAAAAGTGATGTGAGATACATTATGGAGCTTAGTAATGTATCATCACAGGAGGAGCAATGTATGATGATTCTCATGGTTGATTTGGAAAATCTGGTTATGATTATTTATGACAGTGCATCTGATGTGAAGAAGACAGGTACAGGTGGTACAATTTCAGGGGGAGATAAAGGAATGTGAAGTTTTCAATATTTCACTTTCCATACGCGGGTTCGGTGAAATAAAGCCGCGTATACACGTGAGTTCCAGCAGACACAGACGCGTATGCATTTATGATAAGGAAATTTGTATGACAGCTGAAGATCTGGAGTACAGGTTCAGGGGGAGCATTAGTCTTAGTATTAATGACTGTATTATTGGCACTGTATTTGCTTAGTTCTAAATGATGATGACATGTTACATGGTTTCTTATGATAATGAATGAGCCCTGTTTGCTTAAGAATTTTCGTTGCTTGCACACATGGATGAGATGGAAGTTTTATGATTTAGAGATTAGGACAGATCATGCAGAGATTGTTGATGATGACTTGCTGTTAAAATTATTCAGATTGCACAAGCTAAGGAGGAGCCTTGGACATATGGAAAGGATGTTTGGATGCACATTTTCAGGGGGAGCACTAGTCTTGCTGAGTATAATGCATTGTTGGCATTATGATGATTCTGAAATATGATCTCTCTCTTGAGGTTTTTCTGGTATTGGTCATAAAAAGCCATACTTGTAATTTGATAAAAAGGTCTTGTTAAGACCCATGATGTAAAATTGTAATATTCAGTCATGTAAGGACTTGTCAAAATTTGTAAACCCACTTGGCTGGGTAGCTGAGTCAAATTTGTAAACCCACTTGGTTGGGTAATTGAGTTGAGATGTGTAAACCCACTTGGTTGGGTATTTGAGTCTCATATGTAAATCCACTTGGATGGATCTTTGATGTAAGTATGAGTCATTGGTGATAGGAAGGTCATAGAGTCATGTACTTCATTGAAAAATATGTTTGTAGATTCAGCATGAACTCAGGGGGAGCATGGTAACTTCAGTACACTTCAGATCTACAGAGCTCTTATGTCTACATGAGGAGAAAAACCTTGTGTTGGTTTTGGTCCGCCCTTTTCCCTTGATGTCAAAGGGGGAGAGTGACATGGTGTTTGAATAAAGAGAAAGAATGGTGTCAAGAGTGACATGGTGTCATTGTATTCTTAATGTATCTATCTGTTGTGATGATCAAACACCATCGTGGTTGCCATCAAGTCCAAAGGGGGAGATTGTTGGCAATATGATGCTGAGTGTTTTCCTTGATGGAAACCCACTTGATGAAGATGATGGCAACCTACTTGATGAAGTTGTCCCTGATGGAATATGTCTTGATGAAATTGTTAAATGATGTAAATCTGATGTATATTCAATGAGTACAGAAGGTAATGATGGAAGGAATGTCAGTATCTGCCAGAACATGATGAAAAGAGTATGTCTCAAGGCATACGCGGATTTGTCTAGACAAAGTGGCGTATGCACGCGGGAAATAACGTGCCAAGTCGCGTATGGGCAAAAGCGCTCTAAATATGTAAAACCAGGGGTAATCACCATGGTATTGACCCATTGTATTGAGTAATGATTCGTCTATGTGACCCCGTCCAGGAATACCATCGAAAGTAATGTGGTTTTGGCTCATGGTATTGATAAAGGGTAAACCTATATAATGTGAAGAAATTCATTGTGCAAAAGTGTGCAAGAAGTCTGAGTTTGAATGAATACTTCTCTCTGAAGCATATCTGAATGGAAAGGGTAACTGTTTGATGATAGATCTGAATCTATGATGCACCTATGAAGAAATGATGAAGAGGGATCTCTAGATCTGAAATGTATTTTTATTTGCTAGATCTGTTTATGGAATGATTAGATCTGAGATGAGGTGAACATCTGTCTGAAGTAAAGGGTAAAATCTGAGTGATGTATCTGTTCTGAAGAATTGCAATGACCTAAATGTCTGAAGAACTATACGCTAGTTCGCCGCAGAATAAGTGCGTATATACGCGGATTTGCTGAAGAGAAAGCGCGTATGGGCAGTAAAATCAGCTCTGTAATATGTACAGAAGTATACGCGGGTTTGTATGGTCGAAGGCGCGTATATACGCAGGATCAGTGAAATGAAAGCGCGTATGAAGATTAGGGTTTGTTGAAGTATGAAGTATCAAATCTCTGATCTGTTCTGTTGTGTTACTGCTATCTGTATTCTACAGTTCTGAGTTGTCTGAATTGATAAGTATCATTTTGATGTATGATTGAGCTTAAATGTGTGGAGTGGGTCCAGTCTGAAAATATGATGAAACGTGGCCTACAATTTGTGTTCTAAAGGAAGCTTTGGATCCAATGTGAAAATTGATGAAACGTGGTCCAAGGTGGTGCTGAGGGTTGTAGCCTTCAGTCAGGGGGTTGTAGCTCCCTTCCAGGTGAGGCTGGTAAACGAGATCAGGGGGTCGTAGCTCCCTTCCAAGAGAGGCTGGTAAACGAGAGCAGGGGGTCGTAACTCCCTTCCAGGAGAGGCTGGTAAACGAGCGCAGGTGGGTGCCTGCGTGCTGGTAGGAGGCTGCGCCAGTACATGGTTGTAATATGTTTTCTCTATAATAAAATATTGAAGGCTGAGACAACGGCAGCGGTGGTTTTCTCCCGACTTGGGTTTCCACCTAAAATCCTGGTGTTCATGTGTGTTGCTTATGTGTGATGGTTTATTCTTTTATTAATGCACATTCTTACTATTATCTAAACATCTGATGAATGAGTGATGCATAGATCTAAGTAAAGAATTAATGACATAATAAGATCTCTATGTATACACGAGTTTTATGAAGGATATCCGCATGTATACGCTAGTTGGCTTAAGCAAAGTAGCGTATGGGTTTTTAGAGCTTGAAAAAGTAAAAAGTTTAGAGTAAGTCCTAAATACTTATTCACCCCCCCCCCCCTCTCATTATTTTTCCCAACAAAACCTTTACAGAGGTTTAGTACGAGATATTAAGGAGGGTTTCATAATCACATTCTTAGCACATGAAGATCCACATGGCTATCCATTCTGGGTTGCTAAGATTATAAAGGTGATTACAGAAAATGAGGATGTTACAGGTGTTGAAGTACATTGGTATGCCATAAAAAAACTCCCATTCAATGGTGTGTACAAGTCAGAGATGGTAGTTGATTAAAAAATTGGCGGAAAGAGAAAAATAAAGGGTACAAATATAAATTGTCGTTGCACGAACCTCTAAAAATTGGCTTGTTTATGACTTCAATTTAACAAAGAGAGGAACTCTTCGCTCCAGGATGATAAATATTCTTAAGAGGTTGCTACCACAAGAAACAGTGTTGAGATGGCCGTCTGTTGAACCCAGTCGTAGATCTACAAGAATTTTGAAACCTCAAGTGGTGGGCATGCATGTTGACTCGGATGGGGCACTAGTTGATGAAAGAGAAGAATATGGAACATCTTCATCTGAAGATGTGAATTATGATGGTGTGCAAGAAAATATCAGTGATTTTCAATAATTGTGTAAGAAAATTGATATAAATGATGTTTTCATTGAGAAATGAAAATGGTATTTTAAGTTATGAGTCATTTTTATGTTTTTTTGGATTATATGTTTTAATTATGATTAATTCATTTGTCTAAAATATTGACAATGCAAAAATAACTTGGAGAAATAATTTATGTTTCATTGGGTTATTTTAGTCATATAATTTTTTCATAATATCATGGTTGAAATATTTTGAAAAGTTAATATTTTTTAATTCTATGGGTGAAAAAATGTGAAATATATTTTATCTTTAACATTATGGTTGAAAACAATTATAATTTTAGGAATTGTTAGTGTCATGATATTATATGTTAAATGACATGTATAAAAATGATTAGAATTTTAATGTGTTTAAAATGTCATTATTTTATATTTAACGTCATTACTAAAAATAGGTTGAAATTGTACCCAGAAAATAAAATTGGTATTCTAGCACCAACCATTGTGTGTTTTTCCCATTTTTTTGGCACATGAAAATTGGTTTTACTGCCATATTTAATAATAATAATAATAATAAAAACCTCATTCTGGAATACACCCTTTTCATTTTTGGGTCATTTTTCATGTTTTTTTGGGTTTTTTGGGGTAGATTTCTTGTTTTCAGTTTATATTTCCCGTTTCAAAGTTTACGTTGTTATCACCTTTCTGCCTCATTTTTCAGGTTGGCGCTGCGCTTTTGACCAGTCTTGGGAGATTTCAGTTTTTAGGGACTTAACTTCGTCATTTTCAAAACTTAAGGGAATTTTTGGGATCAATTTGGACTTCATAAAGTCCTCCAAAATTGACCTTGAATTTGGTGTTGTGCTTCTGTCAAGGGCGATGCACTTTTTCCAATGGCGTTGCGCTTTTGCGAGTTGCCTGGTATTTTCATAATTTTCTAAATTTCTCAGTTTGGTCATGGAATTGATGAATTTTTCTTATGTAATTAATCCATGTAAATGTAATTAAGTCACTATTAGTTACTAGAGGTAGATACATTGGATAAAAATGTATTTTTGGGACAAATGAATCAGTTTCACCAAAGTTAAGGCTGAGTTTGTTGACCTCCCTAGTATTTGGGTTTCCAGTTGAGCATTTTGTGGATCAACTCCACAAGTCAGGGATTCGACCCCTGAGATGGGGAGAATCATTTTTGTTCTATATTAATCACTTATTTTCTCATGGAAAGGGTTGGATGTTGTTGGATTGATCACTGAACACTTTTTGTAATCAGACTTTTGGCAAGAAATAACAGACTGAGTTGCAGCTATTTTGATGGAATTCTTGTTTTAATGTGATTTGACAGTGTTTCTTCTTGTGTTTTTTCAAATGTGTTAATGTATTGTGATTTAATATTCATTCCATTTATGAATTTAATTGTTTCCTAAGTCAGAAAGGCATAATTCATTAAGCTTATGCTCTGTTTTGGAGAAATAGTTACAGTTTGTTTCATCTTCTTCTAGTTGAAAAGAATTAATATATCTTATGCTCTTTTCTCAAACCCTAGCAGTCTAAACCACTTCATCAGATACCATTTTCTGTTAAAATTATTACCTACCTTGCTCCATCAGATCCTTGCAAGTCTGATCCTTGTTTGCCTTGACCTAATTTTTTCCCTGACCTGTTCACCAACCAATGCCTCAAAATTCAATCAATCAAACCACTGTGCTACTATACCTATCCTAATATCTCATTGATCCAGTCATATTGGATGAGATCCATTGGACAGATCCCTATCCTACCTTGTAGGGCTAGCTACTTGGCAAAATATTAGTCTATGGTTACCTTTGCTGGTCTCTTCCCAGCCTTGGAGATCCGGTGGAGTGATAACATCTTGGCGACCATACTGAGGAACAAAGAGATAGATCTTCCTTGGTTGTACCATTAGATATTTGAATTCTTGGCCTTTGGATGATAGGTCTAAGACTTCGTTGAGGCCGATCTGAAAAATTTTCATAGAACCAAATTAATGAACAGTGAACATTCTAGCTTCGAGGAGATACACCAGATCAAATCCTAATCCTCACCCAGCTGATCTAGTCAAATATCCAAAGAGGCTTGTTCGGAAACACAGATATCAAGGTACAGAAAATCAATCAAATCTTATTCCATTGGTAAGATCTTCTTCGCTGCCTGCAAAATTTCTATCTCTCAAAGACATGCCTTTTGATTTAAAAATTGAGTTGTCTTTGTTTCAATCCAAGTCTGAAACCTCATTGTCTGATATATTCTTTGACCCATTAAGGCTTTCTGAGGTAAAATAATTATCTGAGATAGATCTTAGTTCTTTAAAACTTGAAGAAAATTTACCCTTTGAAGAAACTGAGTCTGAATCAGACTTAGACACTAAAGTCTGGAATCAATTCCATAGGCTTGAAATTTTAGCAAACAAACTTCAATACCAGTTAGAAAAAGCCATAATCCAATATTAGTAAGAGTTGATACCTATCCCGACACAATCACATTTAGTTTTTGCTTCTTTATCTGCACCATCTACTTCATTATCTATTCATCAAACTCCTCCTATTGTCACTTGTATTTCACTCAGCAAGAATTATGGCCATATTTTCACCCCTCATCTTACCAAGTCAACTACATGCCTTACCACAAGGTTATGGCCAAAGACTCCCTCTTTTTTATGAGAATTCTTCAATCACTGCAAAACAGCACATAGTTAAAGTCATTGACTTTATTGATCTAGAAGAAGTAGATGAAGACAATGCTAAAATGAGAATCAAAGTTAAGAGCTTTTCCGAAGAGTTTAAAATATGGTTCATATCATTAAATGAAAACTATATAGCCACTTCAAACCAACTAATATATGTTTTCATAGCTCAATGGGAGGTAAATATGAATCCATTACAAATCCTTTCTTAATACAATAATATGAAAAGGGAACCAAATGAATCGGTACAATACTTCACTACCCAATTCAACAAAGTATAAAATTCCATTCCCAATGAGATCAAACCTCCTTTAGTGTTGGCCCTCTTGCATTAACAGGATGGCTTTGATCCAGACATGACCTATCAGTTACGAGAAAGGAATCCTACTACATTAGAAGACATGCATAAAAATGAAATTAGTGTAGAAGCTAATTTTTCCATTAAGAAGTCAAAAATGAAGGGTGAGAAGAGAGTAACTATCAAAGAAGAAGCATCCTCATCTTCTGATGTAAAACTATACACCTTGATAAGAATAGTAGAAAGGATGGTTGACAGGATTTCCATTACTAAAAGACAGTTGGAACCACAAGTTATAAATCCTAACTTCAGAGGGCAGCAGCAGCAACCTCAATTTAGAATCAAGCAAAGAGAATGGAGGGCACCTGAGCAACCAACACAGCCATATCATATTCGGACACTCTTGCAACAAAATTATGCTCAAGGAGGCGAGGAAGAAGAAGAAGATCATATTGTTGAATAAAATCACTTTTTACAGCTGATGGCCAACCCATATTTTTGACAGAAAATGAAGAATATGTTGAGAAGACGGATATGCCCAAGGATGAAGACTATATTATAGCCCATGATCATTAGTTGTAGGTTGAATCTAATGATTACCAACGAGGTTACTTGAATGCCCTCAGCTCACAGCAAAGGCAGTACACTTTGAGGGGTAGAGATGTCCCAATAACTCCTATTCAGAAACAGGCATCTCAACAAAAGGATACTCAACCAAAACAGAATTCTCAAGGTAATTATAAATAAAGGAAAATAACACGTAGTTGTAAGTTAGAACAAGGTTAATCATCCATCTACAAGCTCACTGGGTAAATAAAAGGATAGCCAAAAGAAATAAACTACATCAGAGGATCATGCCGACAAAATAGAAATCATTAAAGAGGTAGAAAAATCCATTCCTTTCAGCTTAGAAACTGAAATTTCCAAATTGAAAGTGTCAATACCTTTAACTGAACTTATCAATAACAATCAATATAAGTCTCATGTAGCCAAAATGTTAAAATTAGATCCTTTATCTAATATACTAAATGTCTAAGATGACCAACCTGAACTTATCTTTGGTCCAGAAATAGACGGTCAGTTAGAGGATAGGGAAATTCCCACATTCTATTTGAGTTTGAGAATCCACCAAAATATCCTTCACAATGTTATGCTCAACACTGGAGCTTCCCACAATTTGATGCCGAAAGGCATTATGGAGAAATTGGGCCTAGATATAACTCGTCCTTACCATGACTTTTATTCCTTTGATTCAGGTATATTATGTTGTCTAGGTCTTATTAAGGATTTAGTAGTTTCCCATGAACAAATTCCAGCAAAGAATGTCTTGATGGATGTGGTGGTGGCTGATATACCACCACGGTTTGGTATGTTGATGTCTAGATATTGGGGAGCGAAGTTGAGAGGCAATTTGCAACTAGACTTCTCCTTTGTCACTATCCCAATTTTTGGGCAATTGAGAAAGTTGTACCGAGAAACAAAGATGAAGTACATGATAACCAACAACGAGAAGCCTAATATTCATCCAATTAATGTTGTACATACATATTTATAATCATTTATCTTGTTCAATGATAGCGGCTTGAATGATCTAGATAGGCAACTTGTAGAAGTAGAAGATATTCTAGAGATTTCTAATTGTATTAGAACAGTTTTAGATAAGGGAAAAGAGAATCCGCCAAGTGCTTCAAATCAGTCATCAAATAAGGCAGAGAAAATTTCAAATTAGAATCAAGAAGTGTCCCGGAAATTTGATACAGAAATGAAATCATAATTCCATCACTTGAATTATTAAAATGGTCTATGGACCATGAATTTTGATGGTGCCCTGGGGAAAGACGGGGCAGGCATCAAAATTTGGATCCCATCCCTCTTCATCAGCCTGGTAAGATTCCTAATAATGTTAGATTATGCTCATACAAATTGGCTTTTGATTGTTCTAACAATGAGGCGGAATATGAAGCACTGATCACCGGTCTAAGGATCTTGAAAAAGTTGGGCGCGAGAAGAATTTCACTATATGGCGACTCTGATAAAACAGGTAAAAGGGGAATACCAGGCCAAGCATCCACGAATGAGAGCATACAGGAATGTTGTACTGGATATCCTAAATATGTTTCCCGAACATACATTGTCAGTAGTGCTGAGAAGTCAGAATCTCATGGCAAATTCACTTGCTACAACAGCAAGTAATTTCAAGATCCCTGTATTTTATAATAGAAAAATTGAAATTCATGTTAAACATCGACCCGTTGTTCCTAAAATCTTATGGTATTGGCAAGTATTTTTGGATGATAAGAAGGTAAACAATTTTCTGTAGAATGAAGGAGAATTCGAGAATTCTTTCATTGACGAAGTTTATGACAAGGATGATCAAGTCATTGAAGCTACCCATGTTGATATTTTGCAGCTGAAGGATAAAATGTTGAGATTCAACAAGATGATGAGCTTAGTGAAAAGAGTCGCCTTCACTAAGTGGGCCCGCAGGCTATTTACAAGTCTATTTAGACTATGTTCATTTTTAGACATGATGATCATATTTCAGAAGTTGCAGGATGTTATTTGTGATGTATATAAAGCTGGAAAACAGATGAAATTCTATTTTTATAATATTGGGCAAAGTCTATTTATAGATCGTCAATCTAAAAATAGATGCATGTCGATTATTATTAGCTCTTAATAATAATCATACTCTAAACAACAACTTATTCTCTTGGAGCACTTCAGTTCAGTGCACAAATGTGGCACATCAGCTGACAGAAGGAATTACGTTATTCCTGAGGGTTTACTAGAGCTAATGCATGAAGGACTCAGTTAGAACTCAAGTGGCAGAGTTATGACATAGTTGGAAGAAGTAGTTATGGAGTTGTATTTAGTTTAACTCAATTAGACTCAGTTGAGCTAGTTGTATCTAGTCTAACTGAATGATACACTAGTGAGAGTGGATTGAATTAATTATTTAATTAATTCATAAATAATAACTCATTAATCAACTGAAGAATACATCGGTTAACTACAGTGCATGGCAGTTTCAGTGGAGACCAATGGAGAGATAGGTGAAAGGGCAAGATAGACTATCTGTTGTGACTATTAGTGATGCATTGATTGCATCAAACACACAGTGGAGATGCCAATGAGGATTGCGCAGTCAATCCAAGAGTAATTCAAATTCATTCAGAGCTATTCTTCAACAGATATTGCGTAGTGGAGGCAGGCTAGCAGGTGGCAAAGATCGGTGCATGGATTTGCAAGATTAGGCCTGTATAGTGTATGACGATTGTACTGTAATGAATTCTTGTGATAAGCTTTATATGTTTGTATGAGATTGTCATATGATCTCCATGTTACATAATATATAGTTGGGGTTTTCAGCTTCAGGCTTTCCCGGTTAAAAACTGTGTTATGTGAGATTGATAATTTTTGTTTATGCTTCACATGTGTGTGCAATTAATTGTTTCCGCAAAAGATCAACAAGTGGAATTGATTCTGTATTTTGCATAAATTTAAATAGTGTGAGATCAGGAGAATCAAGGACATATGCATGCTTAGTGCATATAATTTCTACATAATAATATTCCAAGAGGTCTCATACCTTTGGAATAATTGTTTGATCGAGATGATGTGGCTCAGAAGCCAACATTGGTTCCTACGGAAAAGGATGTGGAGGATATAAACATTGGAACAGTGGAAAAGCCTAAAATGGTCAAATTTTTGAAGTCTTTATCTCCTGAGGTAAAGGACAAGTACATTGATTTACTTTCTGAATTTTCTGATGTTTTCACTTGGGATTATGCAGACTTAAAGGTTTATGATAAAGATATCATACAGCACACCATTCCAATTAAGCCCGATCAAAATCCCTTTCAGAAAAAGATAAGAAGGATCAACCTGAGGTTGCTTCCATCCATAGAAAAAGAAGTGAACAGGCTCTAGAAATCAGGTATCATTGTTTCTATCAGTTTTTCCGATTGGATATCTAATCTAGTCCTGATAAGAAAGAAGACTCGTGAAATAAGGCTTTGCATATATTTCAGAAATTTAAACAAGGTATTTCTTAAAGATAATTACCCCCTTCCCAAAATGGATCACATCTTACAGAGAGTGGTTGGGGCTTCCCTAATGTCTTTTCTTGATGGATATTTGGGATACAACTAGATTTTAGTGCATGAGAAGGATCAAGACAAAATTGCCTTCACTACACCTTGGGGTACGTTCAAATATGCAAAGATGCCATTTGGACTAAAGAATGAAGGGGCTACGTTTCAGCGGGTGATGGATATAGCCTTTGTATATGAGAAATATTTTTTCCTAGTGGTATATTTAGATTATTTGATAGTTTTCTCCCATTCCGATGATGAACGCTTGTATCAATTAAGAATTGTTTTTCAGAAATGCAGGAAATTCATAATCTCTCTTAACTCAAAAAATAGTCTTTTGCCATGGAGGAGGGAAAACTTCTTGGTCACATCATCTCTAAGGATGGAATCCGGATTGAACCTTCTCGGGTTGAGGCAATTCAGCAAATTGACTTTTCTCAGAGCAAGAAATAAATTCAGGCTTTCAATGGTAAGATAAATTTCTTACGTAGATTTATTCCAAATTTGGTTGAGCACCTTCGAGAAATGACTAACATGTTGAAAAAATATAATTAGGTAAAGTGGTCTAAGGATGCCAAGAGGTCCTTTAACTTATTGAAGTTTTCCTTAACCACACCCCTTGTTTTAATCAGCCCAGATTATTCAATTGATTTTATCATTTCCTCATTTGCCTCCAATCATACATTGGTTGCAGTCTTGATGCAGAAAAAGGATAAGACTGAGTAACCCATAGAATTTTTCAGCCAAACCATCAGGGATGCTTCTCTTCAGTACAATATCAGAGAGAAACATGCTTTGGCTTTGGAAAGCATTGAATTATTTCCATGTTTATATTTTACATTCGCATATTATGGCTTATGTTCCCAATGCAGCAGTAAAATATGCTCTTATGCAGACAGATCCAGAAGGTAGAAGAGGGAAATGGATAGTAGCAATGTTATAATATGACCTCGATATCAAGCCCACAAATCTTATCAAAGGTCAAGGTCTATCAAAACTCATGGCCGAGTCAAATTTGCATGTTCTAGACATCAACCTTATTACAGCATTGTCTGATGAAGAAGAGGATGTCACTCTTATACAAGTATCTAATATTTTTCTTTCGTCTCCTTGGTATTCTGATATCATGTATGTTCTTCAGCATTTTAACCCTCCTCCATGCATGAATAAGAGTAAGGGTATGTCTTTAAAGTTGAAAGCGTCCAAATACTGCATTTTGGACAGTGCCCTTTATTGGAAAGATCCAGACGGTATTTTATTGAATTGTTTAGTTGAAAATGAAGCCCAAGAAGTTATGAATGATTTTCATAGAGGAGACTGTGGGGGGCATATGTTCTGGAATACCACGGCTAATAAATTGTTGAGAGCATGATACTATTGGCCAATTCTTTTTGCAGAATTGTACAAAAAAATGATGAGTTTCTAGGAGTGTCGAGTATTTCAAGGTAAAAGAAAACTTCTTCTTTTACCTTTGCAGCCTATTTCAGTACATGCACCTTTTCAGAAATGGGGACTTGACTCATCAGGGAGATTCACCCTACATCATCTGCACAACACAAATGGATATTAATGCCCACATACTACTTCACTAAATGGATCGAGGCGATCCCAACAAGGCAAGAAACAGATCTAGTAATTATTCAATTTTTGGAAACTAATGTATTGTCTCATTTTGGTTGTCCTCATAAAATTATTATCGACAATGCGGGATCATTCAAATAAAAAAGGATGGTTGAGTTTTGTGACAAATATAACATCAAGTTGGGGCACTCAACCGCCTATTATCCGCAAGGTAATGGCTTAGCAGAATCCTCTAATAAGTCTTTGATTAATATCATAAAGAAGATGTTGGAGGCCAACAAGAAGAACTGGCATAAAAATCTTGTAAATTCCTTGTGGACGGACACATTAAGTAGTAAGAAATCTATAGGAATGTCCCCTTTTCAGTTATTTTATGGTGTAGACAATGTTTTTCCTACATCACTTGCAGTCCCAGTCATGAAATTGTTGCATAAAGCAGGAAGTAAGGAGAATGATGTACAACGTTGAATAAATCACATGATTCAGCTTCAACAAATGACATATGAGGTATTTCAGAACACCTCAAAGCTTCATGAGAAGATAAATAAGGTGTATGACAACAAAACCAAGGAAAATTATATTAAGCTTGAATATGTAGTGGGATGCAAGGAATGAGGAAAAAGGAAAGCACGGAAAATTTGAAAACCTATGGAAAGGGCCATACAAGATCTCAGTATTCTATGGGCAGTGCGCTTTCATAATGAAGGAGATGAATGGAGAAGAATGCTGATGCAGAAAACAAGAGCACACGTTAAATAATAAATGTAGCAGAAAATTTTGTTACACACAAAAAAACACTGAACTATCCAAAGGGATGAAGGTTATACACTCTACACTTGTTCCATAGAGAATTTATACATTTTTCATTTCCCTTTCAATGTGCAACTGTAACTTTGGGAAACAATACAAAACGTGGAGGCCGTAGTATACATTATCTGTGATTTTCAGTTTACCTTTTCAACCCAACACTTAATCCATGTAGATGTGCTTTGTGCCAATATAAAACTAATGTTTATTCCTCTTGTATTAGCCACAACATGTGAACATATTATCACATTGCTGGCTAAGTTCAGATGCTCTTACATCAAATGCTGAGGACCAGTCAATGGTAGGTTCCTTAAGCATTATCTTTTCTGATGAAAATTTCAAATTTCTCAAATTCATTGTAAATATCAATTTAAATTTCTACAAAGTGGGAAGCAGAGTATCACCGAAGCTTGGAGCCCAAGGTTAAGGCCATAAAGTTTCATTGGTTTTTTGTTGTTTCCAAAATTAAGTTTGTCAAAGTCAAGTCAGTTTTGAGTCAATTTTTAGTCAGTTTTCAGTCAGTTTGAGTTTGTTTCAAATCAGTTTAAGATTTCAGATTTCGGCTTGCTTTTTTTAGCTTTTGACACAATGCCCAATGGATAGGCACTTGTTCTACGGTGTTCTTGGCACCTCCAAGGAGCTACCATCCCCAGCTGGAGAAAATGTTAGTGTCAATATTTTCATCCTTCCACCAGTGATCAAAAAATATCTTTTCATATCATAGTAAGGTCCCATTTTGAAATTTATGTTATTCCATTAGGTCATCATGCAAAAATTTGGTCATTGGAGGTAGCCCAAGGTCAAACCTCACTATGTTCAAAAATTTCATTACTTGATGGCTCATTTCACCACTTTGCTGAGTGTACATCAGTCATGAGTTGTCATCATCATTTCAGTATTTTCATCATGAATTTCATTCAGTTATAGTATTCATTAGGTCTTAGAGTTTTCAAGGTCCATCAAATCACCATTTGCATGCACGAAAGTCCAGCAAGTAACAGAGTGACAATAAACACATTTTATTATGAAACTTTGATTTGTAAATTTAATTTCAATTCAATATGTAATTTTATGTTTCTTAATATGTAATAAGTTCTTATGGTTCCAAGGTATCTGCATACTCAAACTTCCATCAGTAAATTAAGTCAAAGTTCCAAAATTCATAGAGTTCCAAATCCACCAAAATATCAAATTCAAAGGATCAAGATCAAAAAATGAAAGGTGAATTACAATGTTTAAGTTGAGTTTGAAAAGGAAAATTTTGGTCCCATGCCTATTTTTTTAATTTCATCAAGTATAAAGAGCCATTAAATACCAAGGATACAATCATTTTCATCCTCATGCATTGAGCTCTCAACTTCCCCAAGTCAAAAATCAAATTTCCAGCAAGAAAGTCGAATTTTCTTGAAGGTGATGCACTCCTACTTTGCGCTCCTGCTTCATGCGCTGCGCTTTTTCCAGCTTTCACCTACAGCCTCCAAATCTTCTTTGCAAGTGGTCCAAGCATCAAATCATGGTTTTCTAAATAAAATTCAAGTAATTTACACCTCTCAAAGCCCTCCTTCCACTTCATAATTTCAAATTTATGATGTAAACCCTCCTCACTCATCATTTCAATTTTTGAGCAAAGAAACTCTAGATTTCACTCTTGTAAGCCAAAATTGTTTTCCCTAGACCCTATTTTCCCTTTCCACACTTCAGAAAACACTCCCCCTATCCCTACATCACCTTATCTCTCATTCCCAAGTCCCATTTCCTAAAACCCTAACCTTAGGCTGCATTTTCCTAAGCAGCCACACTATATCCCTGTAATCAAAATTCCTACCCTATCTCCCTAAGTTTTTCTATCCACCACCACTTCCCTAAGTTCCCTAAATACCTTCCCCGCTTCCCTAAATTTTCCTACAATTATCCCAACTCCCTAACCCTACTTCCTACTCCCTTTCCCTTCCCCTTTCACCTAGCGTTTCAAAACAAAACATACACTATGGAGGAGGAAAGAGACATTATGGAGGAGAAAAGAGAGGAAAGGAGACACCACAAACGAGGGAGGATTTTGAGGCTTGAGCCATCCAACACTAGAGAATTTTTTTCCTCACCCATGACAGTCAATTTCTTCAAACGTGTGGGTCGTTTTGACTTCTGTGAGATGGTCCAAAGAGTACAACATCACCCTTCTTTGACCAGATTTTTCATCTCTAACCTCCCAGACAAGCAAGTGACCATTGTAGGGGTGACCTTCACCATCTCCACAGATATTATTGTTGCAGCCACAAGGATACCCAATGTGGTTGAAAAATGGTTTAAGGCCACAGATGTAGATGCCCAACATTATGAACCATTTCTCAAGGCACGGTACAAAAATGACAAAAAGAAAGTCTTTCCTTTTAGTCACCTACTTGATAGATTTGATCCCATTATGAAGATCATCATGAAATATTTCACTTGTGAGGGCAGATTATCCATACTATACATCTATCACATCATGTTTCTCATGCATTTCACTAGGGTGAAATTTCTCAACATCCCTTACTATTTGTAGAGGAGTATTGATAAGATGTCCTACATAGTGCAAAACGGAGAGTATGAAGATCAAATGAAAATCCTCTTCCATCACTCTCTAATAAAAGTAATTGTCCTTCATCATCTCAATCATCTAAACATTGCATGGGAGACCTTCATTGAGAATTATGTCTTCATTACTCCACCACCTCATCCTACTAGACCAATTCCACCACTAGCATCAGTGTCTCAAAGACAAACAGGGTCATCTAGCAAGGCTGCAGTGAAGAAGACCAAAAAGGACAAAGAGGTCAAAACCTACCAAAGGGGAACTAGGCAAGTCTTTTCTCCACATATTATGGAAGGGACCTTGCCTTCTTCATCAACAAAGCAGGGAAAACAAAAGCAAGAAGAGACAGTTGTCCATGAAGAGGAAGACCTTCATGAGGAAGAAAGAGATTTTGAGTTGATGGACTTGGATGGAAAAGACAATCATGAGGCCTCAAAGCTGATCATCAAATAAAAGGATGTCATAATCAAAAAAATGCAGGACAACATGGCAAGAGCCTAATTTTTCATTTCATTCCTTGAATAAGAGAACAAGCAGCTGAAAGACAAGCAGGTACTCATGGAGTTAGAGTTGCTAAAGGAAAAAATACAATACATTAAGGGTAAGGCGATGATGGAACCTAATGAATCTAAGCATGATGACACTCAAACCATAAAGTCAAGACCAAAAACAATAGGTCTTAAGAGAGCTTTAGAGTAGGATAAACATGGGGCAGAGAAACTCAGTTTTGAGGAAAGGATAGCAAAGGAAATTGAAGATGACAGAGAGGTGTGGCTTGACAGAGTTAACCTTCACCTTGAGAAGCTCCTCCATAAGGAAAAAAAATTCAATGATATGCTTAGACACATTGCCAATAGATACATCACTAGAAACAGATCTGCAACATTAAGCTCAAGAAGTTGAAGGACAAATACAAGAAAATCCTAATCATGAAAAAGGAGGAGGATAAACTTGATATTATTATTGATGTTTCCTTTATTTCTTGAGACACTTCATCAGTACTTCATCTACCAATTTTTAAGGTTTTTGGGTAATTTTTTGCAGTTTTGGGCATTTTGCTAAATTTTGACAGACTTTCAGCATAGTCCACTTGTCAAAAACGCAGTGCCTAAGGCGTTGCACTTTTTCTAGGAGCCTCAAAATGACAAATGGTTACCACCATTGGATTCATAAGGTCCTCTAATTCAAATTTTGACTATTGAAATATCAAATTTGGGCATTTCGTGTTAAGTCCCTTTATTAATAGTGTAGTCCCTTATTATGTTAGTGTAGCCCCCCTTATTGTTATTGTTGTACCCCTGTAACCCTCATATTGTTATTATTGTTCCCTTACATTATTATTGTTAGGTCAGCTAGGATTACATTGTGGCCCCACTAGGATTACATTCTGGCCCCACTAGGATTACATTATGGCCCCATGGACTCCTATATATAGAAAGGAGGTTTTGTCATTTGTATCATCAAATAATTATTCATTCATGTAATGTATTGGAGGTTTCTCCCTCAAAGTGGCTTATTTCTAAGGCGTTGATATCTCTTTTCTTCTATTTTTGGAGTTGGTTTCCCAACATTTGGTATCAGAGCTTTGGATTCTAGGGTTTTCCCTGCGCCAAACAGGTCATCATGGCATTTTAGCTATAAATTTTTTTCTACGAAGGTTCAGAAGCTGAAATTTTTAGAGTGCGAAGCCGAAATCTCGAGGAACATTGTCACAAAATTTTAGAGCTTGGTTCGCAATATTTTCGGAGATATCATCTGTTGAATTTATGGCTTTTTGCAGGCTCCTGAATTACACTTAAAAAGGTCATCGTGGAATTTTCACTATAAATTTTTTTCTACGAAGGTTCAGAAGCTGAAATATTTAGAGAGAAAAGTCGAAATCCGGAGGAACATCGTCGCAAAATTTGAAGCTTGGTTCGTGATGCAGGGGCATTAGGCCCAAGACAAGACTTTGTATATAAATAGACTTAAGGGGGTTTATGTTTTCAATTTCCTATGTAAATTTTCATATTTGAGTGATTCTAATAAAATGTAGAGGGAATTGTAACTACCCTTGAATGATTAGAGGATAGGAGAAGTTGGTTATTTGGAGTTTGAAGAGTCGATTCAGTTATCTAGGAATTAGGCTAAAATTACGATTTGAGGAGTTATTGAATCATTGTAGGAAGCTGAATCGATTGATTCCCAATTTGTATAAAAATAAGCCTCAAAGGCATAATCCGGCAGACCTGCATCGAGCTGCATAGGGTTGCATAGAGCGTAGGAGAGATCTGCAGAGAATAGGTTGCAGAAGGGCCATTTGATCGAAAATCTGGCCAACCTAGAGGATTGTAAGTACTTTCATCTGAATATATGAATGTATTTGTTTCAGTAACCCCTGTGCATTTGTTGGTTAAATTCTGTGTTAAGAATTTGACGTATGAACTATATGAGCGAGGAATGCTCCAAGTTTTGTGAGAGAGGGCATAAGTAGCACGGGCAAGAAGTTTTGTGAATTTCTCATTTATATATGTATGACAGAAGTTGTTCGAAGTTATATGACTGTTGGTTGATTAGTTCTGTGTAAGAATGCCTTGAATCTCCGTGAGTTGGGTATGAGTGAGACTCTGTAATTTGGGGTATTTTTGCAGTGAAATATTGAAGAGAGAGAAACATTGTTCTCAGTTACAGAAAATTTAGGCCTTTGTCTATCTGTGTGCGTGTTATTGAAAAAATATCCCAAAGGACTCATTCCTTCGATTAGGAAACCTCTATGTATGATTTGGAAGAATAAAACTATGTGAACATCTCCTTATTATTCGCTTTCTGCCCCTGAATTTCATGTTCTCTGCGAGTGAATCGAATGTGATGATTCTGTATAGGAGGTTGCAGAAGGGAATAGTGACTCTGTTGTTTTGAGCGCATTGATTGTGATAGAATCCCTGTCTAGTGGAACAGTATTCGTTGTGAAAAAACATTGGTGTTTTATTGTCTGATTGAACCGAATCAACGAGGTTGATTCAACTTTCCAAGCGTGAAAGAAAAAGTGAAGAAACGCACCAAAAAACGTAGTGAAAATCCGAGCTAAAACACTGTTCAAATACCAGAGTTGGAGAAGTGGTTTCGGGAGGAAATACCACGGGTTTCGTGCGGAATTTCGGCCAAAGGCGGTTTTTGCCTTTATCAACGCGATCCAACAATATTTGGACACGTCACCTCTCAATTACCACCCATATCGCGTTTTTCTGGAATGCTAAAGTCCTGTGAGCAAAAAAACGTGATATTGATGTGATCCATCTGATCTGGAGAGCACCTGATCCAAGGGTAATCGATCAGTGAGGCGCACAGGTTTTAACATAAGGTATGTCTGGTGGTTTTGCATGATAATTGTTTATTTCACAAGTGAAAGTTAAAAATTGATGGTGGGCCCAAGTATAAGTTACCGCCGAATGAATTAAAAAATTCAATGGTTGTTAGTGTTATATGCGCTTGAGTAATTGCCAAAGGTTCGAACCAATTATTATGGTATTATAATATTATGGTCGGTTAGTCTAATATCCTTTTATGAGCCAAGTTGTTGTGTTTTCGAAATATTTAGGCTTGGGGTTTAAATGTCGTAAGTTTAAAACTTGGATAATAATTATAACCGAGTTACCTCAGTGCAATATGCCGAAAGGGTCTCAAGCAAGAATTAAAGTGATTTAAGGTTGAGGAATAGTTGCGAGCACTTGATTTAAAGTCCCAAAAGTCTAATAGTAGAGCGGCCATATAACATTAGAGTATGGCATTCCATTAATCAAATTTTTCCAAATTTGATAAATGAAATTAAAACATTGGAGTTTGCCCAGATTGTGGATTTGTTTGGGGCATAAATTTCGAATGCATTTTATACACATCTTTGAGAAAGAAAATAGGAGAAAACAGGGACTGTGGGTTTTACCCGGCATCAATGTGGTATCAAAGCTAGAATTGCAATATCTCTTTGAAAATTTATTGTTTGAAATGCACATGTACTAAAACAGTGATGGAAGTTTGATGTTTAATCTGTTTAACAGAATTTACATATTTGATTAAGTATGCAGTGAAGGTTTAAAATTCAGATTGGCATAATTTGAAGTTGAAGACAGAATATTTTGAAGACTGCAGCAAATAGAGATGCAGTGCAGGTGAAAGAAGAAGCAAGATCATTCAGGGATCTTGAGAGGTGAGTTGATGAGCCTTATTTGACTCTGGTTTCAAGGATTTGTTTGCATAATGCAGAGTGCAAGAATTGAGGAAGAAATCTCAGCAAAATCAGATCACAGCTTTGAGAGCAATGATGAAAGAGTCCAGCAAGGGATTCTGAGTGAAGAAGAAGTGTGGCAGAACCTAGAGAATTCCCAACAGATATTGGATGAAAGAAGAACATATGTGTTCTTGAGAAGTTGCAGAGTGAAGCCTAGAGGGAGCAGAAGAGAGTGCTCAAAAGGTTCCAGCAGATAGGGGACCAGTACTTGCCAAAATCTGGATCCAAAGGAAAGGATTGGTGAGGTAAGTTGCAGCAAGAGAGCTTGCTATTGCAAAGGCTTAGTGCAGCTTATGAGTGAAGAACTCCTGGAGGAGAAAATGGCTACTGATAGCCATAGCAGAGATAGCAGAG
This sequence comes from Pinus albicaulis, assembly GCA_034641835.2. Classification (NCBI taxonomy): domain Eukaryota; kingdom Viridiplantae; phylum Streptophyta; class Pinopsida; order Pinales; family Pinaceae; genus Pinus; species Pinus albicaulis. The sequence continues at coordinate 626,949,648 of CM076570.1, forward strand.
GTTCTGAGAGAGGCCACAACAGAAGAGTGAGGGAAGATGCCAAAGAAAATGGCATGAGGAAGAAACTCACTGATGCAGAGTATTGGAAAGAGATAGTTGAGATCAGTAAGCAGTTTTATAAACTAGAGAGGATGATAGAGGAAAACTAGAGAGTTGGTTGGCTCATAAGGAAAAAGGTGAAGTGGCAAAGGCTACAAATGAAGAAAGAGCAGATGATAAATGCTCAGCAGAAAGAGAGATTTCTCAGAATGATTGAGTATCTAGAGAAGGACTTGAAGATTGTAACTTCAAGTGAGACCAAGAGGTAAAATAGCCTTACATCTGAAAAAATTTGTATGTTTGTGGGAAAAGAAAGTGGGAGAAAACAGACTGCTAATTTTGTCACTATGGAAGAAAATGGAGCAGCTAGATGTTTTGAAAATGTCCATGCACAGTTGGAGAAGGGTTCTGCTTTCCAACATATTGGAAGTAGAGGAGATTTAAATTGTGATGATGGCTAGAAGCTAGAGGTTGGACAGCTTGAAGAGGCTGAAGAGAATACCATTGAAGATTCTCTGAAGTGTATATGAGACTTGGAACAGCAGGGAGATTTGGTGATCAAATCATCAAATGAGACCATGGGGTCTTATGGTTTTATAACTGACAAGTTATGTGTGAATGCAGGTATTGAAGAAGACAGTTCATATGATGAAACTGTATTCAATGAAGCTGAATGTTGCCAAGTAAAGTATGATCAGTATCTTTCTGATGAAGATCTTATTGAATTATTGCAACAGAAGGAATTCATAAATTCCTTGTTTTATGGAAGAGACTGTTTCAATGAAGTTATGTTTGATGATGATAAAATTGTTGTTAATGCTGATAATGACAAATTGCTTTTTGGCCAAATGAAAGATGATGGATAGATAGTTGAATTTTTTGCATAGATGGAAGATCAGAATTTTATTATGATGAATGCTGAGGAGATAGTGACAGCAGGAAACTTGACTTGTGAAGATTGTGAAAATGTTTCCTCAGATGAGATGCCAGGATTGTGGCATGAGCAGAGGATAGAAAAACAAAGAGAGGGTGTTCAGATTGTAAGGGCAGAAATGACTGATGATGAGAAAGTTCATTTTTATGAACTAGAGCAGAGAGACATCCTTAAAGAGGATGAGGCAGAGGAGAGACTAGCTGACAGTCTCAAGAATTGTTTGAAGAATTGGAATCAGCATACTGATGTGCTGATGGAGAAAGAGAGAAATTCGGGACAGCATACTGAAATTCTGGCAGAGGAGAGAAAGGCACTGAGACCTTATGAATTCTGTTTTAACAACTTTTTTGTGAATGCAAATCCTGTTGATGCTAAAGATAAATTGACACCATTGGGCAGTCAATTAAAGGGAGAAAAGAATTCTGTGGGAGATTTTAATCCATGGAATGGAGAAATTGAATTGCTGGAGATTATGATGAATCGGCATGATTCAATGCAAGAGAGAGAACCTCAATTTCATAATTGGGGATTGCAAAATGTGAAGGTGTAGAGGAATGAAGATGAGCAGCTGAAAGAAGATGAGACAGTCATGTCTCATGTGCAGAAATTTGTTGTTGTTGGTGGCAGAGAAGAATTGGTTTGTCTGAATAGCCAAGAGAAGACTATGAGGCAGAATTTTGGGTCTGCTACAGCAATAGAGAATCATAGTTTTACTCTGATAGAAGATGAGAAAGTGGTACTTGAAGAGCTTGAAGTGATTCAAGAAGAATGAAGGCAATTGTTGGAGATTTCCAAGGCAGAAGAAGAAAAACATGTTGAATTCCATTTACAGCATGCTCATGATGTGAGACAAGTGCAAAATGAATGGATGAATTTTTTGCAGAAAACATTCAGAGAAGAGAATGAATTAGCAGAGCAGTAGATGGAGGTGTTTCTGGAAGAAAGGTTGGAGAAACAAATTGAAGTGTTGCCAGAAGAGGAGGAAGAGACACAAATATTTTATAATTTTGATGTTTGTCTTATGATTGCAGGTTCTGATGGAAGGACTAAGGCATGTTTAATCCAGAAGAAGAGAATAGATGATGATGATGAATGGAAATTTAAATACAATTCCAAGAAGTTGTTGAAGCCAGGGAATGAAGAAATTGTCTTAGATGACAATCAGAAAGAGTTTTACTGTTGCAGAAGACAAGAGGGTATGGATGATTGGGTGGCCGCAAGCAGCAGTAAGAGTCAAGTAAGTGTAAGAGTTCAGCAAGTAAGAATGCAGCAAGCAGAAACAAAATTGAGAGTTTAGCACTCAAGAGGAAACACTATCCAGTAGTCAGAAGACATATTAGATGAAGAAATTTCATTGATAAGAAGGATGATGGTGAAAGTTTCTGGGATAAAGATAGCAGCTGTTAGTTCCAGTCTTCGCAGCCTGTTACCAGAGATCAACATGAGCTCTTACTATGTCTGGTTTTGTTAGATGTTTTGCACATGATGTTCAGCACAAAACATGTCACAAGTGTGTCCATCAGAAGAAGCTCGGAAAAATATTTCCAACAGTATATCACACTCCCATAACCGGTTTCTGGATTAGAAGATATGATCAAAATGAATGAGTGATTCTTGGTTATGCATGTTTTGAGGTCAGTTGCTGCACACAATGACAAGTTTAGTACAAAATCAGTTTGTGAAATAATGGTAAGGAATTTTTCAAAAGTGAAAGAGGTTTTTGTTCATCACATAGAAAATAACAAAAACCTCCTTCAGTTTATGCACAGGTGCTACTATGTGGGAGATATACAATGATATTTGGAGCCTACATTAAAACAAAGCAAAATTTTCATATTTTTTACTGTTTTAGTCATTTTAGTGCGCAGCCATTTTACAACAGATGGAAAGTAATTCTACAAAACCCAAGGAATTTTTTGTTAACCATGAGCCATATAACAAAAACCTCTTTCATTTTATTCAAAGGTGTCACGAATTGGGATATGTGACTAGATCTTTACAGCTCATTTTCACATATTTAAATTTTTAATGATTTTCTGTTTTAGAGATGATTTTGTGGAACAGATTGCGAGCCACTGGAAACGCATTTCCCAAATTTGAGAGAGGTTTTTCTCCAAAATGAACTTATCTACAGAAACCTCTTTTATTTTTGTAACAGGTGCTATGGTTTAGGAGATATGAGTTCGTCTTCAACACCTATTTTCAGAAATTCGGCCCAAGTTTAATATAACTGATTCTATTTTTAAGAAAATGGTTGAGCTCAATTCCCTTAGTACAAGGATGAGAAAATGTATATATTTTATGAATTTCATAGTGTAGGGGTTGGATTTTTGCAGCAGAGGGAGGCTTCTATTGGATTGTGTAAAGTTTTCCTCGAATATTATTTTAATAAAGCTTTTTTCCGCTCTTTAAATTTGGGATTCATCACGGTGTTTAATGTGCAGCATGTTTTTCTTGTAAATTCATTTCCATGCTTTGTTTTTTCTGCTAATTTGTTTACATCATTCTCTAAGGGAATTTTTAGGAATCCATCCATGTACGATTCTCCTCTCACAATGATTATGTTGTTTTATGTAGTGGTTATCTTTTCAGAATCCATCCTCTATTAGATGCTCTGTTGAGTAACCCGGTGCTTCTCTTTGTTCTAAAGTTTTCACTGTAGATCCATCCCCTGATTGATGCCTACAGGGCAGCGGTATTTTCCCTATTTTCTTCTCTCATTACATCTTTAATTTGGCTGTACATTGCACTTAATTTTCCCCAAGTTTTTCGGCAGAAACTAGCCCCAAATTCATAGCCCAATAGTCCCTTCTCTTGCTCTTTTCAACCCACAATTTTCAATCAAACTACTTTATTCATATACCTAGCCTAAAATTAGCATTCATTTCAGTCATCTCAAGCCCTATTGATAAATTTCTCCTAAGATTGACCCGGAGAGAGCCCTCTCCTGTTCTGGTAGGGCTAGCTACCAGACTGAACGTGGTATGATGTTACCCTGAACTCTGCCTTCCTTCAGCCTGAGGTAGATTTGGGTGATAACATAGTGGTGACCATACTGGGGAAAAAAAATTTGTTGTTTGCTTTATAAACTACAGACGGAGCCTGAAGTTAGCCAAGTAGCCTTCGAAACGCTCTTGCTTTGCATTAGCGAAAGTAGATGAATGTTGCTTCAGTCAATCTCCGGTCTAGTTTATGAACTAAACATCTGGTTTTCTCAGTAACATGTATCAAGTTCAGATCTAATTTTTGATGGTGGACAGCAGCCAGACACATATGAAGGTTGAAACATTCACCTGGTGACTCCAACTCAATCTAGAGATTCCAGTGCTCACTGATCCATTCATGCACTAAAATAAAATGGTAGGGTATGTGGCAAAACCTGCGCTTTGTGAAGTTTTAAAAGAAGTTAGAGATTAGTTAGTGGATATTGAAATTGAGGAATTATTTTTCATTGTTGTGCTTCAATTTTTGAGATCTCCGAAGTTTCCTGCTAAAGCTAAAACTGGTTTCTTTGAGTTAGTTGTTGAAAATTTTGAGAAGGAGATTCAGTATTTAAATGATCAGATCCAATCATATGAATTCCGAGATCCCAAAAAGTTCTTGGAAACTCTCCCTCCTTCAAAACAAGAAACAATAGAACTACCTGTGGATGTTTGCATTGACAGTGTGCAGCTGGAAGTATGTATTGCAGAGTTGGGGCAGCAAACAGAGTCTGGCTTTTGCGATCCTATTGCAACATATATGGAAATTTTTTTTAGTCTGAATGATAGATCAAACTGTCTTTTACATAACCAGACTCATTATGTGCATGTATGGCTGCCAGCAATTACATCTGTGTCCTGGTGGAAGCACTTTCAAGCAGCATCCTTGTCACAGTTACTTGATTGGTTGATCTGGCATTATAGTGTTACTTGACCTATTGGTTTTGTAGCAAAGTAGGGGAGATTTGTAAATAAATAAGCTGCCAAAGACAACATTTCAGTTTCCGGTATTTGCTTATGTACAAGTTGCAGTATGTATATGTTTTTGGATTGGTATGAGTAGTTTGGTTTGTAGTTGTTTGAATCCATGCCCAAAGGATAAGGCACTGGTCTGCTCTCCCAAATTTCTACTGTTCTTGGCACCTCCAAGGAGCTACCATCCCCATTGGAGCCAATGTTAGTTCCAGTCTTCGCAGCCTGTTACCAGAGATCAACATGAGCTCTTACTATGTCTGGTTTTGTTAGATGTTTTGCACATGATGTTCAGCACAAAACATGTCACAAGTGTGTCCATCAGAAGAATCTCGGAAAAATATTTCCAACGGTATATCACACTCCCATAACCGGTTTCTAGATTAGAAGATATGATCAAAATGAATGAGTGATTCTTGGTTATGCATGTTTTGAGGTCAGTTGCTGCACACAATGACAAGTTTAGTACAAAATCCGTTTGTGAAATAATGGTGAGGTATTTTTCAAAAGTGAAAGAGGTTTTTGTTCATAACATTACAAATAACAAAAACCTCCTTCATTTTATGCACATGTGCAACTATGTGGGAGATATACAATGATATTTTGAGCCTACATTAAAACAAAGCAAAATTTTCATATGTTTTTACTGTTTTAGTCATTTTAGTGCAGAGCCATTTTACAGCATATGGAAATTAATTTTGCAAAACCCAAAGAGGTTTTTGTTAAAAACGAGCCATATAACAAAAACCTCTTTCATTTTATTCAAAGGTGTCACGCATTTGGATATGTGACTAGATCTTTACAGCTCATTTTCACATATTTAAATTTTTAATGATTTCCTGTTTTAGAGATGATTTTGTGGAACATATTGCGAGAAATTGGAAACGAATTTTCCAAATTTGAGAGAGGTTTTCCTCCAAAATGACCTTATCTACCAAAACCTCTTTCCGTTTTGTAACAGGTGCTATGGTTTGGGAGATACGAGTTCATATTCAACACCTATTTTCAGAAATTCGGCCCAAGTTTAATGTAACTGATTCTATTTTTAAGAAAATGGTTGAGCTCAATTCCCTTAGTACAAGGATGAGAAAATGTATATATTTTATGAGTTTCATAGTGTAGGGGTTGGATTTTTGCAGCAGAGTGAGGCTGCTATTGTTGTAACAGTTTGACAGAGAATTAATGAAATGATGCAGCTTTGATTCATGAGATTCATGTGGTGTGAGTTTTGCATATGTCTTTCTTTCTGTTTCATATGTATCTTGTTATGTTTTACTATTCATTCATAATCATTTCTAGTTTAATGTTTCTAAGTGAGAAGGGTAGAATTCAGCTTACTTCTCTGCCCTGGAGAAGCGTTCACGTTTTGTGTTTTTCTTCTGTCTGAAAAGGATTCATTTATAAATGCCCTTTCAGCTTCCTTAACAATCTTTCCAATCCATATAATTTCAATTTGGATGTTTAAGCTCTTGCCTATCTTGCCTCATGAGATAATCTGTGTCTTTCATTTAATTTCCCTGCTCATGTTGTCCTTGGTCCCATACAGCCCAGAAAACCCAACTTAAAAAATCAAAATCAACTCCTCTTATCAATTTACTAGCCTAAAATCAGTTCCCATTTTAAGTCATCTCGCACCCTATTGCTCATTTTATCGAGATTGACTTGAGAGAGCCCTCTCCTGTTTTCGTAGGGCTAGCTACGAGTCTGAGCGTGGTTTGATGTTGCCTTGAGTCTTACCTTATTTCAGCCTAAGGTATATTTGAGCGCTAACAGCAGCAAGAAAACAAAGGAGCAGCAGCAGCAAAAGAAAGACAGTCACAGAATGTGCAAGCATAACAAGTGGAAGGATGCAGCATAAATTATGGAAGCCTGGAGAAGTACAAAAGAAGAATGTTGCAGCAGGTGATCAGCTACAGAACAAAGTGTGGGATCCATGAATACAAGGATAAAGCACATGATCAGGAGATCATGAATAATTTTAACCTGGGGAGTCTAATGCAGGGGCATTAGGCCCAAGACAAGACTTTGTATATAAATAGACTTAGGGGGGTTTATGTTTTCAATTTCATATGAAATTTTCATATTTGAGTGATTCTAATAAGATGTAGAGGGAATTGTAACTGCCCTCGAATGATTAGAGGATAGGAGAAGTTGGTTATTTGGAGTGTGAAGATTCAATTCAATTATCTAGGAATTAGGCTAAAATTAGGAATTGAGGAGTTGTCGAATCATTGTAGGAATCTGAATCGATTGATTCCCAATTTGTATAAAAATAAGCCTCAAAGGCATAGTCTGGCAGACCTGCATCGAACTGCATAGGGTCTCACAGAGCGTAGGAGAGACCTGCAAAGAATAGGTTGCAGAAGGGCCATTTGATCGAAAATATGGCCAACCTAGAGGATTGCAAGTAATTTCATCTGAATATATGAATGTATTTTTTTCAGTAACCCCTGTGCATTTGTTGGTTAAATTATGTGTTAAGAATTTGACGTATGAACTGTATGAGCGAGGAATGCTCCAAGTTCTGTGAGAGAGGGCATAAGTAGCACAGGCAAGAAGTTTTGTGAATTTCTCATTTATATATGTATGACAGAAGCTGTTCAAAGTTCTATGACTGTTTCTTGATTAGTTCTGTGTAATAATGCCTTGAATCTCCATGATTTGGGTATGAGCGAGACTCTGTAATTTGGGGGATTTTTGCAGTGAAATATTGAAGAGAGAGAAACATTGTTCTCGGTTGCCGAAAATTTAGGCCTTTGTCTGTCTATGTGCGTGTTATTGAAAAAATCTCTCGAAGGACTCATTCCTTTGATTAGGAAACCTCAGTGTATGATTTGGAAGAATAACTCTACGTGAACATCTCCTTATTATTCGTTGTCTGCCCTTGAATTTCATTTTCTCTGCGAGTGAATCGAATGTGATGATCCTGTATAGGAGGTTGCAGAAGGGAATAGTGACTCTGTTGTTTTGAGCGCATTGATTGTGATAGAATCCCTGTCTAGTGGAGCAGTATTCGTTGTGATAGAACACTGGTGTTTATTGTCTGATTGAACCAAATCGATGAGGTCGATTCACCTTGCCAAGCACGGAAGAAAAAGTGAAGAAACGCAGTGAAAATCTGAGTTAAAACACTGTTCAAATACCATAGTTGGAGAAGTGGTTTCGGGAGGAAATACCACGGGTTTCACATAGCATTTAGGCCAAAGGTAGTTTTTGACTTTATCAACATGATCCAACAATATTTGGACACGTCACCTCTCAATTACCACCCATATCGCGTTTTTCTGGAACGCTAAAGTCTTGTGAGAAAAAAAAACGCGATATTGATGTGATCCGTCCGATCTGGAGAGCACCTGATCCAAGGGTAATCGCTCAGTGAGGCACACGAGTTTTAACATAAGGTATGGCCGGTGGTTTTGCATGATAATTGTTTATTTCACAAGTGAAAGTTAAAAATTAATGGTGGGCCCGAGTATAAGTTATCGCCGAATGAATTAAACAATTCAATGGTTGTTAGTGTTATATGCGCTTGAGTAATTGCCAAAGGTTCGAACCAATTATTATGGTATTATAATATTATGGTCGAGTAGTCTAATATCCTTTTATGAGCCAATTTGTTGTGTTGTCAAAAGATTTAGGCTTGGGGTTTAAATGTCGTAAGTTTAAAACTTGGATAATAATTATAACTGAGTTACCTCAGCGCAATATGCCGAAAGGGTCTCAAGCAAGAATTAAAGTGATTTAAGGTTGAGGAATAGTTGCGAGCACTTGATTTAAAGTCCCAAAAGTCTAATAGTATAGCGGCCATATAACATTAGAATATGGCATTCCATTAATCAAATTTTTCCAAATTTGATAAATGAAATTAAAACATTGGAGTTTGCCTAGATTGTGGATTTGTTTGGGGCATAAATATGGAATGAATTTTATACATATCTTTGAGAAAGAAAATAGGAGAAAACAGGGACTGTGGGTTTTACCCGGCATCAGTTCGCAATATTTTTGGAGATATGATCTGTTGAAGTTAGGTCTTTTTCAGGCTCCCGAATTTAATCTCAAAGAGGTGATCGTGGGAAAATATTCATAACCCTCTCTCTGAGCATCGGATTGGAATTTTGTAAAAAGTGACAAGAATTACACGAACTGTAGTTTTCTGTCTATAAATTTCAGAGCCAAAGGAGCAAACGGTGACACGTGGCAAGTCATACAAGTTCGCTCTACTGAACCAGTCCATAATTAGGTCATTGTGGGAGATTGGACATAACGTTGCCTTGAAGAATCCAAATCAGGTCAGACCTGTGGCATTTGAAAGAGAATTCAAAGAGCTACCTCAGTGCCAAATTTTAGATATTGAAGATCTGAAATAATAGAGATAATTCAGTTTCAATATCGAGCTCCTAAAAAGAAATAAAAAGGTGTGTATTTGATTTTTAAAATTGCATAACGTTTGTTTGAAAAATAGTTGGTCTTTTAGGTGTAGGAGTCCCCTTGAGGATACTCTCCGGATTGTCAACTATTTCAGGTGGGTCAGGGTTGGGATAAGCTCTTGTGTGGATGGTTCTGAAAGCCAGAATGTTGTTTCCTAGCCAAGCAGCTTGACCCTACTTGTTGCTTCTACTGTGGTTGATGTTGTCTCAGAGGTTGGTCTCCAAGTGGAGTCTAATTGTGAAACCAAGATAATTAGCAGGCCTACTAATCACCAGTGGAGTATTTTCGCTTAGGAACAATAGATTCACCGGGTGGAGGGTTTCAAGGTATGTCTAAGGGGCTACACTGTCCACCACAGTGCTCAAGCACTATCACCTTTCAGGAATCTCCTCAAAAACAGCAAACTCCAACCAGAGATTGACTGGGAGGGCGTTTACCAGATATGTCACCTCCGAAGAGGGTGAGATCCGGAGGCTACCTGGCCCTTTCCAAGCTCTGTCTAAGATTATGGTGGATATTCAATCATGGAGGTCGATTCAAGAAAGGAGTGACCTACTGTCAACCTAACCAGAGTTCTAAGTTTCTGAAGTTTTCAAGAATTTTTAAGGTGAAATGCACTCAGAAATCCCCAGCGGAGTCGTCATTATGTTGGGGTTCCCATGTTTTGGCCAGGTTGACAAGACCAAAAGATGAGACAACATAGAACCACTTTCAGACCTTAGGATCTAGCCCTCCTAGGTCCAGAGAGGGATCTCTCTATATGAGTCAAAGTGTATGTCTTTGAAGCTCTAAGTTGTGATTTTAGGCTAGTTATAGGCTCAGGGTTGTTTGTTTGATTGTTTGTGTTTGGTTGTTGGGAATCAGGAAAGAAGGATCCAATATAAGACAAGGATGAGAAATGAGGAAATTTAGGTAAAGGTAGATCATTCAGAGAACATCAAGGCCATTGGGCTATGGAGTCAGGAAAGGATTTACTTGTGTTCAATGTGCAAGCTTTCAGTTGGGCTAGTCATCTAGAGCATTTGGATCTTGCAAGATGATTGGTGAAATGGAACATTAAGGATTGAAAAGGATAAAGGAGAACCAACCAACTCTGTCTATAGATCAAGCCAGAGGTCATTTAACTCCAGGCCTGCTTGGACAAAATTAGAGGTAGGACAAGGGATCTTAGAAAGGCTTAATTGGGGTGGAAAGATCCTAGAGAGGCAAAGACAAGGTTCTAGACCCCCTGGTGTTCTCAACACATCCAACTAGATCCTAGCAAGAACATCTAAATATAGATCTCATTAATTCATACATCAGAGAGCAGGAAATAACATCCACTACACTGGTTAAATCAATTGAAATCAATATTCAGATACACATATAAGCAGAAAACATAAAAGGCTGGGAGAGCAGCAACATAAGGTACCTATCAAGGGTAAATCTTATGCTAAACTTCTGATGCGAGCCAGTAGAAATGAAATGAAATGGGATTAAACACAGAGATAGGAAAACATCACCAGCTGCTTTAGATCAGGATCCAAAGAAATATGCTTGTCATATTAAAAACAACACCAATCAGGTACATCATAGCCCATAGCTTGAACATTCAGTCTGAATACATCAAATCTCAGCCTATCTTACAATATTACACAGAGAACTTGTCTCAAGAGGAAAAAGCTTGTGTTTCACTGATATCTCATCAACAACCAACAACAACAGTTTTATGTGCTTTATAGCCGAGGATAAACAGAAGATCGACTGAGAGGGTAGGTGAATACTAAATGTAATATTAAATACAAAAATGAATGTGGGGCCGAGACCCATTCTGTTTAACTGCTGTGTATTTAATCTCTGTCACCTCCTTTGTGAAAGAGTGATCTTCTCCGGATATGATCTTGACATCTTTTGGCTGTAGTACTCCTGGTGCTTTGAACAAAAATGAAATGAACTACTAAGAGATCTGTCATATAAATGCTCTGGTGGTTTTGGAACTGCTATTAGGGTGGGAATTCCTTCAGGGACATTGTGCATAATAAAAGTTGTATGGACGACCTGTACTTGATGAAGAAAAACATTCTGCTGATGAATAAACCCTGATGTTACCTTTTTCTTGTGCTCAAGAACTTTTGATCGATCCTCGAGGTCTTCAACTGGTGCTTTGCCTTCTAAACCACTGATTTAAGGCTCAGGATCTTCATTAGCGTGCCTTAATCTCCTTTGCTTTGTACTGAAACACTTTTCCACTCCATTTTTTCTTCTGCCAGGTTAGCTCGGGCTTTAATGGCGCAGGGAGATTTTTGCAGAGTTTAAATCTGTCCTTTGATGTAGAAAACCACTCTGTTTATGTATAAAATCTGCTATTCATTAACTCTGGCGCACAAACTCCCTGTCGATGCATTTAAACACTGTAAAATCGTGTCAGTCTTTCCCACCTCTCTGTAAACCTGCAAAATACGCAACCCGTTAAGAAAAATTATGGACGGGGTGATGGAGGTAGTGTAGAAGACGAAAATGGTCGTGCAGATGATGAATTGGGGGAGAAATCGCGGAAAATGGTAACAAAATGCCCTGGCGGAGATGGCGGTCTGCGGAGTGTATTTGGCAGAGAAAAACATTAAAAAACCCGAACTTGGACGGATATATGCAACGGAATGGGAGGATGTACGGGGAATACACATGGGGTGACATGGCGTACGGAAGAGACGTGTGGACGGATGATGTGGAGGCTCGGGCGACAGCGGAATGGTCAACGGCCAAAAACCGAATCTGGACCGTCAGATCTCGGCGGAGATCGACGGTGGAAACGCGTCGGAGAGCGATTGACCGCGGGCTGGGGGTACGAAAGAGACAGGCTAACTGGTGCGCAATTCTGACGAATGGTGACCGTTGGATGAGCGATCGAGGATCTAACGGCTGACAGCGATATCGCTCGGCATCCGTGGTCGATATTTAATGCGCGATGGGTCGGCGGTTTTGCAACAGTGTCGGGGCCACGTGTCAAGAGCTGAGTGGAATCGCTGACCGATGGAGAAAAACCGCCTGCCGCGCATAAGCGGTGCGATGGAAACCGGCGGGTTTAACATAGTGCGTTGCAGGATCCACCGGCGGGAAAGGATCCGGACCGTCGTTCTGGCGGGGGAAACGGACGGCGATGGCCCGGCATGGAAATAGGCGGGGAAGACGTGGGCGTCGAAGATTTAAAGACCGTCGTCCGATCAATTTAGATCAACGGCCGACGCTGCGCCTGATAAGGCTCGAGATAAGCGCTTTTTTGCTTTGGTGAGTGGTCACAGCGCTGGGCTACATGGAAGAACAGGGCGCGGGCTAATGCGGAAGGGGCTAGGCCTATTATATGGTCGAAAGTGGGTTTTTAACCCATTTTTAATGTATTTTGAGGCCTAAAGGGTAACGATAGGGGGATGGAGGGGGAGTTTGGAGACACAAAGGGTGTATGGATTTTAGAGGGGATTTAGGGAGTTGATAGGGGGAAATAGAGGGGAACAAAGGTATTTTAACAGAAGGAGGAGAGGGGGGAGAAAGGGACATTTTGCAGGGGTGCAAGGAGTAACAGTAGGCCTTTTAGGAATGGATTAGCAGATAGGATTTGTATTATGCATAGCACTCAGAGACTTCAAGGAGGATGGGTTTTCAGGGGAAAGGCATTCCTTGAAGGCTCCACAATAATCTAGCCCCCGGCTTGCTTGTCAAGAATTACATAGGGGGGCTAACAGTGGCTCCACATGGGGATGGCTTCTTCTTGAAGGAGTCAAGAAACCAGAATTGATCTTTGGAGTAGGCCAGATGCCTGCTACTTGGCACATCCCTTTCTTTGATCAGCTGCCACAATATGATAGAAACATCAGCAGAAAAACTTTCCCAACCAAACTACCTACCCAAACTACAATCCTAACAATTTTCCCTTGGATGCATTTGAATTGGCAGACCCTTTACATTTATTTTCAAAACAAAAAACAAACCTATTCTAAATCTACCCTTATTCCTCCATGAGACCAGATTAGACAGTTGGCCTCAAATGCTTCTCTACATACTCTACTACCTGTTGGGATTAAACTTTCCAACATATTTTTTCTCCTACATTCTAAGACAGGAAATTGAAAAACAGCCAAGCCAGGATTAGACTGTCTGACTTACTGGAGTGAAGACTTGTAAAAAACTGAAAACAAAGCCGTGAAGACATGAAATCTGCAGTTTTGAAATCTCCTTCTTTTCTGTGACTCAGGTTTTGAGCAAATTAGAGTCACTTCCTTTGTTCATTTCAGCTCAGATTTTGATCATGTTTGAGCCACTTTTTTGCCTTTTATAGGTTCAAGTTTTGAGCATGTCTGAACCTCTCCTTTCTCTTCTATTTTTTTGAAACATTTATCTCTGCTTTCTTGAAAGTAAAATTGCAATGGTATGTACAATGGAAATGGAACTGGAAATGAAAATTAGCAGAAGTAGTGTTTGAGCATCCTGCCATTGACAGGACCCCCAAACAGCTCTGTACCATCAAGTTCTTGTAAGAAAAATGCATTAGGACCCACGGTGGCTTGGATAATATATGGACGCTGCCACAAGCTATCAAACTTGCCATGTTTACCTTTGTCCTCTCTCCTAGAATCCCATTTCAGAACCTTGTCCCCAACTTTGAAATCTGAAGCTTTGGCTCTTTTGTCAAACTGCCTCTTTATGTTTTCCTGCATTCTGACAGCTCTGCCATAAAACTGCTCCCTTTTTTGCTGAAGATGGATCGTCTGATTTATCCTTCTTATCATGATGTCTTCCTCTGATTAAATCTCCTGGACAAGTTTGATTACTGGAACTCTCAGACTAGTAGGAAAAACTGCTTCTGTTCCATAAACCAGCTGGAACGGTGACATGCCAATGGATTTCTTTTTGGTGAGCCTGTCAACCCACAGAGCATGTATCAAATTTTTATGCCACGACTTTTTGTTCTCTTCCAGCAGTTTCTTGATGATTGTAACCAGGCCTTTGTTAGATGATTCATCTAGGCCATTACCCTGGGGGTAATAAGAAGTTGAATGACCAAGTGTTATTCCGTACCTGTGACAGAAATAAACCATTCTCTTGGATCTGAAAGAAGCAGCATTGTCAGTGATTATTTTCCTTGGACAGCCAAACCAAGAAAGGATGTAATCTTCTAGGAACCTAATGATGACATAATCAGTGGCATTCCTAGTGGGTATGGCTTCTATCCATTTAGTGAAGTAATCCGTAGCAGTTAGGATCCATTTATGTTGTCCAGAGGAGGCAAGATGAATTTCTCCTATAAAATCTAGGCCCCATTGCATGAAGGGACCTTCTACGGTGATAGGTTGCAAAGGGAGGGGAAGTAGCTTTCTTCTGCCTTCGAAGATCTGACATTTGTGGCAGGCAAGAATCATTTTATGGACATCACTAAAGAGTGTAGGCCAATAGTAACCAGCCATGAGTATCTTATTTGCAGTGGCTTTCCAACTCAGGTGGCCTCCACACTCCCCAGCATGGAATTCTTGTTTGATTCTTTCAGCTTTAGTTTCAGACAAACATTTCAGCAATAGGCCGTTTGGATTTTTTCAGTATAGATTCTCATTCAAAATGCAGTAATTTCTAGCTTTGAGTTTCATGAATCTGGCCTTGGTTTTGGACAGTTATGGAGGGGCATTGAGATTAGTGAGCACATAAAGGATATCGGAATACCAAGGAGAGTTCTGAAACTGCTTTTCAACAGTTGGATGGGGCAATCCTTCCTGCTCATCTAAGGCATTTATCATGTTAATGTCAAGGGCCTGCAAGTTTGATTCAGCCATTAACTGGGTCAGGCCTTGACCTTTGATCAGCTTGGTGGGTTTTATTTCAAGGTCGTATTCCAAGATTGTAGCAATCCATTTTCCCCTTTTCCCATCAGGGTCCTGGGACAAGATATCTTTAACCACTATATTTGGAACATAGGCTATGGTGTGAGAATGCAGAATGTACACCCTAACGTATTTTAAGGCCTTTACCAAGGCATAGGCCTATTTTTCCATAATTTTGTACTTTAAGGGTGCGTCTCTCAAGGCTTTGCTGAAGAAGGTGATTGGTTGTTCGTTACCTTCTGAATTCTTTTGTAGTAAGACTGCAGCTATTGTGTGTTCAGAGGAAAACGAAAAGATCAGAAAATATTTTGAGAAGTCTGGGCTGATAAGGACAGGGGCCTGTGTGAGTGCAAGTTTTACCGACTCAAAAGATTTCTTGGCTTCAACAGTCCACTTAATTCCTGCATCTTTCTTTAGCATTTTGGTCATTTTCCTAAGATGCTCAGCAAGATTGGGGATAAATCTCCTGAGGAAATTGATTTTCCCTATGAAGGACTGTAACTCCTTGATGTTTCTGGGGTGTGTGATCTGGAGTATTCCCTCAACTCGCTTTGGGTCTATCCTGATCCCTTCCTCAGATATGATGTGGCCGAGAAGTTTACCTTTTTGCAGCCCAAAAACAGTTTTCTTAGGATTTAGGGACAGACCGTACCTTCTACATTTTTCAAAAACTGTTCCCATGTGTTTCAGATGTTCTTCTTCAGTTTTAGAAAATACAGTCAAGTCATCCAAGTAGATAACTATGAAGTGTCCAATCTCATTTGAGAACGCTATATCCATTGCTCTCTGGAAGGTAGCTCCAGCATTCATCAGTCCAAAGGGCATTTTCACATACATGAAGGTGCCCCATGGAGTGGTAAATGTTGTTTTGAGTTGATCTTCTGGGAGTACCAACACTTGGTTATATCCATAAAATCCATCTAACAGGGAGATCCTTTTAGAGCCCACTACCTTCTGTAAGATATGTTCCATTCTAGGCAAGGGGTAGTTTTCTTTCAGGGAGGCTCTGTTGAGGTTTCTAAAGTCTATGCACAATCTGATCTCTCCCGTTTTCTTTCTCACAGCCACTAAGTTTGACACCCAATCAGAAAACCTTACAGGGACTATTATGCCTGCGCCATACATCTTTCTGATTTCTTTCTCTACTGCAGGCAATTGTTTTGGATTGATCCTACGGATTTTTTGCTTAAAAGGTTTCTGATTTTCCTTTAGGGGTATCTTGTGTTGTATGATGCTGGTGTCGTAGGCCTTTAAGTCTTCATAGCTCCATGCAAACACATCAATTAATTCCTTGAATAGGTCAATGTATTTGTTCTTCATGTTTGCAGGTATAGACTTAGCCAATTTTATCATTTTGGGCTTATCTCCAGTGCCTATGTTGCATTCTTCTATATCTGAGTCTGCATGTTCTATAGTGGGCTTTTTTGCTACGTCATCAAAGTGAAAAAGGTCCTCTAGGGGTGCCAGGCCTGTGGGTATGTTCTTATATTTGGCCTGTAGCACCTTTATTTCTTCGCTATCTGCATTTTCACCTTTTTCGGTCAAATGACTAGTTTCTACAGAAAGGGTGTTTATTTCTATGTTACAGGGTGTTTCTTGTTCATCTGGGGGATCCTCACTTGGGCAGCTGTCATCAGATTTTGAGTCCGAATCAGAAAATTCAAACTCATTCCTGCCCACTAGGAAATCTTCGATCTGTTTGTCTCCTTCAAAGACCTGCCAGTATTTTTCGTTGTCTGGCACTACAGGTCTGAACTTGGTTTGAATGATGATTTTTTGGTCAGGGGGAGTCTTAGGATATGAACTAGCCGAGCAAGATAATCTGTTAGCAATAACGTTTTGATTCCTGGGAACAAACACTAACTCATATTCGACAAATGTTTTCAATAAATCCAGAGTGTCGTTCCGGTATGCTCTTAACCTAGGGTGTTTTTCCGTATATTCACCATTCACTTGTTTGATTACTAACTCAAAGTCTCCTCTCACAGTGATCCTATGGGCTCCTAATTTTTTCAATAGGTTCAGACCCAGGATGAGAGCCTCATATTCTGCAATATTATTTGTGCATTTGAAATGCAGATTCACAGCATGGCTCTCTGCATGATAATTTTTTGTGTTATGTAGCCACACCCCTACTCCAGCATTTCGCCTAGTACATGACCCATCGAAGTTCATTTCCCACAGGGGTTCGCCGTTATGTTGCGTTGGGGAGCCCGTACTTGGTTGTGGGTTATCTTGTTTTTCATGACATGTGTGGAGTTCAGAGAGTTGGCTATCCTACCATTTCCGTTCTGTTTCTGTTTCAGGTTCGCTCAAAGTTTCATTTTCAGTACTCTGCCCATGGTTTTCTTCATCGTATTCTTCTAGGGTAGCCATTACGCTAAATTCCATGGGCTCTATGTCCTTTCTTGTATTTCTGCATTCAGATTCTGGCTCTCCTAAGGATTTGTCGTTATAAAGAATGAAAGAATCCAGGTCTGTGTGTACAGAATATAATGGTGAATTTTCAGGCTTCTCGGGGCTACTGACTAGGAATTTCATCTGAGACTCTCTATACAGTCTTCTCAGTTGACCAAATATAGGGATAGCAGCGTATGAGCCATCCATCTGCATTGTTCCTTGCAGTTTGGCTCCCCATGACCTAGATAGCAGCATGCCATACTTAGGTGGCACATCTGCCACCATGACATCCATGACCATACATTTAGCTGGGATCTAGGTCAAACTCACACATAAGTCTTTGATTAGGCCTAGACATTTTACCCTGCTAGAGTCAAACGAATATAGATCTTTGTAAGGTCTTTTTATCTCCAAGCCTAACCTTTCCATCACGATCTTAGGCATTAAATTGTGTGATGCTCCAGAATCGTGCATGGCATTGTGGAGTATTTTGTCGTGAATGTTGAGACTGATATAAAAAGGTGGAACTACCCCTTCCTGAAACTTTCCCTCAATATTTGGACCAAACAGGAGGGCAGGTTGATCATCATTCAAATTTACAGTATCATTGTTTTCCCCCAGATTCAATTCTTTCAAAATTTGGCCTTTATATACATCCTGAGTGGCCAGCTCAGACAATGGTACAGAGATTTTGATTTTTGCAATCTCACTCTCTAAATTGAAAGTGGACTGGGTCTTTTAAGTGCTTAACTCTGTTTTATTTGCTACTGCCATAGTAGTTGTATTAGCTTGTGATTTTTCACTATGTACAAGGTCAGGAATCGTTTTATCAAGAGCACTAACTGTAGTGCTCGTGCTTCTGGTTGGTTGGCTTTGTTTTTCAGTGTCTTGGTTGTCTTTTTCCTTGTGTTTACCAGAACTTTCAGCTGTTGATTTTCTACTTACAGCAGATGCTTTAGAAGACCTGTCATGCCTTTTCTTGATGGTGATCTCAGAAAATTTGGTTTTGGAAGTATCTTGGCTCTTTTTTCTCCTAATTTCATATTGTTCCCTAACCTGTAACATGGAATTTTCAAATCCTAGTCTGTAATCCTCAGTTTCTAACCATTCCTCATCCCAGTATGAAGGTGAGGGCTGATCTTCCCCTGAATCACAGTTAAGGGCTGAGTATTCTGCTTCAAACATGTTTATTGTATTCCCTTCAGACTCTTTGATGATCCCCTCATCTTCATCTAAAAATTTTTCTTGGAATGGGGGAATAATTTGTTGATCTGACTCTCTTTGTCTGTTGGGAGCAGCAATGTTTCTTCTAACGTTTTGGTTCTGGTGTTGGTTTCTGTTTTGGAAAACCATCCTTTTTATCATTTTTTGTAGTTCTTCCACATTTTTAGACAGTCTATCATATTTTGGATCAGATGTGGAAGCTACATTGTCATACCTGTATCTTACCCTTTTCTCTGCTTTTAATCTTGCCCTTTTCTCCATCAAGTTTTCTTCTATGGTTATGGCTCCTTTCTTCCTGTCTTCCAATGTGTTATACTCTTTATCTCTGAGCTCGTAAGCCATGTCATCATCAAATCCATCAGGATATTTAGCCAGGGCCATCCCTTGTGGAGGTTTCATGTGTGGAGGGAGAGCATTGTAAATGCTGTTGAATCTAGTGGTGTAATCGTGGACTATCTCTCCTATGTTCCTCTTAAGGGACATGTAGTCTACTAGGAGCTGGCGAGGGTTTTCTCTAACCTCCCATTTGTCTATGAAGTTCTGATATAACGCAGGGAGATCTTGAATACTGCCAGGAGGCAAACTTTTAAACCATTTATTTACATCACCCCCCAGGCTTTGGGCAAAGATTCTCATTTTGATTGTTTCATCATCAATTTCCATATAGTCGAAAGAATCCTCCATCTTATCTACATGTTACTGACCTGTGATGGACTCTTTAGCAGTGAAGTGCGAGATTTTTGACTGATAATCATTGGGCAAGGGTAACAAGGGTTGAGGTAAAACTAAAGGAGCATACCAAGCTGCCATGATAATGTTCTGATGAAGTATAGGGTTGGCTTGAGCAGCTGTTATTTGGATGACAGGAATATTAGGACCAGCAGAAGTCCGTTGAGCGGATCTACGATGGGAGAGCCCCAAGTTTTGAATGAAGTGTATATCAGGTGGTGTAGATGGAGGGGTTTCTGTTGGAAATATTGTCATTGATGGCAAAGGAGGCAGCACTCAGGCAAAAGAGGCAGCGTTGTAGCAAAGGAAGGCAAAAAAGGCACAGCAAAAGCAATAGAGGCAGCAAGAAGAAAGTCAAAATGTAACAGTCATAGAAGCACAGTGAAGAACCGTTATCGGAAGATAGAGACAGAGGCAGAGTGACAGAAGCAGAGACAGAGGCAGAGAGCAGTTACAAAATTCCGGGAATCGCACTCTCCAACCTCCAACCGGCGGAGCAGAGGCAGAGACAGAGGCAGAGAGATGTTATAATTCCGAGAATCGCCCAAGCCGGCAGATACAGTCGTATGTATAATTCCGAGAATCGCCCAACCCGGAGGACAGATATAAAATTTCGAGAATCGCCCAAGCCGGCAGATACAGTCGTATGTATAATTCCGAGAATCATTACCCGATGGGCGTTACATATAACATATAAACCATATTCTGGGAATCGCTTAACCCTTTGGCAAAGTATACATATATGTATGTTATATTATGGAGCGCACAAAACGAAGTTTTAGATGGTGGGACCTCTCCCCAATCGCAATCGGAGATCGCAAGGGCAGCGTAACATCGCAACAGAAAGTTGCGATTGCGATTGAAATGGCGGACCCGATCGTGTTATAAGTAGGAGTTGATAGATGCTAATCACATCCGAGTTCCCAATCGCATGTCTTTTTTAAAACGCTGCGATTGAAATGGCGGACCCGATCGTGTTATAAGCAGGAGTTGATAGATGCCAATCGCATCCGAGTTCCCAATCGCATGTCTTTTGTAAAACGCTGCGATTGAAATGGCGGACCCGATCCTGTTATAAGCAGGGGTTAATACATATTTGAGTTACGGTCAAATCACATCGGCACTGGTCAATCGGAACATATGTTAAAGAACTTGCGATTGCGATTAAGAGTTCGGACCCGATGGACTTATAAATTATGATTAACAAAGATTTCAGCTCCAGGTTCTAATCGCATCGGCAGTGGTCAATCGCATCGGAGAATATAAGAGTTGCGATTGCGATTGGAAATCCGGACCCGATTGGTATATAAACTACGACTCATATACAACTTGAGTTCCAGGTCTAATCGTATTGGCAGCCAATCCTTATGGACGTCGGGTTATTTGCAAATAAATTGTATATATTATATATGTTGAATAACGTTTGAATAGATCCGGGGGCATAACACATATGATATATAATGGTTATTGAGTTATATCTATAACACGGTTGCGATAAGCCGCGTGGTCTCTAGACCCACGGACCTTAGCTTTACGGGAGGGCAATTATTAACGCTTGTGATATATGTGTGTTCCGGCCTGTGGAACCTGCCACATCAACAAGACACTAATGGCATAAAAGGGATTGGAACTCCTCCATATTTACAGTCAGCGGATATAAAAGGCACATTTACACATATGCAGTAGTTACACCACAGCAGAGGACAGAAGAGCAAACAGATCCGAAAGAAGATAAAACACAGTCACAGAAAAGACAAAGACAGCCAAAGAAAAGACAAATGCGTACCAATTCAAAAGACTAAATGAGTTGAGCTGGAGTTCTCATTTAAATTTGAATGTAAATGTTTTATTTAATTTTTTATTGTTTGTGATGCATTGGCAAGTCTCCGAGAGAAAACAAACTCCCACTGTAATGTTAAAATTGACACCTACAGTTATAATTTCTGAGTAAGCTGATAAAAGGAGTGAGAAGTTAGAAGGCAAAGAGACATGACTTTCCATTTCGAATTCCAAGCAGAATACAAACAGTCATGTGAGGAAATCTATAAATAATATCATCTTGATATGCAGAGAGAGTTTTTTTTTTTAAATGAAGAGAGAGTAAATCGAGAAGAGAAGGCATAATATAGAAGAGTAAGACAGAGAAGATTAAAAAAAGAAGAACAGAAGGAGAAGCTACAGAACAGAGCTGATATCTGAGGTAAATCAGCAAACTTTCAGTTTGATAAATTGAGGAAGTTGGAGCTCTCATCAAGCGCATTGGAGAAGTCACGGGCCAGAAGCCGATCGAGGTTGGAGCCTCTTGTAGGTTGGTGCCTCGTAAAACCGAAGGAGTTGGTGCTTCCTTGGTGTTGTGGCTTTGCACCGAGGTTGGAGCCTCCCGTAGGTTGGTGCCTACAGAAAATCAGTGGTGAGAGGGAGTTGGAGCTTGCCTTTGCATCACAACAATAATAAGATGTGGTTTTCTCCCTTTATGGGTTTCCACTTATATCTCGTGTGTCTCGTGCATGATATTTATGTATTGATCTGATATGTATCATTTGCTTAATACCTCCGTCGCTTCTCATATTAAGTCTATCGCTCTATTAAACTAATACTTTCAGATTACATTCTAAGATTACTCTCACATCAAATAGAGTTTGAAATGAAGGTGTAAATAAGTTTATTGAAAAGTTTAAAAGATCAGGAATGTATTAAAATGATTCACCCCCCCCCTCTCAGTTTAAGTAGAGATTCAACAGTTTCTCTATCCCTAGTGTGTTGACCACTATGAGATGGTGTACTGTGAGGCTTGAGGTCTTGCTGGTCTAGGTGATTGAATGACCTAGTTCTTAGTAATCTATTAGGTATGTCTAGGTCAGGGAGAAAAGGTGCTAGAGCCGTTAGGTCTTCTGGTGCAGAATTAGCTGTATGAATGTGACTGGAAATAGTTGGTATTTTAGGTGTAGGAGTCCCCTTGAGGATACTCTCTGGATTGTCAACTATTTCAGGTGGGTCAGGGTTGGGATAAGCTCTTGTGTGGATGGTTCTGAAAGCCAGAATGTTGTTTCCTAGCCAAGCAGCTTGACCCTACTTGTTGCTTCTACTGTAGTTGATGTTGTCTCAGAGGCTGGTCTCCCAGTGGAGTCTAATTGTGAAACCAAGATAATCAGCAGGCCTACTGATCACCAGTGGAGTCTTTTTGCTTAGGAACAATGGAGTCGCCAGGTGGAGGGTTTCAAGGTATGTCTAAGGGGATACACTGTCCACCATAGTGCTCAAGCACTATCACCTTTTAGGAATCTCCTCAAAAACAGCAAACTCCAACCAGAGATTGACTGGGAGGGCGTTTACCAGATATGTCACCTCCGAAGAGGGTGAGATCCGGAGGCTACCTAGCCCTTTCCAAGCTCTGTCTAAGAGTATGGTGGATATTCAATCATGGAGGTCGATTCAAGAAAGGAGTGACCTACTGTCAACCTAACCAGAGTTCTAAGTTTCTGAAATTGTTGATGTAGTGAGATGAAGATCATTCAGAACTTCCCCATTTGAGTCGCCATTATGTTGGGGTTCCCATGTTTTGGCCAGGTTGACAAGACCAAAAGATGAGACAACATAGAACCACTTTCAGACCTTAGGATCTAGCCCTCCTAGGTCCAGAGAGGGATCTCTCTAGGTGAGTCAAAGTGTACGTCTTCGAAGCTCTAAGTTTTGATTTTAGGCTAGTTATAGGATCAGGGTTGTTTGTTTGATTGTTTGTGTTTGGTTGCTGGGAATCAAGAAAGGAAGGTCCAATATAAGACAAGGATGATCATAGAAGGGATTAGGCTAAGACAGACAACTCAGGGAATATCAAGGCCATTGGGAGATGGAGTCAAGAAAGGATTTATTTGTAATCAATGTGCAAGCTTTCAGTTGGGCTAGTCATCTAGAGCATTTGGATCTTGCAAGATGATTGGTGAAATGGAACATCAAGGACTGAAAACGAAGGAAGGAGAACCAACCAACTCTGTCTATAGATCAGGCCAGAGGTCATTCAACTCCAGGCCTGCTTGGATAAAATTAGAGGCAGTACGAGGGATCTTAGAAAGGCCTAATTGGGATGGCAAGATCCTAGAGAGGTAGAGACAAGGTTCTAGACCCCCCAATGCTCTCAGCACATCCAACTAAATCCTAACAAGAACATCTAAACATGGATTTCATTAATTCATACATCAGAGAACAGGAAATAACATCCACTACACTGGTTAAATCAATTGAAATCAATATTCAGATACACACATAAGCAGAAAACATAAAGGGCTGGGAGAGCAGCAACATAAGGTACCTATCAAGGGTAAATCTTATGCCAAACTTCTGATGCGAGCCAGTAGAAATGGAATGAAATGAAATCAAACACGGAGATAAGAAAACATCACGAGCTGCTTTAGATCAGGATCCAAAGAAATATTCTTGTCATATTAAAAACAACACCAATCAGGTACATCATAGCCCATAGCTTGAACATTTAGTCTGAATACATCAAATCTCAGCCTATCTTACAATATTACACAGAGAACTTGTCTCAAGAGGAAAAAGCTTGCGTTTCACTGATATCTCATCAAGAACCAACAACAACAGTTTTCTGTGCTTTATAGCCGAGGATGAACAGAAGATCGACTGAGAGGGTAGGTGAATACTAAATGTAATATTAAATACAAAAATGAATGCGGGGCCGAGACCCATTCTGTTTAACTGCTGTGTATTTAATCTCTGTCACCTCCTTTGTGAAAGAGTGATCTTCTCCGTATATGATCTTGACATCTTTTGGCTGTAGTACTCATGGTGCTTTGAACAAAAATGAAATGAACTACTAAGAGATCTATCATATAAATGCTCTGGCGGTTTTGGAACTGCTGTTAGGGTGGGAATTCCTTCAGGGACATTGTGCATAATAAAAGTTGTATGGACGACATGTACTTGATGAAGAAAAACATTCTGTTGATGAATAAACCCTGATGTTACCTTTTGCTTGTGCTCAGGACCTTTTGATCGATCCTTGGGGTCTTCAACTGGTGCTTTGCCTTCTAAACCACTGATTTAAGGCTCAGGATCTTCATTAGCGCGCCTTAATCTCCTTTTCTTTGTACTGAAACACTTTGCTGCTCCATTTCTGCTTCTTCCAGGTTAGCTCGGGCTTTAATGGCGCAGGGAGATTTTTGCAGAGTTTAAATCTATCCTTTGATGTAGAAAACCACTCTGCTGATGTATAAAATCTGTTATTCATTAACTCTGGCGCACAAACTCCCTGTCGATGCATTTAAACACTGTAAAATCGTGTCAGACTTTCCCACCTCTCTGTAAACCTGCAAAATACGCAACCCATTAAGAAAAATTATGGACGGGGTGATGGAGGCAGTGCAGAAGACGAAAATGGTCGTGCAGATGATGAATTGGGGGAGAAATTGCAAAAAATGGTAGCAAAATGCCCTGGAGGAGGTGGCGGTCTGCGGAGTGAATTTGGCAGAGAAAAACATTAAAAAACCCGAACTTGGATAGATATATGCAACGGAATGGGCGGATGTATGGGGAATACACGTGGGGTGACGTGGCATACGGAAGAGACGCGTGGACGGATGATGTGGAGGCTCGGGCGATAGCGGAATGGTCAACGGTGGAAAACCGAATCTGGACCGTTAGATCTCGACGGAGATCGACGGTGGAAACGCGTCGGAGAGTGATTGACCACGGGCTGGGGGTACGGCGGAGATAGGCTAACTGGTGCGTAGTTCTGACGAATGGTGACTGTTGGATGAGCGATCGAGGATCTAACGGCTGACAGCGATATCGCTCGACATCCGTGGTCGATCTTTAATGCGCGATGGGCCGGTGGTTTTGCAATAATGTTTGGGCCACGTGTCAAGAGCTGAGTGGAATCGCTGACCGATGGAGAAAAACCGCCTGCCGCACATAAGCGGTGCGATGGAAACCGGCGGGTTTAACATAGTGCGCTGCGGGATCCACCAGCGGGAAAGGATCCGGACCGTTGTTCTGGCGGGGGAAACGGACGGCGATGGCCCGGCATGGAAATAGGCGGGGAAGATGCGGGCGTCGGAGATTTAAAGACCGTCGTCCGATCAATTTAGATCAACGGCCGACGTTGCGCCTGATAAGGCTCGAGATAAGCGCTTTTTTGCTTTGGTGAGTGGTCACAGCGCTGGGCTACATGGAAGAACAGGGCGCGGGCTAATGCGGAAGGGGCTAGGCCTATTATATGGTCGAAAGTGGGTTTTTAACCCATTTTTAATGTATTTTGAGGCCTAAAGGGTAACGATAGGGGGATGGAGGGGGAGTTTGGAGACACAAAGGGTGTAGGGAATTTAGAGGGGATTTAGGGAGTTGATAGGGGGAAATAGAGGGGAACAAAGGTATTTTAACAGAAGGAGGAGAGGGGGGAGAAATGGACATTTTGCAGGGGTGCAAGGAGTAACAGTAGGCCTTTTAGGAATAGATCAGCAGATAGGATTTGTATTAGGCATAGCACTCAGATACTTCAAGGAGGATGGGTTTTCAAGGGAAAGGCATTCCTTGAAGGCTCCACAATAATCTAGCCCCCAGCTTGCTTGTCAAGAATTACATAGGGGGGCTAACAGAAGTTATATGACACTCCAGATATCATTCTCCCTCCTTCCCTCCCTCGCAGACCAATGTTTTCCCTCTCTGAACATGGCTTGGTTGGCTAGTTCATTGGCTTCTCACCATCTCCTCGCTCTGTTTAGAAGTGGGTTGAAAGGAATTGGTCCTCTTCAACAAATGGGAAAATCTCTATCATATTTTGTGGAAGAGGGTATTATACCCTCCACTTTGAAATAAGGGAATACAAAGACCTAATATTTAGAAATGGTCCATATTTCATGGACGTGAGGTATTTATCTTAACAGATGGAAGCCGGACTTTGATCCTGAACTGGATGTACCAAGCAGAGTCCCTGTTTGGGTTTGACTTCCTCACCTCTCTCTCCACTGTTGGGGTGATGAATCAGTCAAGTAAATAGGTAACATAGTGGGAAAGTATATTGACAGAAGCAAGCCAAAGGATAACATGCACGTTTGTGCGAGGATATGCGTAGAAGTCGACCTAGTTAAAGGCTTATCAAAATTAGTGGAGATCAAAGTATACAAATGGACACACATATAGCAGCTAGACTACAAAAAATACCGTTTAAATGCAAGGTATGTCATGAATATGGTCATTTTGCAAATAGGTGCCCGAAAAAATAAGAAAATGAAGAAGTAGAAGCTCGGGAAACTAAATGGGAATAAGTAAAAAAGAAAAAAGTAGTAAAAAAACACCCTCCCCCTTCCAATACTCAACATCGGGCTTCCTCGCAATCTGGCCCTTCTTCCTCCTCACCTCCTCCTCTTAACCCTCCTCTTACTACCTCCACCCTCATTAATCCAAAACCTTTTGGCCCTCTTAAAGACCCTCTCATCTCAACCTCATCCCCTCCTCCCTCCCCCCACCACTCATCCCCTCCTCTCCTCACCCCATCTTCCCCTACTATCCCTCTCAACCCATGTCCCCAATCGGTCGATCAAATCTAGACAAGGAACCAGTCAAAAGACTCTCTACTTTCCCTTGAAAAAAAAAAAATTAGAGGAGTTGAGAGATGAAGCGCAAGAAAAAGAGATGGCTATGGGAACCCAATAGCCCATGGATTCCTTATTTTGAAAAAGCTTAGGAAGCAAGGATAAAACCATCATCACCAAAGAGGGAAAGGCCCCTCAACCTCCAATCAGAATAAATAATGTTTGTGGTCTCTTGGAATTGCCGAGGTATGGGGACATCAATGAAAATCAATGCAATCAAAGATATATTAGAAATGGAAACCCCAGATAATGCTACAGGATACCAAAAAATCTGCACAAGAATCTGAGAATATGATCAAAAAAATAAAAATTTATGAAAGAACAACCCAACAAGCTATAGGAGCCTCGAGAGGTATTTTCACTCTATGGAGAAAATAAAAATGGGAGCTACTTCAGCAGAAAAAAGAGCAGCACTGGATTAGAATAGATTTAAAAACTATAGCCACCAATGAGAAATACTGCATAGTCAACATATATGCCCCAAATCACTATAGGGAGAAATATCTATGCTGGAACACTATTAAAGAGACACTAAATAATGCCCAAAATAGAAATTTTATATTGGGAGGTGATATCGATACAGTTTTAAATGTGGAAGAGAAATTTGGAGGATTATACGATGCAGATCCATCTAGGGATTCCATAGAAAATATAATGGAAACGTACAATCTTCTTGACATTCCTCCCAACAACGAAAAGTACACATGGAGCGATAAGAGAATTGTCAGCAACAACATAAAAGAAAGACTAGACCGCATTCTAGTTCAAGACAACATTTTATCCAAATACAACTCAGCAGTGTCAAGGATTATTCATACTACAGCATCTGATCATAAGCTGGTGGTTATTTATCTAGGGACTTTGGGAAATTAAGGTCCCATTCCTTTTAGATATTGCCCAACATGGAACATTAATGAGGAATTGAAAAAAATAATTGTATAAGTTTGGTTCCGAAAATTATATGGTTCTCCTTACTTTGTGTGGGAGACAAAATTAAAAACTTTGAGAAAGGAAATGAAAATTTGGGCCAAGGAAAATCATAAAAGACACAAAAAAGGAAGGTTGAGCTAATTAAAAAAATGGAAACACTTCAAGAAACAAAGGAATAAACAAAAGAAAGCCAACTCCGGGAAAAGGAACTGTATTAGGAAATTTATAGAGAACATAGAGCATAAGAAGAGGTGTGGAGATTAAAATCTCTCAGCCTTTAGTTAAAATCAGGAGATAAGAATACATCGTTTTTTCACAACTCAATGAAAATTCGAAGAACAAGAAACTAGATTGACAATATTCAGATTGAGGAAAGGGAAATAAGAGGACCAAATGAATTAAAACAAGAAGCATATAGAAATTTTAAAAACCTCCTCATAGCAAGCGGAGAAAATGTTGATTATGAGACTTTTTTACATCATGTCCCCAACAAGACAAACCCTGAACAAAATATGAAGCTCATAAAAGAAGTAGAAGAAGAAGAAATCGAAAAGGTAGTTTGGGGACTTCACCCGGACAAGGCTCCAAGCCCTGATGGTTTTTTTATTCCCTTCTATAGGAAAAATTGGCATATAATCAAGAAGGATCTAACAAGAATGATAAAGAATGTATTTAAGAAAAAAAAAATTGGGTGGCTTCACTAATTCCTCCTACCTGGCTCTAATTCCAAAAGATGCAAGGCCCTCCTCGATTCCAGCCAATTTCATTATGTAATTCCTCTTATAAAATAATCACAAATATCATAGAAAATCGAATAAAGAATCTCCTACCTGATATTATATCGGAAAACCAATGTGGTTTTGTGTCAAATAGACGGATTCTTGACAATGTGTTGATTGTCCAAGAAGATTTGCACTCAATTATGTCAAAGAAAAAGCAAGGAATCATCATAAAATTGGACATGGTGAATGCTTTTGACCGAGTAAGCTTAAACTTCTTAACAACAGTCCTAAAGAAATTTGGATTCTCAAATGAGATCAATGAAGTTATCAAAGCATGCATTGTAGGACCTTGGATTGCGCCATTGATAAATGGAAGGCTTAGTGAATTTTTTCAGAGTTCCTAAGGGGTGAGGCAAGGATGCCCCCTGTCCCTATTCCTATATATAATAATGGAAAATTCATTAAGTTGGTCTTTGGAGAAGAGCGGAAGAGATAGATCATTAACTGGTCTCCACATATCCCAAGGAGTTAAAAGCAGCAATCACTCCTTATTCGTTGATGATACACTATTGATGGGAGGGGCATCATGTATTCTAGAAGGTTTAAAAAAGTGCTGGAAAAATTCATGGAGGGCTCGAGCGGGCTTCTAAACAATGAAAAATGCAGAATCTATGGCTGGAATTCACCCCCACACACTTTACAAAGAATATCCCAGATTTTAGAGATTCCTACACAAGAA
Organism: Pinus albicaulis; assembly: GCA_034641835.2. Classification (NCBI taxonomy): domain Eukaryota; kingdom Viridiplantae; phylum Streptophyta; class Pinopsida; order Pinales; family Pinaceae; genus Pinus; species Pinus albicaulis. The sequence goes on from CM076570.1 coordinate 626,979,196, forward strand.
AATTGGAGCCATTTTCATTATCTATGACTCCCTATATCAAAAGGAAATTTGAAGGCAGAATTATGGAGTACCCAAATTGAGAAAATGAGAAGAAAAAAATAAAATTTGGGGAATGCAATGGCTAAATTTAGTAGGCAGAGTGATACTTATCAAAACCATGCTTACAGCACTGCCAATTCACCAATATGCAACAATCTTGGCACCTGCCAGCATCCATAAACAAATAGAGATCATAATAAGAGGATTTTTGCAGCAAGACAGAAAGACTGAAACCAAAAAGTTTAGTTTGGTAAAATGGGATCAGGTAACACTTCCTTATGAAAAGGGAGGCATATCTATTAGGTTACCTAGCATTATGAATGTGGCCCTTGGGGAAAAATTGCTTGGAGACTTATCACAGGGAAAGATTGCTGGTGGAAACAAGTACTAACATCAAAGTACATGAATTAGCATCGAAGCCTCTTACTAGAAGGAAATGCACCAATCTAACCATGTTCACAAGTCTGGAAGCTAGTTTAAAAAGTCCTCCCCACCATCATAAAGCATACTTCTAAGATTCCTGGAAAGTAAAGAAGTGTTATTTTATGGGATGACATAATAATGGGGAATCCTCCATTATCCTCCTATACAGAACTCCATGAATTAAAAAAGGTGTATGTGCACTAAAGGGTTTCTCACCTTGTACTCTATCTCTCATTGGAAAAATAGAAATTGGGTTGATTAGTACACTCCCAACATGCCACACAATTTAAAAAACCTTGGGACTCCTTAGTCATCTGCCTTAAGGGAGCAGCACCAACTAATAAACAGGCTCAAGACACCTTCTTTTGGGAACCCAATGGAGGATAATACTTGGTCAAATCAGGGTATTTAACCATATACGCTTAGCAAAATAACCAGGGTTGGGAACCGTGGAAAACAATATGGAAATCAAAAAAATTTCCCAAGGTAAAAATATTCATCTGGACTCTTTTAAAAGGAAAATTCCTTACAACATACAACCTCAAAAGGAAAGGTATTTCAGGGCCTTCAAGGTGTCCCATGTGCCTGAATGATGAAGAAAGCATCCAACATATTTTCCTAGATTGTCCCTTTGTGAGAGAATGTTGGCACCTGCTAGTGATCACATTGGAAATTGATCTAAATTTCTCAAGCATCTTTAATGACTTCTTCATAGATTGGAACAAAAAAAAATCCTTAATCACTGAAGCTAGAGCACACTGTAAAAATATTTTTGGAAAGCCTTCCATCTTTCTTTTGCTGGTAAGTCTAGTTATCTAGAAACCAACAAATTTTCAAAAATCAATCACCAAATATAGGCAGAGTTCTGTAAAAGACATGGGGACTCACAACAAAATTTTTAATCACGAAGGGTTTGAAAGTAATGGACAGTAACCAACTCCAACAAGAAGAGAGGATATGGATAATATTTTTAACAGGTAGAAGCAATTGGTCAAGCAATCCCAAAATAAAGACAATCACCCAAAATTGGAAAAAAAGCTAAAAAAAAGGATGAATTCATCCTTTGAATGAAATATCTCAACAAGAACTTTCTCTTCTTTGATGGTGCATAAAAAAACAATCCAGGAAGGGCTAGTGCAGAGGGCATACTCCTGGATCTGGGTGGAACAGGGCCGAGGGGTATGGTCTACTGTTGGGAACCATGATTCTAAAAAAAGGGAACATTCATAATCCAATAATCATGGGAGACTCAGCTATAATTATTTAAGCCATGATCAGCATGATAAATCCTCCAAATGTAGCAATGGGACAAATAGTCAATCAGATCAAGCAAAATCTAGCAAATCTAGGCAATGTCTCCTTCAAACACATTTTGCGAGAAAATAATAACCTTCGGACCACCAGGCCAACCTAGAAGTAGCTCGATCTGAAGGGGAATCAAGAATTAAAAATGAAGTATACTTCGTTCAAATACCATAGCCATCCCTGCTCCCCTCCCCTATCGTAGTCACATTGAATCCTGATGGGGAGTTTGACTAAAACAATTAAAAAATAATACTATCTGAACACTGATCCATCTCAGGTTTGGCATAATTATGGAATTCTTTGCAGCCCTATTTTCAAGTCTGACAAGCCATTCTGATCATGTGACTCAAACTTGTCTGAATCAATCATCACCTATCCATATATTGGCATCAACCTTGGCATGTTGCTTTTCTGCATTGATCGAATTCCCCTCACCTCTGCCTGCGTCGATATTTTTATTGTGTTCCTTGTCAAGCTCGCACGAACCCCTTACTCCTTGTTTTATTATCCTCACAACCTCCTATGAATTAAGCCTTTTTCATCTCTAACACCCTCAAATATCCCTCATTCCATCGTGCTTCCTGTCCTTTCAGCTCTGCTCATTCCATACTGCCTATGCATTCAACTCTACTCAGCTCCATCAATTCCTTCTCTACCTCCACCTAGCATTCCTAGCCTCGTGACCCTCCGTCAGCTTCATCTCATCAGGCTATACTTTCTTGATCTTCCTCTCTGCTAAGTAGCACGAGCTTCTCCTATTCACAGCGCAGCTCAACAGATCACTTATCACAGTCTCCCACTCTGTCATCATAGTGCACTTGGAAGATCAAGCAACTAAGATTAAGCGGTGCGCGCTCCTCCAAATCTTGCGCATTTCAGTAGATTTCTTATTAAAGTTTCCCATTTAGTCAAAAAAGTGCACTTGGAAGATAAAGCAGCTCTCACTGCTTCCAAAGCACAGGGGTATCATATCTCTATCTATCTCCATCAGCAGATCGAACAAAAGTCTCCCCAACAAGCAAAAATAGACTTGAATCCACTAGAAAGTGCCTCACAAAATGAGAAATGTGCCACATGCATAGCTAATAAGCTCCTGGTAGAAAAAATAAGGGAGACATTTCAAGATTTGAAGTTCCAAGTAAATTCTGAGAATTCGTCCTTGAAGAGGTAGCTTGAGGGCTAGAAGGAAGAAATAGTTTCCCTCAAAAACAAATGCGCTCATCTGGAAGAGACAATATGCTATCTTAGGAGCATCACCCTGAACCAAGAGGGGGGGAACTCAAACTACCAAGGAAGTAAATTAATATCACAGCAATAACCATTAGTCAACAACAACTTAAGATCTCGAAAGAAAATGAAGGACCTCGCCTCGACATCTAATATCTTTTTCCATTTTGTTATGTAAATATGTTTCTCTGCTTTCTCAGTTTGTAAGGAAATATGCAAAAAATGTAGTAGGAAATTCAGGCGATTTTGGAAAAAAGGCCTTAGGTAACTGGGATTGCGCTCCCGCTATTACCTCCAATAACATGTTTTTCTTTAAGCCCTTCATGTTATGGGAGCTTGCTCCTTTTCTTTTTTGGAATAGATATATCAATAACCGACTTCGCATATATATATATATATATATATATATATATATATATATATATATATATCAACCCTCTCTCTCTCACTTGGCACTTGTATGGCCCACACATGCGACCCAACATAAAAATTTTGCGTACAAAGAAACTCAGCCTCTCAACCAAAGAGAAAACTTGACCTCTATGTTTTTCTCGCTCCAGCTAGATGGATCTAGCCTTTATTTCTCTCGTTACTTAATACTACACTCCATTGAATCCCAACTAGTGTTAAAGCATATGTGCATCTCTTTTGGCGAAAACCTCCTATTAAAAAAATCAAACCCTAACCTCAAGTAAAATCCCTAATATCAATGGTTGGGATTATACATCACTTTATTGAAATCAACAATCACAACTTAATTTGTTGTTGACTTATTTTCCTTTTTCTAAAAAGGTACCCAACAATTAAATTAAATTAATTTAAAGGTACTTAAGAAATTTTAACTATCATAAGAGATAACTAAGGTGACTCGTTGCATGTCATGGCACCTGATCCATACATTATCACCTTCCAAGCTAAAATTTCAACACTAGGTACCAGACTGCATCATAATTATGGATTTAATTAAACCATCAAATTCCACATTTCTCTGCTTGTAAAAATTTTGGAGAGAAAGATGGTTGAAGAATACTCTCAAGCCTTTGACTTCTTCCAAAAAAAAAATTAGAAGCACGTTGTGACATATTTGTTCATATTTTACCCATTTGATGACAACTTGGCAATCACCAAATAGTTGTAAGTTGCTAAAGCCTTTTTCATTTTTAGTTCCATCAATTTGGAATAATTAGTTAACCCCCCCCCCCCAAAATCATACCCTAAATATGCAATGATTATCTGCAAATAATAGGACCCTCCCCCTCAACATATAGTAGGATCCCCTTGTGATACCCCATAAAAAAATTCCCGTGGAAATTTCGTATTAATTTGTCCTTGAACAATACCCTCGTTGACTTTTCTCTATTATCATGTGGGAATTGACTAAGTATGATGAGCTCATTAGCTACATAATTTACTAGAGGAATGCATTTTTCTTTAAAAATTGAAAGGCTCATAGACAACCATATCCTCCAGGTCATTAATAATGGAAGAGCCTTAAAATTATTTGCTTGTAGATATTTTGTCCAATACTTCGAAGCTACTTCAATATAATCAAATAACTAGACATTTTCAATCTTGTTAGTACCTCCACTTCTATCCACACCTATTTTGAATAGTCACAATCCATGATTTGATCAAATGACCATTTGTCTCCTGACTGAGATTGCAAAGAGCACATGTATTAAGCCCCTCCCAATTCCTCTTATGTAATATCTTTTATTAGAGACAAGAAAGAAATTAGACAAGAGAAACTCTTGTTCCCACCATTGATTCATGAAAAGGAGGGATATAATATCATGAAATGTACCCATTTTTATTTTTATTTATCATTTAGGTACCATGTTTAATCATAATTCCAACTCTAGATAAACAATTAGCTTCCATATTTCTCTCCCTAGAAACACGTTGAAGAGCAATATGGTTGAAAAACTATAATGTCTTTAACCTCTTCCACGATATAATTTAGAAACACATTATGACATCTTTGTTCATCTTTTACCCATTTAATGATAACTTAGAAATCACCCAACACTTTTTTATTTGCCAACAACAATACTAGTTTTAGCTCCAACATTTCTACATAATTATTTGACCCCTCTCACAATCCTGCCCTAAAAGTAATGTAATGATTATCTACAAAAAATAGAATGACTCCCCCTCCAGATTAACGTGACCCACTTTTGATGCCCCATCAAAAAAAGATTAGGGAGAGCCCTTGTCACTTTGTTCTTAGACCAATACCCTCATTGAGTTTTCTGCCTTATCATATGGGAAATGGCTCAATATGGCGATCCCATTCACTACACATTGTATTAAATGAATGTATTTTTCTTTAAAAATTGAAATATGCCTCAGCCAACTAGATCCCTTTGGCCACTAATAATGGAGGTGTTTAGAAATTTAGGGCATTCAGTTAAGGTGATTATAAAATTGATTTATTTGTAAGTCTTGACATTTTCTTATGAGTTATATTAGAATATCATCATTATTATTTAGTTATATTCATCATCAAGAAAAATGTGAATAAGAAGGCCAAATGCAAACACATGAACACCAAATGAAGGCTATTATTTATGGCCAAAACCTCTCCTAAAGAGGAAAACCCAAAAAAATATCTTCTTATATAATTTCAATGAAGATTTATTGACCTTAACCTTTACCTTGACCAAAATTTCCAAGAGATGAGTAAGCCAAACCCTTAAAAAACTTCTCCGCAAAACAAGACTAAGGAAACCCTAGTTTCTCCTCCAAAACTCACACGTGTGGGAAACATGGACATATTTTTTCTTCCTTAATCAGTCCGATATCCAAAGGACTTTGTTGGCTTCCAAGAGAAATTCATTCTCCTTCTTTCTTCCTTTCCCAGACTTCACTAGAAAACATAGATAATTCACTTGATTGATGTCTCACAAATGAGGTGAGGCTCTTCTTTATATAGTCGTTCACAAGAGCGAATTAGGCCTCCTTGGGCTGACATGAAGAGGGTTGGCCAACTCATCCCTTAGAGGCTTCTTTTTGTGAAGGAAAATCCCCTCTGCGGACAGAGGTGATCCCTCTAGCCCTAGGGTGGTCTAGCAACAAGGGAACATGATGGTTTCTAAATTCCTAGTTAATAAATGAATTGTGGATTGTGATAGATGTCTTACCTCAGTCCAATGCTCTTGATGTATTATGTTGCATCGATCCCTTGATATTTTTCCTTCAAGCCTTGCACTCTGTTAGTAGCGAAGTTTACACACCTGCACAAATATCAAACAAACAGTAACAGCATACAAACATATATATTCATTTAAAACTATCCAACTAGTCAAGGAGAGTCAGAAACTTCGAATGCTAACATAAACAAAGATGGAACTAGAAATCAGTCATGTCATATTAATATATAGAAAAGGGAGTTTACAACCTGTGCCTTGATGCTATAGATCTCCTTTGACAGGCTCAGTCGGGCACATCTCCAAAGCATCTATTCGTCGATTAGCTCAATGAGGCGAAAGGCTCAAACTCTCTCTCAACTATGGAATATTCTCTGCTATCAGCTCTTGGTATATTCTATCTATCTCTGGATATCTGATTCAATGGAATGAAGATGGATTTATAGGAGTGGAGGATGAGCTTTAGGATCCACATATGGTGGAGGAAAGTTCTATCCCTTTGGGAAGTTGCATTTTTGTAGGAACTAGAAGGCCAAAGGGAGAAACTCGACCTCATCCAGTCGAACAAACATCCATGACTCCACGTGACGAAGTTGTTACATATAATAAGCTTTGTTTCCATATTTAAAAAACCTTCCAAAAATAGCTCAGCATGGGTGCTCTTCATAGACAGAGCGACCACGGCATAAGGCCCAGTGTAAATCTAGCCATCAGCGCAAGGCCATAAATACACAACCACGCCGACCCAAAATCATATGTTTTAAAGGGTTGAATTCAGGAATGGTCAACATAGATTGTGTTCCTGACATGTTAAGGGATACAATGACATTCATAGTGATTTATAATAGTACACAGGGGTCACTCTGATAGTCCTCCAGTATTCGGGATGGGGAATGAAGGGATGGTGACAAAATGTTGTGTAACAGATGCCCCCTAAAGCATGAAGTCCGAGAGAGAGAAAGGGGTGAAATTCTTGATGAGAGCATGCTCAAACCAAAGTGTCGTCGTCATAGGACCTTCAAGATGAAGTACGACTGATATCTCTGATACATGAATATGTGGTATGGGCGCAACCATCCATAATAGAGAACATGTAATAAGATCCTAGGTATGGACATAGCCATCCAATGAGAAGGATCATCAAATAGACTCAGGTATGGTCACAGCCATCCTATCAGAAGAGTCATTCATACAGTCATGATAAACCAAATTGTCTCCAAGCCTGGATTTCATTAGACAAAACCCAAGGTCTTGCGCTCCATCTCAACCCGAATAAGTACAAATTAAGGCATGTGAATGAATGAGTTGAACTCGAACATGCAAGAAAGTCACCTGATTACCAGCCAATAATGGAAGTTGTTAACAGGCGCGAAAGAAACCACCAATAATGACAATGGTTCTCAAGGTACTGCTTGTTGGCAATATGTTTCTGGTATCCTATTATATTGAATTGATTGTCCTTAATGGCAACTCTCTGACAAAGGATGCAGATAATGACTGTATGAAGAACTCAAAAATCAATGATAGTTAAGAAACCTGGTGTTGGGTTTGATGGTGCTCTGTATACAGTTAGAGGTACCAATGTCAATATGGTCGACTATGTATCCCGACTGGTAGACAATAAACCATCGCATGATAACCCTCTGTATTATGGAGTAAGGTGTTTATCTATGTTCCGAATGGTGGATCGAATGCATGCAGAGAACCGAGTCGAACAGTTCGTAAGGATTTCATCAGAGCTGTATAACAGTATTGTGGTTGTATGATCTAATAACGCAAAGAAACGAATTGGCGAAAGTACGCAGACGGAACCTGGAGTAGAGGGGCGGAACCTTGCGAATGAACAGTGAACGTGGTTTAAGGCTGGAAGTGGTTTTTATCGCACCACCTTTGCAGCGAAAGTGGTATTTGAGAATCGAGAGCGATTCCATAGAACAGTCGAAACGTGGCGTCGAGCGAAGTTCCAAAACCGCCATCACGGCGCGCCATCGCACGTTAACGATCGACCAAGGAGGTCGCGCGATATTAATGAGTGCCATCGATCTGGAGGGAAGCCATCGGACGACGGTCGTATGAAGAAGATGCGCGAAGGTTAACCAAAGTACGGCGCGAGAATTTGATTGGACTATTGATCATATACGTGGGGCCCGGAGTCTAATGTTTATTAACCTTGGCTATAACATTATACGGCAGAGATAAAAATTACCTTTGGGTCAATTCATGTTATGAATATGCATTAGTGTATATGGAAGAACGTAGGTTGGGGTTCCAATTTGGATTATTTTTTTAAAATACGTGGGTTGATATTAAAATAGCATTTTTGTATACCTTAGGAAGTTATTTACTAAAGAAGAAAGTTGGATTAATATCTCAATCTCAGATTGAGATATTAATAAGCCTTAGATTAATTATCTAATTGCCAAAACCAAGAAAATAGATCAATGAGAAATTGTTTGGGGCTTGAGTAGACCCCGCTGGATTTTCTAATTGATCCCGTCCAGGAATACCATCTGCGGTTGGGTGGTTTTGACTCAGGGTATTAATAAAGGATAAAACTATATAAGGAGAAGAGGATTATAGTACGAGGTGTGTGTGTAGAGGGGTTTTTAATGAATAATTATCTTTAAGAGATATCTGCATGATTGAACTCTGTTTTCTGAAAAAGCTGAATCTATAATGCTATAATGCACCTATGGAGTTGATGAAGGTTCAAGGTCTCTAGATCTAGAAATGATGAATCTCCAGGAAGATCTGCAAAGAAATCATGAAGACCTGACACAAGTCTGATGAAGAAAGTTGGTGAATCTGAGGGTTGAAGTCTTCAGCATGAAAGTGGAATCTTTCTGCCAGTACAAGCTGGTGTTAACATCAGGGGGTTGAAGCTCCCTTCCAATAGTGACTGGAGAACGAGAGAAGGTTGTAGCCTTCTGCAGGTGGGTGCCTGCGTGCTGGAATAAGTTTGCACCAACACAAAAAATAAATAAATAAATAAATTGTAAGAAGTTTTCTTTATAATAAATATTGAAGATAGAGACGACAGCAGCAGTGGTTTTTCTCCCAAATTGGGTTTCCACCTTAAAAACGGGTGTTCCTGTGTGTTGCTTATGTGTGATGGCTAATTCTGTTTTTACTGCACATGCTTACTGCTTATGAATGAATGATGCAATGATCTAAGTAAAGAATTAAAATAAGATCTCTGATAATAAAAAAATGCAGTCAGATCTAAATACTGATTCACCCCCCCCCCTCTCAGTATTTTTCCTAACAATTGGTATCAGAGCAGGTCCTTCTGAAAAGCTTAGCCACTAGAAGGAAGATCAATCAAGATGGAATAGCATCTATCAGGCCTCCGCTCTTCAACGAAAACAATTTAATCTTATGGAAAACAAGGATGAGATCATATCTTCAGTCTCTAGGTGTAGATGTATGGGCTATTGTTGAAGCAGGATATCAATATCCAGCCGCAGTACCAACAGATCCAACAGAAAGAAATAATTATGAAACAAATGCAAAGGCGGTTAATGCACTATTGGGAAGTCTAACTGAATCAAAATTTGTCAAAGTCATGCAGCTAAATACAACAAAGGAAATATGGGATAAAATCATTCTAAGTTATGAAGGTGATGCAAAGGTAAAAAGTGCTAAACTCCAAACTCTCAGAATTCAATATGAGAACCTAAAAATGCATAATGAGGAGAGCATTGCTAATTTCTTTTTACGTCTTGATGATATTGTAAATCGTATGAGAAATCTGGGAGAAACAATAACAGAGTCTACTTTGGTTGAGAAAGTTTTAATATCACTAACGACAAAATTTGAGCCAAAAGTTTCTGCTCTTGAAGAAAAGCAGGATCTTCAAAATCTTACTGTGGTGCAACTTCATGGCATACTAACTACATACGAGATGAGAAGAGGAGGACCATCTGAAGTCAAAGAAGCCATTTTTAGAGCTTCTACAAAAGGGAAAGAAGTACAAGAGACATAAGGATCAGGGTATATCTCAGAAGAAGATGAGGTAAATTTTGTAAAGAAACTCCAACTTGGTATAGGACGGTTCATAGGTAAGCTTCCTTTCAAATGTTTTGCTTGTGGAAGAGTTGGTCATTATGCTGCTAAGTTTCCTCACAAAGAAGTACATGAAAAGGGAAAGGAAGTAGCAAGAAGGAATAAGAATCGGTTTAGCACTAGAAAAGGTTACTATACTCATGAAGACAATGATGGGTTATCAGACAGTGAGGAAGAATGTGAACAAGATCTTAGACTTCTCATGGCATTTGAAAAGGAGTCTAGAGAAGAAAAGGATACTTTTATGGATGCTTTATAGGACAATGATTTTTTTGATGAGATCAATCAACTCAAAATATGCTTAGAAGAAAGTAAAATATCCATAAAGACTCTGAAAAACCAGCTTCAAGAAAAGGAGAAACATAATGAGAAATTAGAATGTGAAATAGTTAGTCTAAGAAAAGAAATTGAGAAAGTAAGACTTTGAATCTTAGATTTTCTAAAGGATCTGAAACCTTAGATGAGCTTATCAAGGTACAATGTTCTCCTCTTCTAAATAAATGTCTTGGATATATCGGAGAATCTTCTCAGGCTTCAGCACCAAATTATTTAAAAGCAGCTACAGCCAGTACACAACATTCTGCCCCACAGCAAGGGAATAAAGAGTCTGTACAGATAAAGCATAACCATCTCAATTCAAAGAACACTAACAGGAGTACCTTTCAAAGAAACACCAATCAACAGGTAAATTCAAGTAGAATATTTCATGATCACAGAAATTTCTTCTTCAATGGACAATGTTTCTCATGTCACAATTTTGGTCATAAAGTTGTTCAATGTGTTGCATATAAAACCATCATGACAAGAGAAGAAAGAAAGAAAAGGATTGATATTGGAACAAATAAGAATACATATAACAACTTTTCTCCTCTTCAAAATGAAGTTGAATGTGCTTATTGCAATAACTTTGGCCATGAAGAATCTGAATGCAGGAGAAAAGTCTAGCCAAAAGAGCATCTTCCTTCAAGCTCCAAAGTATGGAAAAAGAAGGAATTACAGGTTGAAAATTGTGGCATAGCTTTATTTGCAGAAGGAGAAGAAAATAAATGGTACATTGATAGTGGATGCTCAAAACACATGACAGGTGACAAAAACAAACTTCTTGCATATAGTGCTCTAGAAAAAGAAAAGAATGTTACATTTGGAAATGATACTCTTGCTGTCATTAAGGGAAAAGGGTCTGTTTTTCTAAAAGAAAAGGTGAAAGATAATAATGTCATGTATGTGGATGGATTAAAGCATAACCTGTTAAGTGTAAGTCAAATGTGTGATCAAGGAACTGAAGTTGTCTTTAGTTCAAAAGAATGTGTGGTGCGTGATCTTGATACAGGTAAAACAATTATAAAAGGAAATAGAACTCCAAGCAACCTGTATGTATTAAAGAACTGCAAAGAACAATGTTACATGAGTAAATCTTCAGAAAACTGGCTATGGCATAGAAGGTTGGGGCATCTGAGTTTCTCTCAAATCAACAAATCAAGCAGACTTAAAGTTGTTCGTGATCTTCCCAATATTACACCACCTGAAAGTATCATATGCAAATCTTGCCAATTCGGTAAGCAAACCATAGTGCAATTTAATGCCAAGGAAGGTTCATCAAGTAAGCCTCTTGAACTCATTCATACTAACATATGTGGACCTGTGAAGAAAAAGTCGCCACGTGGTGAACAATATTATATCTTATTTATTGATGATTTCTCTAGAATGTGTTGGATTGGGTTGATTAAACACAAAGACGAAGCATTTGAGAAATTTCAGATCTTCAAAGCACTGGTTGAAAATGAATTAGATCTAAAAATCAAGTGTCTTAGATATGATCGAGGAGGAGAATATACATCAGATGAATTCCTTGAATTTTGTGAAAAACATGGCATAAAAAGACAGTTTTCTATAGCTGGCATTCCACAACAAAATGGCGTAGCAGAAAGAATGAATAGAACAGTTCAACAAATGGCTAGATCTATGCTTGATGATTCCGGAACACCTGACACATTTTGGGGAGAAGCAACACATACAGCGGTAAATATTCTTAACAAGGCACATGTTCATGTAAACAGTGATAAAACTCCATATGAACTATGGTATGTCAATCCTCCCACTGTAAAGCACTTTAGAGTTTTTGGGAGCAAATTCTTTATCAAAAATAATGATGAAAAACTTGGCAAGTTTGAACCCAGAGCAGATGAAGGAATATTTCTTGGCTACTCCTCTAGGAGTAGGGCATATAAATGTTACAATAAAAGACTTCGGAAGATTGTTGAATGTATAGATGTTGTTATTGATGAGTCTCCTACAGCTCCAAAAGAAGAAAAAAAAACAACAGATGAAGACGATGTTGACATATATCCTTCTACATCAAATAGGAATGATATAGACAGTGAACCCAATGAAGAACCTGAAGATGATTTATCTGAAAAAGCTCCATCCAGATATGTTCAAAAGAATCATCCAAAATCTCAAATTTTGGGAGAAAAGGGATCAGGTGTACAAACAAGAAGGACTCTTGTGGGATCTTCTAGTTACTTGGCATTTCTATCCACTATTGAACCACAAAATGTCAATCAAGCTAGCAAAGATGAATGTTGGATTCAAGCCATGAATGAAGAGCTTGATCAAATTGAAAAGAATCACACTTGGGAATTAGTACCAAGACCTCATGAAAAAAATGTCATTGGAACTAAATGGATATTCAAAAATAAGTTAAATGAGAATGGGGATGTTATAAGAAATAAAGCTAGACTTGTTTGCAAGGGGTACGCTCAACAAGAAGGTATAGACTTTGAAGAAATTTTTTCCCCTATAGCTAGACTTGAAGCCATAAGAATGTTTCTTGCTTTTTCAAGCTTCCAACAAATCAAAGTTTATCAAATGGATGTTAAATATACCTTTCTCAATGGTGATCTAGAAGAAGAAGTTTATATAGAACAACCAGAAGGATTCATTTTGGGAAATGATGAAAAACTTGTTTGTAGACTTAAAAAGGCTTTCTATGGTCTCAGACAAGCTCCAAGGGCATGGTACTATCATCTTGAAAAATATCTTCATCAACAAGGATTTTCTAAGGGGTCTAATGATAGAAACTTATACATAAAAACTGAAAATGATAAACTATTGAATGTGGTTGTATATGTTGATGATATCATTTTTGGAAGTAATGAAGAGTCTATGAGTCAGAAATTTTCTTCTGATATGCAGCAAGAATATGAAATGTCTTTACTTGGGGAACTAACATTCTTTCTTGGCTTGCAAGTGCAACAAGCAACAGATGGCATATTCTTATCACAAGAAAAATATCTTAAGCAAATCTTGAAGAAGTATGGCATGGAAGATTGCAAACTTGTAAGTACACCAATGATAACCGGATGTAATCTCAGTTCTAATGATGATTCCCCCACAGTGAATCAACCAGAATACAGATCTATGATAGGAAGTCTACTTTATCTCACTGGGACAAGACCAGACATCATGCATGCAGTTGGGATTGTTAGACGATTCCAAGCTAATCCAAAAGAGTCTCACCTTCAGGCTGTGAAAAGAATATTCAAATATCTACAAGGAACTCAAGACTTTGGACTATGGTATCCAAAGAATGCTAATCTCACTCTTCATGCTTACACAGATGCAGATTGGGCTGGAAATGTTGATGATCGGAAGAGCACTAGTGGTGGTGCATTCTATATGGGGCCCCGATTAGTATCTTGGTTCAGCAAGAAGCAAAGCTCTATTGCCTTATCTACAGCAGAAGCAGAATATGTGGCTGCCGCATCATGTTGCACTCAACTTCTTTGGATGATGCAAACCTTACAAGACATTCAAATCAAATTTTCACCTCCTATCTCCATTATGTGTGATAATACAAGTGCCATCAGTCTTTCAAAGAATCTTGTTATGCATTCCAAGACCAAGAACATTCCCATCAAGTATCACTTCTTACGAGAACAAGTGCTTGAACAAAAGGTGAAGTTGGAGTATGTTCCCTCCAAAGAACAAGTTGTTGATATATTTACCAAACCTTTACCCAGGGAAGCGTTCGAATATCTCAGACAAAAGCTGGGAGTAGTCTCTGCCATGCAAAAGATCAGATCTGCTTAAATTCAAAAGATTAAATTGGATACGCTCCCGTTGAAAGTGTTCAGGATGCAGCATGATCTGAGGGGGAGCATGGTATTGTCGGTACAAAGGATCCTGATCTATCCTTTGCCCTTGATGTCAAAGGGGGAGAATATTGCTGAATGCTTTTCTGGTCATGGTTTCCATCAAGTCCAAAGGGAGAGATTGTTGGCAATATGTTTCTGGTATCCTATTATATTGAATTGATTGTCCTTGATGGCAACTCTCTGACAAAGGATGTAGATAATGACTGTATGAAGAACTCAGAAATCAGTGATAGTTAAGAAACCTGGTGTTGGGTTTGATGGTGCTCTGTATACAATTAGAGGTACCAATGTCAATACAGTCGACTATGTATCCTGACTGGTAGAAAATAAACCATCGCGTGATAACCCTCTGTATTATGGAGTAAGGTGTTTATCTATGTTTCGAATGGTGGATCGAATGCACGCAGAGAACCGAGTCGAACAGTTCGTAAGGATTTCATCGGAGCTGTATAACAGTATTGTGGTTGTATGATCTAATAACGCAAAGAAAAAAATTGGAAAAAGTACGCAGACGTATCCTGGAGTAGAGGGGCGGAACCTTGCGAATGAACAATGAACGCGGTTTAAGGCTGGAAGTGGTTTTTATCGCACCACCTTTGCAGCGAAAGTGGTATTTTATAATCGGGAGCGATTCCATAGAACAGTCGACACGTGGCGTCGGGTGAAGTTCCAAAACTGCCATCACTGCGTGCCATCGCACATTAATGATCGACCAAGGAGGTCGCACGATATTAATGAGCGCCATCGATCTGGAGGGAAGCCATCGGACGGCGGTCGTATGAAGAAGATGCACGAAGGTTAACCAAAGTACGACGCAGGAATTTGATTGGACTATTGATCATATACGTGGGGCCCAGAGTCTAATGTTTATTAACCTTGGCTATAACATTATACGGCAGAGATAAAAATTACCTTTGGTTCGATTCGTGTTATGAATATGCATTAGTGGATATGGAAGAACATAGGTTGGGGTTCCAATTTGGATTATTTTTTTAAAATACGTGGGTTGATATTAAAAGATAATTTGTGTATGCCTTAGGAAGGTCTTTACTAAAGAAGAAATTTGGATTAATATCTCAATCTCAGATTGAGATATTAATAAGCCTTAGATTAATTATCTAATTTCCAAAACCAAGAAAATAGATCAATGAGAAATTGTTTGGGGCTTGAGTAGACCCCGCTGGATTATCTAATTGATCCCGTCCAGGAATACCATCAGCGGTTGGGTGGTTTTGACTCATGGTATTAATAAAGGATAAAAATATATAAGGAGAAGAGGATTATAGTACGAGGTGTGTGTGTAGAGGGGTTGTTAATGAATAAATCTCTTTAAGAGATATCTGCATGATTGAACTCTGTTTTCTGAAAATGTTGAATCTATAATGCTATAATGCACCTATGGAGTTGATGAAGGTTCAAGGTCTCTAGATCTAGAAATGATGAATCTCTAGGAAGATCTGTAAATAAATCATGAAGACCTGACGCAATTCTGATGAAGAAAGTTGGTGAATCTGAGGGTTGAAGTCTTCAGCATGAAAGTGGAAGCTTTGTTCCAGTACAAGCTGGTGTTAACATCAGGGGGTTGAAGCTCCCTTCCAGTAGTGACTGGAGAACGAGAGAAGGTTGTAGCCTTCTGCAGGTGGGTGCCTGCGTGCTGGAATAAGTCTGCACCAGCACAAAAAATAAAAATAAATAAAAATAAAAATTGTAAGAAGTTTTCTTTATAATAAATATTGAAGATAGAGACGACAGCAGCGGTGGTTTTTCTCCCAAATTGGGTTTCCACCTTAAAAAAAGGTGTTCAGGTGTGTTGCTTATGTGTGATGGCTAATTTTTTTTTTACTACACATGCTTACTGCTTATGAATGAATGATGCAATGATCTAAGTAAAGAATTAAAATAAGATCTCTAATAATAAAAAATTCAGTCAGATCTAAATATTGATTCACCCCCCCCCCTCTCAGTATTTTTCCTAACACTGCTAGTACAATCCACAGAATGTGAACAATGAGATGGAGTCGAACATCCACGAAATCACCCGATTGAAGGCCAATGATGAGAACCTGTCGTCGAATGCGAAGAACTTGCCATTGAGGCATGCAAGCTCTAAGGTACCAAAAGGGCGTCTCTAGATTAGCTTCCTGAATAATGAGTTGAAGTCGACAGGAAGTGATCAGTCGAAGGAGGGCCATAACGTTTCCCACATCATCCACACGAGATAGAGGAATAAGATGATAGTGAATCAAATCTGCATAGAGGATCAGGGGTTGAAAACTACAGAAGAGACTTCTCTTGAACATATTGGTGACACAACTCCGGAATTTGGAAGCATTTGACATCAAGGGATCTGAGGTCATGATGACGAGGCAAAGAGCAGATGAGAGGTAAAAACGGATAACCCAAACCCATGGAGGAAAAGTGACGAATGTGGGATGTCCCCAACCCGACACGACCTGCAGACAAGTGTCATGTTCAAGAGCGACATAATGCCGGCACAACTGAGAACTAGTTCCATTTCCCCCCACCATTTATGTCGAGTACCCCAATTATTTTTGGAAACAAGCTTGAAGGGTATAGCATATGCTTTTCATGTAAGTTTGTCCTTCAAAAAAATCCATCCTAATACATTTTACGAACCATTGGAAGGAGGAACTAGGTAACATCATAGTGACGACTTCCAATGTCATTTAGTTTTAACGAGTCTGACAAAGGGAAAA
Organism: Pinus albicaulis; assembly: GCA_034641835.2. NCBI lineage: Eukaryota > Viridiplantae > Streptophyta > Pinopsida > Pinales > Pinaceae > Pinus > Pinus albicaulis. The sequence goes on from CM076570.1 coordinate 626,996,278, forward strand.
CTCAGTGTCTTTTCATATTTAGAGAGTTTGGAAAGAAGTGGAAAAGAAAACTCCAGAGGGTCCCTTTTCGTAGGTCTCTCAGATCCTAAAAGGTATAAAACAATACCCAAGAGAACCTCTTAGCCATGTACGACTAAGGTATTCCTTTTTCATAAATAATCTGTCCCAACCCGAAAAAGGGGTAAACGTATACTGGACAGAGTACGTTTCGTAGCCTTTAACGAGTTCAAAACGAAAAGAGTCTCGGCAATCTTTTCAAGTTTTGAGAGTCAAAAAAGAGCTGAAAGATGACTCTAGGGGGTGAATTTTTTGTTTTTTTACTGAGTCCGAAAAAGTAATAAAATACAACTTGTTTCCTCATCGTTGCCAATTTTAGGACCTGTTGCTGCACAAGAAACAAACGTAAAACCAATTTTCAAGAAAAATAATAAAAATAATCGAAAAAGGTGCCCAAAAACCTAATTAGGGTTTATAAAAGGTTATAAAACAACTCAAATAGTAAAAACAATTTACTTTTACCTTTTCACATTTCCTGTGAGCATTTTTACTGGTTTGCACTGTGAACTTGGGGGGCTGACTGTAGGGAATCCAAGAGGTCATTGAAAAATATGTTTCTTCCAGGTAGGAGCTCTAAACTTCTCCTGCAATTTCATCCATTTCTTATTTTCTTTCATAGTTTGATCCATTTTGTGGAGGATTTTGAAAAAACTTGACCACGGTGGTCGGCGCCGATTCTAGGCATGAAGTTGCGCCTAACCCGGATTATTTTAATGGGAAGGCACCGTTCGGCACTGTTGTTTCCAAAATAGCAGCCCTGAACATCACGCCCAAAAAATTATCAAGTTTTCTCCAAAATTCTTCGCCCAAACAGTTTAAACTTTAACCCTATGGCTAATGGAAGCTTCTATTTTGGTTTTGCAGGGAGAATCAACAGCTAAAATGGTGATATAGTGGAAAGAAAGAGAGCATGGGGAAGAGGATGAATAGGTTATGGAGAATGATGCATGCATGGATTCCCTGAGAAACTGTGGGCTCCTAAAATTCTTTATGACCCCATGTCTAAGAGCTCATCTAGAGCTGCTACAATACTTGATCAGTGTATGGGACACTGATCGAGAGAGATTCATCATTCACAATCAGGAATTGGAGATAGAATTCTTTGATATTTACTTCATAACTCGATTGTCGCAGAAGGGAGAGCGACCACTGCTGAGAGGTACTCAGCCTCTTAGAGAGAGCATGGGTATGTTGATAAATAGAGTCTGTCATGGGGCAAAGAAAGCATTGAAGAGTGGCAATCTATAAATTCAGGCAATGCCCGACTTACCATTGAGAGTAGTGCTACACACCATTACTCAGTTTTTCAAGTCTCAAGCTCCCCATGAAGCTACAAAGACGCAAATCCAATTGGCCATAGATTGCATGGCTCCTGCAATTTTCAATTGGGCAGAAGCGGTGACAATCAACATAAAATGTCAACTAACCAAATGGAAAGCTGAAACAGTTCAGGGATGGGTCCATCTTGATACCATTCACACTAGAATGGTTACCAATATTCCAGCGCCAGGAAGTTGTTGTACCTATTCCATCAGCACGAGAGCCACTGATGGTCTATTGGGCGGAGTTGATGCCTCGATCAGGAGGTGGACAACACATGTCGTGTAAACCAGTGTTCTTTGAGTGGTTGCATCGAAAAATCATCGTGGTAGAGGATTGGACGTATACCGACACCGATTTCAGGGAGGATCCAGATCTTCCACTTCTGGAAGGGGACTACTGGGACAAGGATAGAGGTAAAAACTCATTTTTTGGATTTTTACGAGTATTATAATTTTTTTTGGGTTTTTATATACAAGTGTTCTGATATTCACTCATGTGTTGTAGATGTTGGACCGAAGAGACCCGCAAGGATGTCTCCCATAGCTTGGAGGGTCCAATGAGATTTCGAAGCGACCCCTCATGGAGAGGGAAGTAGTGAGGAAGAAATCGCGTGCAACTTGGAGGGACTCACAAGTGGGATCCCGGACTACGTGAGATTCGAGGATGTTCCTTGTGCTTATCAAAGGCACACCACGGGAGTGTCTAACTACATCCATCAACTACTGATATGTGTTGTATGGGAAGTGACGTGCTATCATGATCATCATGCGGATTAGACTCCTAGGTTTCATTTCTGCATATTTTTTAGAGACATGGTGTCTCAGGATGTAACCAAAACACCTATATTTTTTGAACTATGATGTACAAGTTGGTGCAAATAATCAATATGTGTGTGTGTGTGTGTGTGTGTGTGTGTGTGTGTGTGTGTGCGTGTGCATGTGTGTGCGCATGTGTGTGTGTGTATGCTTATTTTCCTGTCTAAAATCTTACCATGTGATGATGATGCAAATTTACAAATTTCTCAAATTTCTATCTAACACAATATTAGCTACTGCATCAGTTAACGTATTCATTCTTCTAGCAATATGCTGATATGTGATATAATAAAAATTCCTTTCTAACAAACGAACGTAAATACATCCTTAAAATATTAGGGTTTCTGACAGAATAACGCCCATTGAGCTGGAGAAAAACAAGCTGAGAGTTTAGGTTTACAATCAATTCATGAATGTCGAGGGCAATAGATTTAGTTAGAAGTTTGCTAACTGCATTGTATTCAATGACATTGTTAGTTACAAGTCCTAGAAAAATTCCCTGAAGGTTTATTTACTCATTGTTAGTATCATAAATCACCCAAGCTATGGAGGGTAGGTTTCAGGTACTGCGGGAGGCATCGTCAGAGAAACCGACATAAGGAGTAACAAACGTCTGAACCATAATAAAAAACATAATAATCAGGAAAAAAATTGCTTGCAAAGCACACCAAGCCAAACATGTACAAAAATGAAAAACACACTTATGTACAAAAGAAAATGCATCAAAAACTCATGAATAATATTTTTTGAGATACAACCCATTACGGGGCTGATCCAAGTGATAGCCTTCATAATCAATAAGATCATAGGCCTCATTTTTCAAGACACGTTTGACGATGTAGGGCCCATGCCACATGGGTTTGAATTTACCTCCCCCTATATTATCATGGGCTTGGTAATATAAGGGGACTAAGTCTCCTTCTATGAAGGTACGAGGGAAAATTTTCTGATCAAAATGAGCTTTGAAACGATTTTTTTGTGCTTCTATGACTAGAGCAGCAATGTGGCTAGTTTCATGAAGCCTCTCCAAATATAGAAGACGTTCTTCCTCGGGCGAAGTATTCGGCAGTAATTCAACAACTATATTGAGTGAATGAATTTCACATTCAATCGGAAGGGTAGCTTCCATACCATAAGAAAGTTGAAATGGTGTGAATCTGGTTGCATCCTTCACTGAGGTTCGGTAAGCCTAGAGAGATGGAAAAAACATGAGATTCCAAATGGACTTGTGCATCCCAATAGTATGTTGAAGCATAGTGACTAAAAATTTGTTCATGGCTTCGTCCTGGCCATTGGCCTGGGGGTAGTATGATGTTTAGTTGTCGTTACGAAGACCCAACTTAGTAGTCAACTCAACCATCATATAATGGAGAAAATGGGAGCCATGATTAGTGAAAATGGCTTGAGCAACTCCAAACCTGGTAGTCACATGATTGAAAAGAAATTTTGTAGTTTTCTTACTGTTATCTATGAGTGTAGGCATTGCTTCAACCCATTTGGTGAAGTAGTCTACATCTACAATAATATAAGCCCCCCTGGCTGAGCAAGGGTTACACATCATAAAATTGATGCCCCACTTTGCAAAGGGACCAATGGTAACGACAGGATGAGTGACGGTGGCGTGTGCATCTTGCGCTAGTAGATGCAGCGTGCCAAAAATTCTGAATAGCGAGGATACAATCTTTGAAAATGGACCGTCCTGAAAAATTGTTTGACGATGACATACCCAGACATGTGACCACCACATGCGCCAGAATGGCAGTCATTGAGGACTTTTTTAGCTTCCTCGAGGGTCAAACACCAACAAAGAATAGAATAATCTCTAATCCGGTATAAAGTATCTCTGACTATGCGATAGGGTTGCGAATGATGACGGATACGTCGACGAGCATATTTTGTCAACTCAGATCGAAAGGTGGAAGTCTGGAGATAAACGATGATATCACTGTACCATGGATCAAGGGCGCTAATTAGAAAAAGAGTGTCGTCTGGAATGCGTTCCTCAAAACCAAATGGAGCATATACACAAGGTAAAGAGCAGATCAAGTCATAAAAAAAACCAATGATTTCTTCGATTTGGCAGTAGTGAACTCCAAATCGAACTCCTGGAGGATAACTATCCACTTAGAGTACTTGCTCCCCAGCAATTTTCGAGTTAAAATATAGGTCATGGGGTTGCAATCAGAAATCACGGTGGTAGTGCGGAGTAAAATATAATGGCGGAAACGTTGGAGGACTTGAAAAGCTGCCAATGCCAATTTCTCGACATGAGCATAATGCGTTTCAGTGTTAAGAAGATTACGGCTAAGATAATAAATGACATGCTCATTACCATCATCACCGTCCTGTACTAGAACCATGGAAATAGTGCTAAAAGCGGCAGCCAGATAGAGTGAATAGTTGCGATGATAATTTTGGGGACGCAAAAGAGGACCATTGAAAAGCAAGGTATTCAGTGCATCAAAATATTTTTTTTCAATATCATCCCATAGGAACGGGACGCCTTGCTTAAGCAATCACGTAAAACCTCTCAGCATAGTTTGGTATAAAATGACGCAAGAAATTAGCTTTCCCTTGCAAACTCTGCAACGTGTAAAGAGGAAGGGGAGGGAGATTGATGATGGCTTCGACCTTAAGAGGATCGAGACGAATTCCATCTTTAGAAACAACAAACCCAACAAACAACAAACGCAGAAGACACATTTGTGCGGATTAAGCCAAATTTTGTAGCATCTAGAGCGAAGAAAAAATTGACAGAGGTGTTCCGGGTGGTCTCCTCGCTTAGTGGAATGAGTCGGAAGGTCATCCAGGTAAGGTTGAACAATATGCTTAATATCATGAAAAGTGTATGACATTTCTTGTTGGAACGTACCACCAGAATTCTTAAGGCCAAAAGGGAGCTTCTTATATGCAAAAGTGCCCCATGGACAGATGTAGGAGGTTAATTTTTTATCAGTCGGTAGTATATTAATCTGGATGTAACCATAGAACTCGTCCATAAGGGAAAAAATATCACTCCCGGCACATTCGTCAATGATCTGGTCGATGAAGGGGATGGGATAGTTATTTTTGGGATAAGCAAGATCGATATCGCGGTAATCCACACAAACTCAAATAGTGCCCTGATTTTTATCCATGGGGACAATGTTAGAGACCCAATCTGTCAACGATATTGAATAAATGAAGCCTTCTTTGAGAATTTTTTCAACTTGTCCCTTTATGGCAGCTGCCTTTCTAGGGTGCATGGGACGAAGGCGTTGGTGAACGGGTTTTGCATCAGGGTAAGTAGGGATCTCGTGCATGACTATACTCAGATCAATGCCCGGCATTTCCTTGTAGGACCAAGCGAAAACGTCTCAAAATTCTCGGAAGAGACTAGTATAGACCTTGATCTTATCAAGAGAACAGGTCACCCCAATGTGGATGTTTTTGAAAACCCCGAGTCTAACAAAGATGTAAATAGGCATCGTCTGAGTAATATTCCCCATGTTGCCTTCCGTAAAGACTTCATTTTTAAAAATGGGCATTTGAAGCGAATGGGAAGAAGCTTGGGAAGTAAAATTCTCAATAGAAGTAGACATGGCCCCAAGACCAGAGAGAAAGAAGGAACGATGATGACTATCATCCCAGGAAGGATCCTCGAGGGACATGGTTTCCACGATGGCTTCATCAGTTTGAAATTTCTCATTCAAGGGATCTAGAGAATCCGAAGCACCAAGCCAAGGGGATTGAGAGTGTGTGTCGAGAGGCATACTTGAAGAAGTATGATCAGAAGAAGAAGCCAAAGTCAAGATAACCTTGCAATAATCAATTCCTATTGGGCTTAACAAAATTACGTAACCAAATGAATCAACCTGATCAAGTGAAGGGATGATCCATGGATTAGAAGACACGGAGATCATATTGACCTGAGCAATGTGAGTGCAGGAAGAGAAAAAATACCCATAAGGGCAGGATCTTTGAAAATTCCTGGCCCCACACTTTCATAAGGCGTGGGAATGTGGTCTACATACAGAACGTTTCTCTCTGAAGAAGTGGAAGTGAAAAAGGATAACTGATCAACAGTGATAATCTTTCCTTCGTGCGAGAAGCGAAGAACACGAAAGAGAGTGGACAATACGCATAGCATGGCATGGTCCAACTACGACTGAGGAGGATATTATAGTTGAGTTTGGCATCAATGACTTCAACCTTCAAATTAACCTTTTTCCCTTCCAGCGTGATAGGTAAGCTGGTGAGGATACCTAGAGGGTGAGATTCCCTTCCAACGAAGGATTCTAAAGCGTTTGGAGACCGGTTAAGGGCTAGAGAACCAATGGCTTTCCAGCATGCAACGAACATGATGCAATTATATGCACCTTTTTCCATGACCACTCGATGGATATTCTTACCAATAATCCCAACTTGGATAATCAACGCAAGTTGGTGAGGGAGACGTGGGACGAAATTTTCTAGATGAAAAGTGATAAGGCTCGAATCGGCAGGGTCAACCCCTCCGATAGTGGATAACAAAGCCCTCTGTTGTGACAAACAACTCTGAAGTACCTCGATCGCAAACATAGCGGATGGTGCCTGAGCCAAACCCTCAACAATACTGTAATGTTGAGCATCACGGGCGTTTGGGTTATAGGAGGACTTACGAAGCATGCCTTTGGAGGGTGGTCATACAATGGGCTCAGAACTAGGCCTTTCAATATGAAGAGGACCATCTGCAATTTCTTTCCCTGATGCTTGATGCGGTTCGATATAATATTTTGATCTAGTAGCAATAGATATGGGTGCAGCACCATTCATCATGAAAAATTGAGAGCCAAAAGGGGTAGAGGACTGAGGTTGCTCCACCATTTTAGTTTTCTGTGACGGGAACGGTTCTTTAAGAATGGTCGGAGTTCCTTGGGTGCCTTTGAGAAGTTGACTCACCTCGACCCGTCATGGACAGTCCTTGGTGTAATGCTCGTCGTCACATATCAGACGAGGATACTTTGGTTTACATTTCGAACCATCGTCAGTATTGGTTTTAGGAAAATCCTATTTCAGGGTATCGGCTTTGGCCTTGCCTTTACCCTTCTTCTTACCTTTGGAAGCTTTATCTGCTGAGGTATAATGGATGGCATTCACTTCCGCGGTTGTACCAGGATTGGAAGGTGGCTGAGAAGCAGTAGCGGTGGAAGGAGTGGATTTCAGCTTCATAGGATTGGGAGAAGACTTATAGAATTCTGAGAAACGCAACCAATGATATCGTCGACAAATGGTGTCGTCGATGCTTTGGAAGTTCCAGGTCGTGAAGCGTCAAGAAAGAGTTCATAAAGTGTGCCAAATTGGGAGTACACTAGATCAAGGTATTGGGCACAAGCAATGACCTACTCCTTGGTAACACATGCCCCCATAGCGATGTCCTTAGCTATCGAACTGATAAAAGAGGTAATGAAACAATTAGTCAGAAGTTGATCAGGGATTTCAAACTTGATCAAACGACGATTTTGTCTCAATTCATGAATGTGATCGGAGATATGTGTGGCCTGATCTTGTTTCATAGATGTAAGGAGGTGTCTTCCCGTTTCATAGCGAATCAGCCATAACTGAAAGTGTGTGAGAAACGCCATTGCAAGAGAGTTTAAATCTTGGAAGATTCCACGAGAGAGTTCAATGTACCACTTCACAGCGGCACCAGTGAGAGTCCTTTGGAAAAGACGTAAGCAGATAGAATCATCAACCCAGGAGTTAGAGGAGAACCATAGGTGGTACGTCATAACATGCGACTGGGGGTATTCTCCAGACTTGCCTTCGAACTTGGGACAATCGCCAGGAATCTTAGTGGGAACTGGGGCCAATATGGATTATGAAGAATGGGATCATTGGTTAACTTCGACACATCAGGTAGTTCCAGCATAGCAAGGAATGGAAATTACGGGTTAAAAGGCATCGCAGACCTTTGATAAAGACTGGCGTTAGGGTTCCAACCAGGTCAGGAGAAATTTTAGCCCATATGTTCTGTCCCAGAGGATTTTTTCCATAGGGTTTATAATTTTTGAAATTTTGCCCATATCCTGGTTGAGGACCAGGGTATTGATTCTAAGTGAACCATTGAGGTACAGCTTTAGTAACATATGGATTATATTGCGGGATGAAAGCAGTGCCTTGGGGTGGACCTTGTACCATCAAAGGTTGTCCTTGGGGAATGAAAGGTTGGCCCTGAGGCTAGCCATGTTGTCCCTGAAAACCAGGGTGGCCCGAAGGAGGGGGACTAGGCTACCCCTGAAAACTAGGTAGGCCTAAAGGAGGCGGACCCGGCTGTCCCTGAAAACCAGGTGGGCCTTGTTGTCCCTCCGTAATTTGTAAGATTGGAAAGAAAAAATGACAGAGGATAGCATCAAACCCCTTTGGAGTCCAGGACCTAGCCTTCTTAGACTCAGAGAGGGCTCTCTCCGTTTTTAGGATTTAACTTGATAATCCTAAATGTTGATATTAGGCTAGTTATGGAGATTATGAGGGTTGTTTGTTTGATTGATTGAGTGGTTGGACAAATCAGGTCTGCAGAGGCTAATCTATTGGGCTATGGATTCAAAAGGTTGGATTGGCACATCAACGTTCTAGAGCATCACGGGGCAAGCTAACTGTGCTAGATGGATCTTTAGAGTAGTATGAATTATGAGGTGAAAGAAATAGTAAGGTTCAGTATTGACTAAAGAGAAGTTAAGAATTATTTAATCAGACTTCAGTAGAAAACATTCAGATTGTAAATGCAGACAGAATTAAGGTGCTCTGACATAAAATCTTAATCTAAAATTTCTGATTTACAATTAGATGAATAGATGAAAAACGAAGGAAACAATAGAAACATTTAAACAGAGAAATAGCACATCACCATTTTCACACAGCTCAAGAATCCTATAAACGATCTTTTATTATTGATGTCCAGCTCCAAAATTACAATGCTCCAATATAGTAGTTCTTACAATGCAGGGGCTAACAATATCCAACCCTTAATTATGAAAATTCAAGCAGTATTTAACTAATACTTGATTCGGTTGCCCTAATCTACTTTGGAAAAATTCATCTATTACAAACAACTAAAAATTAAACAGGTATGGCCATGCAAGGCCCGAACAAAGAAAATCTCTGAAAAAACACCACTTGTGGAATTAATTTGGTAACTCTTCAAGAATGAAAAACTCAGGTGGCTCCTGTAAATCAAAAGTAGGCTTGAAGGTGGCATGTGATGATCCCGAAGAGGCAATGAATGATGGCTCTGACATCTGGCCCTTCTTTTCAAAAAATCGCCGCTAGGTAATTAAGTTTGGTGCAGGGCTACCCGCTTTACATTGATTAGTGATTGTGTTGATGTGCTTTGTGGCCTTTTCCATTTTTGTCATTATAACATAACAATCTTTGTAAAAACGCCTTGCCTGACTCGACCTTTAGTGTCTTTTGCTACCTAAATCCTTTCTGTCGTGTTTTAACCCTTTTTCTAAGAAAAACTACGTAAAATCTCAATATAATGGATCTGAAAATATTTAGATTTTAACTTGGAGCTGCATCGCATCTGCGACAGTATCGCATTTCGAAATTTTTGCAATTTAGTATATAAGAAAAGGAATCGGCAATGCGATGCGAAGTGGGAGGTGACGTGGAGGGAAGGTGGTACCAACTGCATCGCAATCAAAAATCTTAAGGTTTAGATATAATGCGCGAGGGAGTAAACTCTAAAAGATGCGAAGTGTGAAGCACGGGCAACAGGTAAGGCTTATTTGTGCACCACGGTGAATGGGTCCCACTTCCTCGCAAATCGCATTTTGAAAGGTTTGTAGGATAAGGAAATTGAAAAACTTTCCGATTTGGCTGATGTGAAAAGTGATTTGCGTGTATGGTAATGAAATAAAAGGGAAATGGTATGAAATGAAAGTATGGAGGGTGATTGGGTCCCACTTCATCGCAAATCCAATTGCGTTGACTTTAACATTTACCCTTGCGCCCATCCTGAAAAACTTGTCATCTGCAATTACGATTGAATCTTCATCGTTGATCGTCTCTTAGATCCAACGGTCCTCATTGCTCCATTACTGTGGTTTTCTGACCTTGTTTCTTTGGTTGTGCCCATTCATTTCTTAGTTGTTCATTGAATTATTGCCCCGCGTTCACGACTTAACCTGCTGTAGCATTCATGACTCGACCCAATCTCGTTCAAGACTCTGCTCTTGTTGTTTTTCTGCATTAACTTCTTTCTCTGTTGCCTTTGTCTTTGCTAATGTTCTAATGCTTCTCCTTGCCTCTTTGCTGCTTTCTTTGATTCTTGCTTTGGAAAAGATTTTGAATATTGACAGCCATGTAAAGCATGAAAAAATTTTCAAAGATAAAATAATCAGTCACCTGGTGATACTATGAAATACAGGGGTCTAACAGTGGCTCCAGCTGGGGATGGCATCTCCTTCAGGAGGTGTCAAGAACACCGTAGACTAGTGGCCTGATCCATTGGGCTGATCCCAAACCTGCAACCTGGTCTGCTACAACTTCTCTGGCTGAAAAATTCAAGCTAAAGTCAACACTTTCTTCAAACTGAAGTCTGGAAAACACTTGACCTGAAACTGAAAATTAACATGAAACTTAAACTAAAAAAATTCTCAAAGTACTGAGCTCATCCGCACACCTACCTACCCAATCTACAATTCTAATCATTTTTCTTCCTTTTGGGGTGCATTTAGACTTGCGGACCCTAACCTCATTTTTTCTTTTGAATTTATAACCTATCACCTATCCCTTATTTCTCTTTTTGGTTCAAATTAGGCAGTTGAACCAATGTCATTTTCTACCTAGCTATCGATAAGCCAAGATTAAATGGTTTGGAAAATCTTCATTTTCTAACCTATCAGGAGAAAATTCAAAATTGTAAAATCATGCTTAAACTGTATGATTGCACAAAACTCTTTTCAATAGTAGTGGCACTTTTATTTGGAACACTTTCAGAAATATTTATTCTTTGTGTTGGGCTTTCTTTTTTCCTTTTTTTTAAAACCCTCTTTTTTTTCTTTTCTTTTCTTTTTTGCTTTTGAGACTAGGCTTATGACCTTCACTTCAACCTTCAACCTTGCCCAATGGATTTTTGAAAATTGTAGGACTATGGTATTTACAATGATGAAAGTTTAATCTGAATTTTTAACAAAAATAATGTTTCAACATCCTGCCATTGATAGGACCTCCAAACAGCTCTGTTCCATCCATTTCTTGCGAGAAAAATGCATTATCTCCTCTAAAATAATGAATAATGTATCGGCCTTTCCACAGGTTGTAAAAATTTCCATGCTTACCTTTATCTTCTCTTATGGAGTCCCATTTCAGCACTTTATCTCCAATATTGAAATCATTTTCTTTTGTTCTTTTGTCAAAAATCTTCTTCATATTTTCTTGCACCATCTGAGTTCTATTGTACACCTCTTCTCTTTATAGTTGTAGCTGAATGGTCTAGCTTATTCTTCTTTGTACATAATTTTCTTCAACCTACACTTCTTGAATGAGTTTCATGGTTGGCACTCCTAAGGATGTTGGGAAAAATGCATCCATTCCATAGACTAACTGGTATGGTGACATGCCAATTGATTTCTTAGTTGTCAATCTGTCAGCCCACAAGGCATGCACCAACTTATTATGCCAGGATTTCTTGTTGTCTTCCAGAAACTTCTTGATGATGTTGACGAGGCTCTTGTTGGATGACTCAGCTAGCCCATTACCTTGAGGGTAATAAGCTGTTGAATGCCCCAAAGAAATGTGATATCTATGACAAAAATCCACCATATTTTTGGACTTAAAAGCAGCAGCGTTATCTGTGATTATTTTTCTAGGACAACCAAATCTAGACAGGATGTTGGCTTCAAGGAATTTGATAATCACTGAGTCAGTAGCAGTTCTAGAAGGAATTTCCTCTATCCATTTGGTAAAATAGTCTGTAGCAATAAGGATCCATTTATGTTGGGAATAATAGGAAGGGTGGATTTCTCCAATGAAGTCTAAATCCCATTTTTGGAAAGGAGATTCAATAGAGATAGGTTGTAAAGGAAAAGGCAACAACTTTCTTTTTCCCTCAAATATTTGGCATTTAGGATAGGTAGCTACCTTTTTGTGGACATCGAGGAAGAGAGTAGGCCAATAGAAACCAGCCCTAAGGATCTTGTTAGCAGTGGTTTTCCAGTAGAGATGGCCTCCACAATCCCCTTCATGGAATTCTTTCATGACCCTATCTGCATCTTCTTGAAGCAAACATTTAAGAAATATACCCCGAGAAACTTTCTAGTACAAAACATTTTCCAGGATGCAGAATTTTACAGCTTTCAATTTCAAGAATCTAGCTTTTTTTTTGGACAAACTAGGAGGAGCATTTAAATAAAATAGAACATATAGTATATTTGTGTACCAGGGATAATTTGGGAATGCTTCCTCAATAGGTGGATTCGCCAGCTCGTCTTGTTCATTTAGTGAATGAATCATGATAATATCTAGTGCTTGAAAATTTGTTTCAGCCATCAATTTGGCCAATCCTTGTCCCTTGATTAGTTTGGTGGGTCTACTCTCTAAATCATACTCCAAGATGACAGCAATGCACTTGCCTCTTTTTCCATCAGGATCTTGTGTTAGGATTTCTTTTACAACTGTATTGGGCACAAATGAAATGATTTGTGAATGAAAAATGTAAACTCTGAAATCCTTCAGTTCTTTTATCAAGGCAAAAGCTTGCTTTTCCATGATATTAAACTTCAAAGGTGCATCTCTTAAAGCTTGGCTGAAAAATTCTATGGGTTTTTCTTGTCCCTCTTTATTTTTCTGCAACAATACAACAACAATTGTGTGCACTGATGCAAAGGATAAAATGATGAAATCCTTAGTGAAATCAGGGCTAATCAGAGTTGGCGCCATTATGCGTGCCTTCTTTACTAAGTCGAAAGACTGTTTAGCCTCCTTGGTCCACTTGACTCCTGAATCTCTCTTGAGCAAGTTAGTGATATTCCTCAGGAGTTCTACAAGGTTTGGTATAAACCTTCTTAAAAATTTTATCTTTCCAATGAAATATTGCAGCTCCTTGATGTTTCTGGGATGACTGATTTGTAGTATGCCCTCAATCCTACTAGGGTCAATCTTGATCCCTTCTTCAGATATGATGTGGCCTAGAAGCTTTCCTTCTTCGAGACCAAATAATGACTTATTAGGATTCATAGATTGACCGAACCTTATACATTTTTCAAAAAGTCTTCTAAAATGGGCCAAATGTTCTTCATCATATTTTGAATATACTTTGATATCATCAAGATATATCATAATGAAAAGACCAATTTCTTCTGAAAAATCAATATCCATTTCACTTTGAAAAGTGGCACCAGCATTTATTAATCCAAAGGGAATTTTTGTATACATGAAGGTTCCCCAAGGAGTAGTAAAAGTTGTTTTGTGTTGATCATCTGGATGCACTAGCACTTGATTGTACCTAGAAAATTCATATAGAAGAGAGATTATTTTGGAGCCCACTACCTTTTGCAATATGTGGTCCATATTTGGTAAAGGGTAGTTGTCCTTAAGAGATGCCTTGTTCATATTTATGAAGTCAATGCAAAGCCTGATCTCACCTATCTTCTTTCTCGTAGGTACAATATTGGAAACCCATTCGGAGTAACAGATTGGGACTATTATCTTGGCCTCATACATTTTCTTGATCTCCTTCTCAACCAGAGGAATTTGGACAGGATTTATCCTGCATAGTTTCTATTTGAAAGGCTTCTGGTTCTCCTTGACTGCAATTTTGTGCTGGATAATATCAGTATCATAAGATTTCAGGTCTTCATAACTCCAGGCAAACACATCAACTCTTTGAACAAAGCAATTTACTTCTGCTTTATGGATGCTGGCAGTGTATTTGATAACTTTATCATCTTGGGCTCCTGCTCGCTGCCCAGATTTCACTCCTCTATATTTTCTTCTATAGATTCCATTTTTGGATTCCTAGCCACATCATTGAAATCAAATATCTCCTCCAAAGGGACAAGTCCTCTAGGCAAGGTGTTGTCTTTGAATTCCAGTACTTTAAATTCTTCCTTTTCTGGATATTCAAACATCTCTATCCTATGTAGATCTTTATTTGTTAAAAAATTAATATCAGAATTATGAGGAGGTTCCTCCTTGCGCATTTGTTCTTTAATGGAGCAGTCTTCTTCACAATCTAGGTCCAAATTGGAATCTTCAAACTCGCTGTTGGATTGCAGGAAATTATCAATCTGTTTGTCATCTCCAAAGACTTGCCAATATCTCATATTGTCAGGAACTGTTGGGCGGTGTTTAACTTGCAGTATATATTGTTTGTTAGGATGAGGTATTTGACAAGTGCTGGTTGAAAATGCTAACCCATTAGCCAGGATATTCTGATTTCTTGGAACTGCAACCAAGTCATATACTTCAAATGCTTTCAGGAGGTCAAGGGCAGCATTCATGTATGCTCTCAAACTGGGATGCTTGTCTGAATATTCTCCCTTGATTTTCTTAATGACCAGCTCAGAGTCCCCATGAATAGAGATTCTTTTGGCTCCTAATTTCTTCAGTAGTTGTAAACCCAAAAGGAGTACCACATATTATGCTATATTGTTGGTACACTAAAAGTTTAGTTTGTAAGAATTCCCTTCTGCGTGGTTATCTTCAGTATTGCATACCCACACCACTGCTCCTGAGCCAGCTTTTCCACAAGAACCATCAAAACTCATGTTCCAAAAAGGTTCAAGTTCAGACTTGTGTTGCACCATTTCCATTTGGTCTGACTATTCTCTCTTCTGGTCTTCTTCTTCTCCAGCTACTTGTTCATTAATGTTTTCATCATTATAAAGAATAAATGAATCAAGGTTAGAGTGGATAGAGTACAGGGGGTAGTTATGAGGCTTTTCCTGACTTCTCACCATGTATTTCATTAGATTATCCCTATAAAATATCCTTTGTTGGCCAAAAACTGGTATGGTAGCATAAGTCATATCCATCTAGAGGGTGCCTAAAAGCTTGGGCTCCCCATGAGCGTGATAAAAGCATACCATATTTGGGAGGGATGTCAGCCACCACTATATCCATCACTAGACTCTTGGGTGGTATTTGGGCTATTGTAATACAGAGATCTTTGATGAGGCTTAGACATTTAACTTTGTTGGAGTCAAATGAGTACAGGTCCTTGTAGGGTCTAGTTATCTCTAGGCCAATTTTCTCCATAATTTCCTTTGGAATGAGATTATGAGATGCACCTGAGTCAATCATGGCATTATGGAGGATTTTATCATGAACATTCAAAATGAGATAAAATGGGGGAACACCTCCCTTCTAGAATCTACCCTCTACTTTTGGCCCAAACAAAATTTCAATTTTGTCATCATTTAGATTGACAGTATCAGTAATTTCTCCTATGTTCAGTGCTTTTAGGACTTGGGACCTTTATACATCTTGGTTCACCAATTCAGTGAGAGGGACAGAGATTTTTATTTTGGAAATTTCATTCTCAATGCTTAATGGTGTTTGTGTCTTTAGCAGATTTGAATCAATCTTCTCAGGCACTGTTTTTGTAGCAACTTCAGATTGTTGACTTATCTTAGGAACATTAGATAGAACAGTTTTTCTAGGGCTGACCACTGGTTTACTAGTGTTGCTTTCTAGATCATTATTTCCAGCTATTTTAATAATTTTCCTTGAATTCTCTGTTGTTTTCTTAGGATCCGCCTCAAGGGCATTTTTAGCAAAGTTCTCAGAATTATTTCTATTGGGAATATCTGAATCTTTCTTGCTTTGGAGATTATATTGTCTATGCACCTCCACGATGGTGTTCTCAAATCCTTGTTTATAATCTTCAAATTCTATTTCAGTTTGAGTCACATAAAATAAATCTTGTTCTTCTTCGGTGAGGAAAATAGTATCTCATTATTAATTCCCATCAGATTAATTTGACTTTCTTCTAGTTCGTCAACCACCCCCTCATCTTCATAGGCATAATTTTATTGGAATGGAGGCCTAATTTTCTAGTCAGGTCCTCTCTATTCTCTCTATCTTATTTGTGGGTGGTTTCTTATAAAGTTTTGGTTTCTATTTTGAGGAGTTGTCTGATTTTCCCTAGGGATAGCTCTCTCATTCAAGTTGATCCTCTCTGTAATATCCCAAATGAGGGATTTTCTGCTCCATCGGGAATATCTTAAGATATTCCCTTTTCCTTCTTTAGTGAGCTACTACAAGTCCATTTCATAGATTGAATGATGGGGCATTTACAGGATATGACTCCTTCCAAAGAAGGGAGAAATCCTAAGGCTAGCTGGCCCTTCTCAGACTCTGCCTATGGATATGCAATATTCCACCTCGGGAATTTCTGCCACAGGATCCTTGAGGACGCTGTATAAGGAAGATGCTGCATAAATAAGGAAAACCATCACTGAGATTCCCTAGAACATGTATAATGTAACTCCCCTATAGAAAATGAGCCCAAAGAAATAACACTAGAAGGGTTATTCAGATCTCCCCAATCTAGGTCTCTAGAACAATGCTCAATGAAAGAGCTCACAGCAATATGCAAAACATTAATCTGAAACTCTGAAAATCTGAATGCATCAAGAGAGGTTAAATATCACAGCCATTATCATATTAATATATCAGCATGATCATACAGGAATATCATGAGGAATAAGTCCCTCAAGCATTAGAACCAATCTTCCAATGAATATTCAATACAATGCCGGAGTAGCTGCGGCTACACAGAATGCCGAAAAACCATAACTGCACAGTCTCTTTGAGAGATGCAACTGTTGAATACATATGAATGATAATATGTCTGAAATATACAATAAAAATATCCCAAGAAAGGAAAATGGGCTCAATATGGGATTTCTAGCCAATCTCACGGAGATTGCTAGAAATGCCGGATAAAATACAATAGTGACAAATAGATTGTCACTGCAAATAGAACCAAAAGAATATGAGGCTATGGCTGATATGAAATTTTGATGCCCTCCTCTGATAATTCTCTCAAGGAAAAGAGGTTGATCCCCTTTTACAGCAAAAGCACTCCCCCTGATGAGTACAAGAATCTCCCCCAACACTGCCCTCGTAAAATAACGCAGATTCTCCTAGTGACTGCACAGTGGGAAATGGTGAATAAGTGGCCTGATGCCACAGGTCTTAAATGAAGACCAAGAGCCCTTTCTATAGCTCCTCCAAAGAATAAATCCATCCTCCTCTAAAAATGCAAGTAGGGAAGAACTCAATGAGTTCCTCTGCTGCTACCCCAGCTACACATCAACCTGCTACAGGAAAACGCTGCAATTGAAGGAGTAAGCTTGGCCAAATGCCGGAAAGAGGAAATACAGCTCATATCCTCTCCTCCCATGAGAAAGAGGTGGGGGATCCCCACTGGGAACACCCCCAGTGCTCAAGAGCACTGCAATCCTGCTAAACAGCCCGGATATGCAAGTCCTTGGCCTCACCACGAAATGTCTGAATCAAAGAATAATCCAAATGAGTTTCTCCTTCCTTCTTATAAATCAAGTGAACTGTTTTGCACCATAGGCCCCACAATTAGGGTTTCCATTCACCTTTGAATGTTTTCCCTCCAAAATCTGCGTTATCTTCTCAAGCAAGCCACCCCTCTAAGGCAGTGCTGTTGACTTGGTCAAAGATGGCCAACTCAAGGTGATCCACATCATGTTCACACCATGGGGTGTTTATCTCAGCTGCTTTATTATTTCTCCTTTCACACAAGGAGTGTTATTTTCCATCAAAAGGGGTTAAGGGGTCTCCTTACCCATTTTATTAAGAAAAAATAAAAAAATGCCACTATAATGTTCCATTTTAGCTTGAGGCTAAAATTGGGAACATTATAGTCCTCCCCTCCCACATGTTGCTTGTCCTCAAGCAACTGCATAGAGAGAAAAAAATTTTCTCCCCCTTCTTCTCTTGTGGCCTCCTCATCAATGGTCCCACCACTGCTCAAATATGTTGCAATTAATCTGTCCTCCAATGCTCTCTCCCAAGTATGCAAGCTGTCAACAATGCTCCTCATGGGAAGATAAAAGGTGTAGTGGAATCCTTCCTGCTATGCTAAGGCATCCTTAAGGTAGGAGTGATGATATGCATGGGAAAAATTTTCTCCCAATGATGATCTCCTCATCCTTGCAATCATCCAAATAAAAATCTCACCCCTGATTTCTTGCAATGAGTTGGGGCTGAATGGAGAGTGTGCTTGTGTTCTCATGATGGCCCTCTCTCCATATGCTACTCGTATGGGGTTTCCTTTTTCTTTGGGCTGAAAATTATGGCCTCCAAGAATGGCCCAAGCTACCCCATCAAGAAAAATCAGCCATGAAATGCCTCTACAAATTCTCCAAGTGGTCCCTCCCACAAGAAGATACAAGTAGCAACGTGGAAATCATGGTTTTCCCATGGTATCTCCTGCAAAATGAAGCATGTATAATAGGGAGAATCATGCTCCTGATGGGCTTTACATAAAATACTCTCCAAATAATGCTCCTCAATAGGTATACAACATCAGAAATGTATAAGGAGAAATATGTAATAGAAACAAGTTGTCAAATGACAACCAGAGAGTGGTCTCAAGTTCCACTCATGGAACTGCGCAGTGCCTCCTTGGTCTGCCTAAAAATCAAAATGAACAAGTGTTGTACTAGCCACTTGTTTGCTGCCACATCATCTCCTCATAAGATGAAAACATGAAAATACCATGTGGTGTCAATGGTGCACACCAAGAGAATGTGGCTTCCCCCACAACCATCATATGAATGGCCACTTCCCATTGTTGCAATGGGCCAAAAGTACATCACAATAGGGATCATAAAAAGATATGGTCATCCTTAGCTCATCAAGTTGTCCATAAAAGTAAAGGAAGGCAAATCAAAAAGAAGATCTATACCTCCTCTACCATGTACTCATGTCCTTGAGCTGAAATGGCTCATCTGAATGCTCTCCCTCTCCTCCAATGAGTAAGGGAATGGTTGTTCCATCCTCTCCAAAAGACAACCATGCTATGCATATATCCATATGCTGATGAAATTCATGATGAATGCCCTCCAAAGTGAACTCCTCTAGAAAGGCAAAGTATGCATCCAAATGCATAGCTAGGAAGTCTGTATGTGCTGCATGCAAAAGTTTCTCCTTGAGACTAGAAACTCTAGCAAAGAAGAGTCTGCCATGATGATAGATGCTCATATCATCCACTAAGTGTCCTCCATCTCCATCAAGGCCATCCAAGAATCTTTCATGCACCAAGATCCTGGGACCTCTCAACCAAAAGTTGAGTCCTCCAACATGGATCAGTCCTCCATATAGACAGCGCTGGTAATCTGCAATAAAGTGCTCCCATCACGTTGTTGCCTGCTACCTTGACATCCCCTCATGCCAAAGTCAGCCTCCAAGTTGCTGCCATGCCATCATGCAGCTTCTCATGCTCCAATAGAAATAAGGACCTCTGAAAATGAGCCTCCCATGAAAGACTATCACCTCCAAAGAATCTCCTGATCCTGGGCAATATAAGCATGAGTGGCCTCCCTCTACTCCAATGCATGAAAGAGTCCTTCCTCAAAGGAAGTAACCTCTCTCTCATAAAATCCATGGATCATCCATCTTGCATCATGAAGATGCTATCCTCCATCCATACAGCAACTCTATCTGCATAGTGAAACTGATGAGAATGGGTGGTACTGAAAATGGGAGAGTGCATCCCTCCTCCATGAGCTTGTCCCCAAACTCTCTGTGCTATAATGGACTCCTCAAATTCCTCCACCCCTCTGGAATCTAATGAGTGGTGAACCAAATGATATGATGCCTCTCATCATCTCTAGCTCATGTGGCCTCCAAGTGGAAAGCCTCCAAAAGTGAGACATCAAGATAGGAAGTGGACTGAATATGTGAGATGAAAGAAAGGTCCTCTCTCTCTCTACTATGCATTGTAGTCCTTCTCCCATGTGAAGAAAATATCTGAAAATAGATAGGGGTGAATTTCCATCATCCCTTCATGTTGATCCTCCTGATCTTCTCCTTCTTCCAATGGTGCGGCGTTGTAGATTCTTCTATGCACCTCCTCTCTACCAACATGTGAGTGTGTCTCCTCCTGAATGAGAGGCCTTGAGTCTTGGTCCTCCTTAGAGAGAAATATCTCCACACCCTCACAAATGGAAGAGTGCCCTTCATACTGTTGTACACAATCAATCTTCTATAAACTTTCATAAGCAATCGGGTTCTGAGCTTTCGGATTTTTCCCTTTTCAGCCTTGGAAAACCATTCTCATGATTATTTTTATCGTTCTCTGCCCCCAAATTGCACCATCAAAGGCTGGAAATTCACATTTCGGAACATTTGAGCCATAGCTCGTTCGGCCCCAGCCTCCTCCATCTTGTTTTCCATATGACCCAGGCATCAGACCAGGCACTAAGACGGAGAGGCGCATATCGTACATATCTATTGGGCGTACCCCTAGCCGTCCGA
Organism: Pinus albicaulis; assembly: GCA_034641835.2. NCBI lineage: Eukaryota > Viridiplantae > Streptophyta > Pinopsida > Pinales > Pinaceae > Pinus > Pinus albicaulis. Next base: position 627,016,956 of record CM076570.1, read on the forward strand.
TCAAATCATAGATCGACGGCCCGCAGCCTATCCCTGTCCGGTGGTCCCCACCGTGCCTTTCCCCTAAAACCGGCCTGTTTATTTCGCACAGCTTTTCAGCAGCAGGCGGTATTCTCAAATTCCCAGCGATTCCGTACGCTGATCGTCGTGTGTCCCATGCCACTGTTCCGAAACCGCTCCATTTCGCGCGTTATCCTTCAGCCGTAGATGCGTAGTGAAATCGACGAGAACCGTTATATTTGTGAGTCTTCATCCGACGGCTACCATCCTTCGGAGCTGCGCAGAGTTTAATCCATATATTAATCGTCCCGGGCCCGCCAACTCGTTGCTTTCCCATGCATTTCTAACCGTGGATCTCGTTCTAAGATTGGACAGTCATGATCTGCCCATCCCTCGCTGTTGACCAAACCCCGTAGTCTGTCCTCCATGTCGCAAATTCCACATGTACGCCACGTTTCCCTTCCATCATCCATATATTCCATTCATTTGTCTTTTTAATGTTCTGCGTCCACAGCTATCACCAGTCTACCCTCCATAGCTTCACCACAGTTTTCCACCGTCCTGCATGGTTTCATCGTTCCTTCATGTCCTCACCACCACCTTCGTTGACCCCGCCACATCCACCATCCCTGTATCTCGTTTTCTCTAACAAATGGTGGGTTTTGCAGGTTTACAACGAAGAAGAACTATCATAATTTTATAGCCTCCAGTGCAGAAATCGAAGGCGCATCAAAGGACAATATTTCAATGGAAAAATTTAAGAGGGGAGTTCAGAGTAGTTGCTGTGATACGACTTCATTAATGGAAATAGAGATAAGATCCATTGAACCCTACAGATGCATTCAAGGGACAGATTACATAGCAAGAAATATTAATGGGGAAGCATACAAATATCAGTGAAAGATCGAGAAATTCGGTGTCTGGCTTTGAAGATCTTAAATCCTGATTCAAAACTAGAAAGTAGAGGACACCTAGCACAGAAAACAATGCCCATCAGGCTCTATTTTGGCCTATTTTTCTTCAGGAAAGTAGAGAGGGTTCATGAAGATGTATCCCTATTCTATGCTCCTAAAGAGATTTCCTACACTGTGCATTTATTTCTGTCGGTAGCGGAGTACACACAGCTCAGCGTGGTCATTCAGCAGTGGGGGCGCGAAGGTTTTTCGCCACTTTGTTTAAATTAAGAAAATTAAATGTTTTTACCTACTCCTTTATTAGTTTCTCTTCTCCTTCCTCTATAAAAAGGAGGAAGAAAGACATTGTAAGGGTTCCAGACTTTTATCAGAAAATTGTGCAGTGAAAGGCATTTTTTGTATACATTTTGTAAAGTTTTTGTGTGAAGGCTCAGAGCCCGTAGGGTCTCAGTGAGGAGGAGTTCTATCTGTAATGAGGATTCTGGTATTTGGTATTTCACAGTATGTAACCTTCACCTATGTGATTAATACGACATTTCATTTCATATATCTTCTTGTATCATGTACTGGAATGCGAGTGGCTCACTAATTTTAGGTAAGGATTCATCCTAGTTGATGCCCATACTTGGATCAGTCAAGCGCTTTAAATATGGCTCAGGCATGATATAATGTTTCATGTTCATTTCATCCATCTTTCTGCTATATTAGTTGCTTTGGGAGGGTGCTTTTAAAACTCCAATTTCATGTATGGATTCTTAGAATGATAAGCCCATATGTGGTTCTGTTGTGTATCTGGGTATCAGACCAAAGTTAATTAATATCCTCTTATGTTTCTTTCGCTGCATACACCTTCTGATATTTAATTTCTGTGGCATATTATTTGAATCGGCCCTCTTTACAGTAAATTGTCTCTTAACTGTCTAATGCTTTTGTGTTGGAGTTTTGTATTTTGTCTCTGCAACATTACTTTCCCTGTGGCAGTTTCTGTAAGTCCTGGTCCCATTTAAATCAATCTCCTTGTTTTACAAGAGATAGCAGGAGAGTTTTGGATTGACACCCCAGCTTTATTATATGCTCCTTGCTATGCTAAGATGTCCTAGGCACTGGTCTATGGCAACTCTAGACTGTCTCTAGGAGAGACAATATCTATCGACAACATCTTTCTGGCGCCGTTGCCGGGGATTGAAGTTAATAAAATCATTATCCCTGGGCCTCGACAAATCATATTCACTCTCTAATCAGGTGAGCACAGAGAGTTGAAGAGTTGTATATCTCTCACCTTGGCGACTCCACTATTTCTTATTTGATAAACCTATTTGTATTCCTAGCTCCTCGTAAGCCACATCTGAGGTCAGATACATCATAGTCAAAGACACCTTCAATGTCTGACCCTGAGAAGATTATACATAGAAGAAGTTGGAAATAAAAGAAATCAGTCCGTGCTGTGATCCCTGAATATTCTGTAGAAGATTATCCATCCTCTTCTTCTCAAGAAATCCAAGTAGAAAATCCCGACTCCACTGAGGAAAATCCTGAATATTACTCAGATAGCCCACCCCGGGGAAGTGCTAGAACTAAAGAGAACTTTCATCCTACCCCTGAGGCTGAGGAAGTTAAATAAGTTACAGAAGTAGCCCCTGTTAATCGTGAATTATTTCCATCTACACCTCAGGCTTCTGTACAGTGTATTCCCGTTGTTATTCATACTCCACTTCCACCTCCACCTCTTCCTTCATTTGCACACCAGATTGTTGCACAACCCCCACCTCCTCCAATGGCTAATGTTCTAGCTTTTTTATTAAACAAGTATGCTCCCCTGGCATTACCTCAAGTGCTGAATGATATGCCACAGGATTATTTAAAAATCTTGCCCAGATTCACTGGGGAAAATGAAATAGATGCTCAGAAACATCTTGAGACCTTCTGCTCTTTTGCAGAAAACTTTAATGTAGAACATTTGGATGTGGTCTTAAGATTATTTGTGCAGTCTCTGGACGATGAAGCCAGAAAATGGTTCAAAACATTAGGAAACCGTTCTGTAACCACTTGGGACGATATGGAAAATACCTTTCTAAGGAAATGGGGAGAAAAGAAAGATCATGGACAGAGTCTTACTGAGTTCAACACACTCAAGAAGAAACATAATGAAGGGGTGTCAGAATTTATCAAAATATTTAACAAGTTATATCTAAATCTCACTGCAGATATGAAGCCTCATCAGAATGTTGCCAAAGTTGTTTTCATAATAGCCTTTGACTCAGATTTTGGTTTCTCTCTCAGAGAAAGAAAGCCTGCCACCTTAGATGATGCTTAGTCAGATGCTCTTGAGTTGGAAGCAAATTTTGCTTCCACTGGAAAATTAAAAGTGAAATTTGAACAAGATACCAGAAGAAGCGGTAAAGAGGAAGTATCTACCTCCAATCAGGATCAGGATTCAGATAAAATTGAAGAAATGAGCAAAATGATTAAGAATATTTCTAACAAACTAGTTAAGCTTGAATTGGAGACTAAGAACTCAACTTCCAAGAATTTTCAGAATGTTCCAAATAGGGGTTACAATCCTCAGTATAGAAAGCCACCCCTGCAAATACTGCCAAGAGAGCAGCAGGATCAGGTACCACACCCACTGTACCTAGAAGGCCCAGTAGATGACTCCACCGAAGATGCTGCCTATGAACTTCAAGATGCAAACCTTGCTTTCTCAAACAATGATGAAGTGGAATTCCCATTGCATGAAGAAGAAGAAGAGATCAGAGATACAGAAGATGCAGAAATCGACCATTACTGCAAACAGTTTAATGATTTCATGCAAGCACATTTTAACAGAAGATATGATCTCAGATCTTCCAGGAAGAGAACTCAAACTCAGGATCAGGAAGAAGAGCCTCTCTAGAAGGAAGCACCAGCTCAAAAGGAATCCAGAGTGCAGAAAGCTACAGACAAAGGTAAGAGTCCTCTGAACAAACCTTTGCAATCTAATGATCAAATTCCTCCTTCTTCAAAAGTAGCCACTCCTCCTAATGCTGAGTTTGTATCAAAAGAAGTCAAACCTTCAGCTGAAATTAAAGAGTCAAAAGAATTTGTAATAGAAAATCCCCCTCTTGGTTTTAATTTGCAAAAAGAACTTGAGAAAGTCAAAATCCCAGTCCCCCTGACTGAGTTGTTGAAGCAACCAGTATATCAATCTCAAGTTACTTCTTTCATGTTCCCTCCTGAAGCACCAGTAATTCCAGATAGTCTTAACCTCCAAGAAGAAAGGCCCATGGTAGTCTTCGGCCCACATGTCGAGGAGATAGACCCCTCTACTCCTCCTTTCTATATGTCTCTAGTGATTCATGACCTGCTGTTACACAATTGTATGCTGGATTCTGGAGCTTCCCATAATCTTATGCCTCTGACAGTCATGGAACAACTAGGACTACAAATCACACGTCCATATAAAGACCTATATTCATTTGATTCCAAAAGAGTTAAATGTTTGGGGATGATCAAAGATTTAGTGGTCAATTTGGCCCAAATCCCAGCAAAAAGTGTAGTAATGGACATTGTAGTGGCTGATATCCCAGCTCTCTTTGGCATGTTGTTTTCAAGGTCCTGGGGAACAAAAATTGGTGGGTCACTCAAATTGGATTTAACATATGCCACTATTCCAATATTTGGTGGCCAGGAGAGGAGGTTATATAAAGAAACCAGATTCGTCAAGATGGTAACTAAGGCTGACAGCTCAGAGAATTCACCAGTCTATAGTAAGGAAGGAGATTTCTCATGTTTGATGTTAGAAGAAGACCAAAATTATGCTCAGGAACCTTCCTTCTGCCAGATAAAGTCTGAGCAGCCCTCAGGGAACCATGAAGCAGGAATATGGACGCTACATTTTGATGGAGCAAATTCAAGAGAAGGAAACAGAGCAGGAGTATTATTGATTTCTCCTGCAGGCAAATGGATCCCACTGTCTTTTAAATTGGAATACGAAGCTACTAATAATGTAGTTGAATATGAAGCATTATTATTGGGATTACAAACAGCGAGGAACATGGGTATACAGTGTTTAAAGGTTCTGGGAGACTCTGAGCTAGTGGTCAGACAGGTCAGAAATCAATGTCAAACTAAACATCCATGGCTGAGGGCTTACAGGAATGAAGTATGGGACATGGTGGAGAATTTCTTCTCAGCATTTAATATCCAGTTCATGCCCCGGGAGCAAAATAGAATGGTAGATTCTCTTGCTGTGGCTGCTAGTACATTTCGTCCTCCTCAGAATCCTCTCCTGAGGTATGAAATCGAGATACATTATAGACCATCAATCCCAGATAATATTAAGCATTGGCAAGTGTTTGAGGACGATGAACAGATGAAGAAATTCTTGGAAACAGTGGGAGAATTCTCCAATATGGAGATTGATGATGGTGAAGAAGATGAGGCTGAAAATGTTGCAGGAAACAAATGGGAAGAGAAAATGGCAGATAGTAAAGTGTTGCAGCTGAAAGGAAATGTCATCCCTAGAGGGCTGGTGCCCTTATAAAGGTTGTTTGACAAAAATGATGTCTCATTGCAGCCTAGTAAAATGGTAGAAGAAAATCAGGTAGAAGACTTGAACTTGGGCACTGATGCTGAGCCCAAAATTGTAAAATTGTCCAAGAAGATACCAGAGGAATATAAGGAAAAATACCTGAAGTTATTTCAATCATACAAGGATGTGTTTGCATGGTCCTATCAGGACCTTAAAACTTTTGATATTAATATAATCCAGCATAAAATTCCTCTGAGGGAAGATGCAAAACCTTATAAGAAAAAACTCAGACAGATAAATCCTCTGCTGCTCCCCTCCCTTGAAAAAGAAATTAAGAAGTTGCTTAAGGCCAAGATAATTGTGCCCTTGAGATACTCTGAATGGGTGGCAAACCTTGTCCCTGTCCGAAAGAAAAATGGAGAAATAAGGTTATGTGTAGATTTCAGAAATTTAAACAGAGCATCTTTAAAAGATAATTATCCACTCCCCAAGATGGACCACATCCTGCAGAAAGTGGTTGGAGCCTCTAGAATGTCAATGATGGATGGCTTCTCTGGTTATAATCAAGTGGTTGTACTCCCAGAGGATCAAAAGAAGACTGCTTTCATCACACCATGGGGTACGTTCATGTATGCCAGGATGCCTTTTGGATTGATTAACGCAGGGGCCACTTTTCAGAGGGCCGTGGACATAGCCTTTGTTGGGGAGCAAGATAAATTTTTGGTAGTGTACCTTGATGATATAACAGTGTTTTCAAAAGGTGATGCTGAACACATTGAGCATTTATGAAGAAATTTTGAGAAATGCAGAAGGTATGTCCTTTCTCTTAATCCACAAAAGTCTTTATTTGCATTAGAGGAAGGCAAACTTTTGGGACACATTGTAACTAAATATGGGGTAAGAATAGACCCTAAAAGAGTAGAGATTATAAATGGTATTTCTCTTCCTAGAAGAAAAAAAGAAGTGCAGGTGTTTCTAGGACGTATCAATTTTTCTGAGGAGATTTATTCCTAACTACGCTGAGATAGTTAGGCATATAACAGATATGCTAAAGAAGAATAATGAGGTGAAATGGTCACAAGAATCGCAGGAGGCCTTTACAAGAATTAAAGCTGCATTTGCTGAAGCTCATGTGCTAGCTGGGCCAGATTATACTAAACCATTTATGATCTTTTCATTTGCTTCACCTCATACAGTAGCTGGAGTTCTGTTACAGAAAAATGGAGAAGGATATGAACAGCCTATTGCCTTCTTCAGTCAGGTTCTCCATGATGCAAAATTGAAATATAACATATTAGAGAAGCAGGCATATGCCCTAGTAAAATCCCTCAAAGCATTTCGCATGTATATTTTGTAGTCCCGCATTACTGCATTTGTCCCCACTGCAGCTGTTAAGGACATTCTGATTTAGGGAGACAGTGAAGGGAAAAGAGGGAGATGGATTGCAAAAATACAGGAGTATGATCTGGATATTCGACCTACTAAGCTGATAAAAGGGCAGGGGCTAGCAAGGATCTTATCAGAATCAAACTATCAAGCCCTGGGCATAAATTGGTCTATGATTGCAAATGAAGAATCTGAGAAAGGAAAAGAGCATCAGGGTCTGGAGATGGCTACTCAGAAAGTACACATGAAATACCTCACCAGTCCATGGTACAAAGAAATAGTTGAATATCTTTTGACACTCAGTTGTCCCCCCAGTTGTGACAAGGCAAAATACAGAACATTGAGATTAAAATCACAGAAGTACATAGTTGCTAATGGGCAGCTATATTGGAGAGATCCTTCTGGGATTCTACTCCTATGCCTCACAGAAAATGAAGTGGAGAATATAATGATAGAATTTCATGAAGGAATCTATGGAGGACACTACAGCTGGAGGGCCACAGCTCATAAAATCCTGAGGGCTGGTTTCTACTGGCCAAATTTATTTGGAGATGTTTTTACTTGGGTCAGAGCATGTGATAAGTGTCAGAAGTTTGCTGAGAAACAGAAGTTGGCAGCCCTACCCTTGATTCCAGTTCATGTAGATGAACCATTCCAACAATGGGGATTAGATTTTATAGGTTAAATCCACCCTCCTTCAAGTGGCCAACATAAATGGATATTAACTGCCGCAGATTATTTTACAAAATGGGTGGAAGCCATACCTGCAAGGAATGCTACAGACGCTGTCATCATAAATTTCATGGAAGAAAACATCATATCCAGGTTTGGCTGTCCAACTAGAATAGTGACTGATAATGCACAGGCCTTCAAGTCTACAAAATTTGTAAATTTATGTTAGCAATATAATATTACATTGAATCATTCTACAGCCTACTATCCACAGGGGAACGGTCTAGCAGAATCTTCGAACAAAACTCTGGTGCGGGCCTTGAAGAAAAAAATCAATGAGAATCAGAAAAATTGGGATTCCCAATTGAAGTTTGCTTTATGGGCGAATAGAATCACTAGCAAGAGAGGAACTGGGAGATCTCCATATGAATTGATATATGGACGAGCAGCCGTGTTTCCGGTGCAGTTGGCCTTACCAGTGGCACATTTCATGCAGGAAAGTCAGGAGGAGCCTGATAATATGGTCAGAAGAATCAATCAGTTGGTGGAATTAGAGGAAACACGGAACCAAGTGAACCAGAGATTAACAGAATATCAAGAGAAAATGAAACATATATTTGATCAGCATGCAAAAGACAGGAAATTGCAGACTGGAGATCTGGTGCTCAGATGGGATGTCTGGAGGGCTTAAAAGGAAAACATGGTCAATTTGATCCCCTTTGGTTTGGGCCTTTCAAAATTGTCGAACAAGGGGGAAACAATACTTTTATGTTGGAGAACCTACAGGGTGATCTGCTGGATGCCCCTATAAATGGCCAATTTCTCAAGCCCTAGTTCCAATTCTGATTCAGGCAGGGCAAGCCGGATGTACCATATTGTATATAAGTTTTTTTTCGGTTTTGATTTGATCCAGGAGGACGTGCTGATGAACTATGAAGTAAATTAAGAGGGGCTGAAGGGCAGAAGTCTGCACAAAAAAGATGATCAAAGGGTCTGCAAGTTCTCGACACGTCCAGGGACGAACGTGCCGTCCCCAGGTGGAACCGATGTTGTACACAATCAATATTCTATAAAATTTCATAAGAAATCGGGTTCTGAGCTTTCGGATTTTTCCCTTTTCAGCCTTGGAAAACCATTCTCATGATTATTGTTATCGTTCTCTGCCCCCAAAGTGCACCATCAAACGCTGGAAATTCACGGAGAGGCGCTTATCGTACATATCTATCGGGCGTACCCCTAGCCGTCCGATCAAATCATAGATCGACGGCCCGCAGCCTATCCCTGTCCGGTGGTCCCTGTCGCGCCTTGCCCCTAAAACTGGCCTGTTTATTTCGCACAGCTTTTCAGCAGCAGGCGGTATTCTCAAATTCCCAGCAATTCCATACGCTGATCGCCGCGTGTCCCATGCCACTATTCCGAAACCACTCCATTTCGCGCGTTATCCTTCAATCGTAGACACGCAGCGAAATTGACGAGAACCGTTAGATTTGTGAGTCTTCATCCGATGGCTACCATCCTTCGGAGCTGCGCAGAGTTTAATCCATATATTAATCGTCCCGGGCCCGCCAACTCGTTGCTTTCCCATGCATTTCTAACCGTGGATCTCGTTCTAAGATTGGACGGTCATGATCTGCCCATCCCTCACTGTTGACCAAACCCCGTAGTCTGTCCTCCACGTCGCAAATTCCACATGTACGCCATGTTTCCCTTCCATCATCCATATATTCCATTCATTTGTATTTTTAATGTTCTGCGTCCACAGCTATCACCAGTCTACCCTCCACAGCTTCACCACAGTTTTCCACCGTCCTGCATGGTTTCATCGTTCTGTCATGTCCTCACCACCACCTTCGTTGACCCCGCCACATCCACCATCCCTGTATCTCATTTTCTCTAACAAATGGTGGGTTTTGCAGGTTTACAACGAAGAAGAACTATCATAATTTTACAGCCTCCAGTGCAGAAATCGAAGGCGCATCAAAGGACAATCTTTCAATGGAAAAATTTAAGAGGGGAGTTCAGAGTAGTTGCTGTGATACGAATTCATTAATGGAAATAGAGATAAGATCCATTGAACCCTACAGATGCATTCAAGGGATAGATTACACAGCAAGAAATATTAATGGGGCAGCATACAAATATCAGTGAAAGATCGAGAAATTCGGTGTCCGGCTTTGAAGATCTTAAATCCTGATTCAAAACTAGAAAGCAGAGGACACCTAGCACAGAAAAAAATGCCCATCAGGCTCTATTTTGGCCTATTTTTCTTCAGGAAAGTACAGAGGGTTCATGAATATGTATCCCTATTCTATGCTCCTAAAGAGATTTCCTACACTGTGCATTTATTTCTGCCAGCAGCGGAGTACACACAGCTCAGCATGGTCATTCAGCAGTGGGGGCACGAAGGTTTTTCGCCACTTTGTTTAAATTAAGAAAATTAAATGTTTTCACCTACTCCTTTATTAGTTTCTCTTATCCTTACTCTATAAAAAGGAGGAAGAAAGACATTGTAAGGGTTCCAGAATTTTATCAGAAAATTGTGCAGTGAAAGGCATTTTTTGTATACATTTTGTAAAGTTTCTGTGTGAAGGCTCAGAGCCCGTAGGGTCTTAGTGAGGAGGAGTTCTATCTGTAATGAGGATTCTGGGCTTTGGTATTTCACAGTATGTAACCTTCACCTATGTGATTAATACGACATTTCATTTCATATATCTTCTTGTATCATGTACTGGAATGCGAGTGGCTCACTGATTTTAGGTAAGGATTCATCCTAGTTGATGCCCATACTTGGATCAGTCAAGCGCTTTAAATATGGCTCAGGCATGATATATTGTTTCATGTTCATTTCATACATATTTCAGCTATATTAGTTTCTTTGGGAGGGTGCTTTTAAAACGCCATTGTCATGTATGGATTCTTAGAATGATAAGCCCATATGTGGTTCTGTTGTGTATCTGGGTATCATACCAAAGTTAACTAATATCCTCTTATGTTTCTTTCCCTGCATACACCTTCTGATATTTAATTTATGTGGCATATTATTTGAATCGGCCCTCTTTACATTAAATTGTCTCTTAACTGTCTGATGCTTTTGTGTTGGAGCTTTGCATTTTGTCTCTGCAATATTACTTTCCCTGTGGCAGTTTCTGTAAGTTCTGGTCCCATTTAAATCAATTTCCTTGTTTACAAGAGATAGCAGGAGAGCCTTTGGATTGACACCCAAGTTTTATTATATGCTCCTTTCTATGATAAGATGTCCTAGGCACTGGTCTATGGCAACTCTAGGCTGTCTGTAGGAGTGACAATATATGTCGACAACACATACAATGGGGGTCTTGCCTCTAGCAAGCCATTCTTCTAATTTCTTCCTCTCTAGAAAGATGGAATGATCATTGTTTCATGGTTCCCCTCCATGCATGCAAAGTGTTTGAAGTTTTGTCACACCATGTTTCACATTGGTTTTCATCAATCCCCTTTGCAAAAATCTATGTGACTGCAACATATGATCTCTCATTTGCATGAGAACATGAAATAGAACTCTGAAATCAATCATCATAAATCATACCTTTGAGTTTGCTGCGCTGCTCCTCCAAAGGCCTCAACTCTTTCCTCCATCCTCCTTGCAGTAGCTATGGGAAATGTACTGCACTGTGGATCTACATGTGTGGTTGAATTCTCACACCATCCATGAGAATAGCTAGGGCTTGCTCCATCCACAAACCCTTTTCAGAAAATTTCTCCAAAATTTTCCCCTTTCAGCAGATCTTCAATGGTGTGCTCAATGGTCTGGAAAAGAAGAAGGGAAACCTCCTCTTCCTTCATTCCTCTTCCTTTTTTCCTCTAAAAATATCCTCTCCTTGGAGAGAAGCTCCTCTTGCTTATGGAAATCAACCTTGGGCACAGGCTGAGCCAAGATCATGCTCTGATACCACTGTAATATCCCAAATGAGGGATTTTCTGCTCCATCGAGAATATCTTAAGATATTCCATTTTCCTTCTTCAGTGAGCTACTACAAGTCCATTTTAGATATTTAGTGATGGGGCATTTACAAGATATGACTCCTTCCAAATAAGGGATAAATCCTGAGGCTAGTTGGCCCTTCTCAGACTCTGCCTATGGATATGCAATATTCCACCTCGGGAATTTCTACCACAGGGTCCTTGAGGACGCTGTATAAGGAAGATGTTGCATAAATAAGGCAAACCATCACTGAGATGCCCTAGAACATGTATAATATAACTCCCCTGCAGAAAATGAGCCCAAATAAATAACACTAGATGGGTTATTCAGATCTCCCCAATCTAGGTCTCTAGAACAATGCTTAATGAAAGAGCTCACAGCAATATGCAAAACATTAATCTAAAACTCTGCAAATATGAATGCATCAAGAGAGGGTAAATATCACAGCCATTATCATATTAATATATCAGTATGATCATATAGTAATATCATGAGGAATAAGTCCCTCAAGCATTAGAACCAATCTTCCAATGAATATTCAATACAATGCCGGAGTAGTTGCAGCTACACAAAATGCCGGAAAACCATAATTGTGCAGTATCTTTTAGAGATGTAGCTGTTGAATACATATGAATGATAATATGGCTGAAATATACAATAAAAATAGCCCAAGAAATGAAAATGGGCTCAATATGGGATTTCTAGCCAATCTCAAGGAGATTGCTAGAAATGCCGGATAAAATACAATAGTGACAAATAGATTGTCACTGCAACTGGAACCAAAAGAATATGAGGTTGTGGCTAATATGAAATGATGATGCCCTCCTCTGATAATGCTCTCAAGTAAAATGGGTTGATCCCCTTTTACATCAAAAGCACTCCTCCTGATGAGTACAAGAATCTCCCCCAACACTGCCCTCATAAAATAACGTAGATTCTCCTAGTGACTGCGCAGTGGGAGATGGTGAATAAGTGGCCTGATGCCACAAGTCTGAAATTAAGACCAAGATCCCTCTCTATAGCTCCTCCAAAGAAGAAATCCATCCTTCTCTGAAAATGCAAGTAGGGAAGAACTCAATGAGTTCCTCTGCTGCTACCCTAGCTACACATCAACCTGCTACAGGAAAATGCTGCAACTGAAGGAGTAAGCTTGGCCAAATGTCGGAAAGAGGAAATACAGCTCATATCCTCTCCTCCCATGAGAAAGAGGTGGGGGATCCCCACCGGGAACACCCCCAGTGCTCAAGATCACTGCAATCCTGCTAAACAGCCCGGATATGCAAGTCCTTGGCCTCACCATGAAATGTCTGAATCAAAGAATAATCCAAATGAGCTGCTCCTTCCTTCTTATAAAGAAAATGAAATCTCTTTCACCATAGGCCCCACAATTAGGGTTTCCATTCACCTTTGAATGTTTTCCTTCCAAAAGCTGCATTATCTTCTCAAGCAAGCCACCCCTCTAAGGCAGCGTTGTTGACTTGGTCAAAGATGGCCAACTCAAGGTGATCCACATCATTTTCACACCATGGGGTGTTTATCTCAGCTGCTTTATTATTTCTCCTTTCACACAAGGAGTGTTATTTTCCATCAAAAGGGGTTAAGGGGTCTCCTTACCAATTTTATTAAGCAAAAATAAAAATATGCCACTATAATGTTCCATTTTAGCTTGAGGCTAAAATTGGGAACATTACACTCTCCATCATTCTCTCCATGGTTTTGACCAGGCTATCAATATTAGCATCAGATGTGGAGATTGCAGGCTCTTCCCTAATAGTTAATCTCTTCTCATTTCTCATTCTAGCCCTTTTTTCAATCAGGCTTGCTTCCACACGTACTGGACCTCTTTGCATGTCTTCCAATGTAGCAAGATATTTCTCTCTTAGCTGATAAGACATCTCTGGGTTGAAACCACCTGAAAATTTCATTGGGGCTAAAACGTGTGGGGGTTTCATGTGAGGAGGGAGGGCGTTGTATACACTGTTGAACTTGGTACAGTAATCTTGGACACTCTCTCCAACATTTCTCTTGATTTTTTTATATTCCCACAAGATTTGGAGAGGATTTTTCTTAGCTTCCCATTTATTTATGAACAACTGGTGAAGGGCAGGGAGGTCATAGACATTGTTATGTGTCAAGCCCTTGAACCATTTTTTTACTTCTCCCCCTAAACTTTGAGCAAACATTCTCAATTGAATAGTTCCATCCTCTATCTCTTGGTAGTCAAAAGCATCATTCATTTTGTCCACATGTTGTTGAGTAGTTTCAGGACCAGTTCCATCAAAATGTGGGATTTTGGATTGATAATCTTGTGGCATAAGCACCATACGTAGTGGTAGCACTAATGGAGCATACCACTCTACCATGATTGGAAGTGGGGGAACCCAAGGAGGGTTGATAAGGGGAGGGTTGACCAAGGGAGGTGGAGGGTTAAATGGAGGAAGGTGGACAGTGGGTGTACAAGTGGAGGTTTGGGCACTCAGGTGGGAAAGGTTCAAGGAAATGGTAGGAGCTACAGATACACTTGAGAAATTTGACTGAGGATGAGAAGATTTAGAGTTAACAGAAGGAGCTGCTACAGTAAGAGCAGATAATTCTACAGATTGTTGAAGATAAGCATTATCAATAGCTGAAGTAAGCTATGTTACCAGATTTTGAAGGGAGTCAAAGTGTTGGAGAAGATGAAAGTCAGTTTTAGTGGAGGTAAAGGCTACCCCAATAGTACTCTATTGTAAGATGGATGGATCAAAAACATTATGGGCTATCCAATTCTGAGATTTGGTTCTGAAAAATCTGTGCTCAAAGTGTAAGTCGAACTGGATATCTTGCAAGGTTGCAAGGTTTTCAGGGAGGGAACTTTCTTTGTGAAGAGGCTTGCTAATAGTTCGATTCTCAGATCTAGGAGTTTTTCTTAGGATTTTCTCTGGATTGTCAACTATTGTAAGGGGATTTGGGTCAGGATGGGATCTGGTAAAGATTCTTCTGGAAGCCAGAATACAGACCCAAGGCACAAACAGGCTGAATATTTTTTCAAAAAACCAATCTGTAGAAAATACTTAAATCACAATATAATTCAACTAGGGTTTCTGAGTTATGATGAAAGATGATATTTTCAATAAGTCCCTATTATGGTTTCCATTATTTTGTCCCTTCATAATTTTTAAGATTGGAAAGAACAAACGACAGAGGACAGCATCAAACCACTTTGGAGTCCAGTACCTAGCCTTCCTAGACTCGGAGAGGGCTCTCTCTGTTTTTATGATTTAACTTGATAATTCTAAATGTTGATATTAGGCTAGTTATAGAGATTATGAGGGTTGTTTTTTTGATTGATTGAGTGGTTGGACAGATCAGGTCTGCAGAGGCTAATCTATTAGGCTGTGGAGTCAAAAGGCTGGATTGGCACATCAACGTTCAAGAGCATCACATGGCAAGCTAACTGTGCTAGATGGATCTTTAGAGAATTATGAATTATGAGGTTAAAGAAATAGCAAGGTTCAGTATTGACTAAAGAGCAGTTAAGAATTATTTAATCAGACTTCACTAGAAAACATTCAGATTGTAAATGCAGACAGAATTAAGGTGCTCTGACAGCAAATCTTAATCTAAAATTTTTGATTTACAATTAGATGAACAGATGCATAGCAAAGGAAACAACGGAAACATTTAAATAGATAAATATCACATCACCATTTTCACACAACTCAAGAATCATGTAAACGGTATTTGATTATTGATGTCCAGCTCCAAAATTACAGTGCTCCAATATAGTAGTTCTTACAATGCAGGGGCTAACAATATCCAACCCTTGATTATGAAAATTCAAGCAGTATTTAACTAAGACTTGAGTCGGTTGCCCTAATCTACTTTGGAAAACTTCATTTATTACAAACAACTGAAAATTGAACAGGTATGGCCATGCAAGACCCGAACAAAGAAAATCTCTAACAAAACACCGCTTGTGGAATTAATTTTGGTAGCTCTTCAAGAATGAAAAACTCATGTGGCTCTTTTTAAATCAAAAGTAGGCTTGAAGGTGGCATGTGATGATCTCGAAGAGGAAATGAATGATGGCTCTGACATCTAGCCCTGATTTTCAAAAGATCGGCGCTGGGTAATTAAGTTTGGTGCAAGGCTATCCACTTTACATTGATTAGTGACTGTGTTGATGTGCTTTTCGGCCTTTTCCGTTTCTACCGTTATAACATAACAATATTTGTAAAAAAGCCTTGCCCGACTCAACCCTTGGTTTCTTTTTCTACTTGAATCCTTTGTGTCGTGTTTTAACCCTTTTTATAAGAAAAAAAGCGTAAAAACTCAATATACCAGATCTGAAAACCTTTATATTTTAACTCGGAGCCGCATCGCATCCACAACAGTATCGCGTTTCGCAATTTTTTCAATTTATGATATAATGAAAGGGATCGGCGTTGCGATGCGAAGTGGGAGGTGATGTGGAGGGAAGGTGGGACTGACTGCATCGCAATCGCAAATATTAAGATTTAGCTATAATGCACAGGGGAGTAAACTCTAAAATATGCTAAGTGTGAAGCGTGGGAAAAATGTAAGGCTTATTTGCGCCCCATGGTGAATGGGTCCCACTTCAACGCAAATCGAATTTGAAAGGTTTGTAGGATAAGACAATTGAAAAAAAATTCGATTTGGCCGATGCGAAAAGTGATTTGGGTGTATCGTAATGAAATAAAAGTGAAATGGAATGGAATGAAAGTATGGCGGGTGATTGGGTCCCACTTCGTCGCAAATCGCATTTCGCTGACTTTAACATTTACCCTTACGCCCATCCTGAAAAACTTGCGATTTGTGATTCCGATTGAATCTTCGTCATTGATTGTTGCTTGGATCCGATGGTCCTCATTGCTCCCTTATTGTGTTTTTCCGACCTTGTTTCTTTGGTTGTGTCCGTTCATTTCTTAGTTTTTCGTAGAATACTTGCCCTGCGTTCATGACTTGACTTGCTTTAGAGTTCACGAATCGACCCAATATCGTTCAAGACTTTGCTCTTGTTTTTTTTCTACCTTAACTTCTTTCTCTACTTCCTTTGTCTTCGCTAATGGTCTAATGTTTCTCTTTTCCTCTTTGTTGATTTCTTTGATTCTTTCTTTGGAAAAGATTTTGAATATTGACATCCTTGTAAAGTATGAAAAAATTGCAAAGAGAAAATAATCAGTCACGTGGTGATACTGTCAAATATAGGGGTCTAACAGGCCTGATGGTTGAGATGAGCCAGGCTACCCTTGAAGACCAGGTTGACCCGACTGACTGACAGAGGGTTGGCCTTGTTGCACAAAAGGTGGGCCTTGTTTAATGTAAGGCGGTTTCTATTGCACAAAAGGTTGTCCCTCAGGTGGATAGGTTTGCCTTTGAGAAACATAAGGCACTCCCTGTTGAACATAGGGTTGACCAATAGGATCGTAGGGTTGTCCCTGTTGGACCGAAGGTTATCCCTGTATATGGAAGAGTTGTCCTTATGGACCATAGGGTTGTCCCTATTGGTACGTGAACTGATTCGGGCAAACTGGACCTTGAGTCGTTTGAACATACAATGGACCTTGCAAGAGAGGCCCATGGTAATATATGTGATTCTCATACTCATCGTAGTATCGTGGTATATTGATCGAAGCCTGAACCTGCTGAGAACCCTAGGGGAGTTATTTTTGGTGTTGAATAGCCATCATATATTGGTTGTATAACAAACCTCCCATAATAGGATTAGAAGAGATAGGAACACTACCAATAGGTTGATGGAATCCCGATATGTGAGGTTGTGATCCACTCACAACGGGTCCAGAAAACATCACGAAATCATTGGGATGCATTCCACAAACATAATAAGATGACAAAAATGATGTAACCACACTAACGAATGGTGCGGAAGAAGCCACACAAACAATGGGCTGGGTTGGGATAGACATGACAAACATCGAAACAATGGGAATCGACGAAGATTGACCTGACACAAACGACCATGTAGAAGAAGCCACAGTACTTGACCATAATGGGTTCTGGTACAAAGATGAAGCACAAAAAATTATTTGTCCCAAAGAACGATAACCATCCGGGAGAGAGGAAGGCTGACCCGTCACATAAGGAAAAATTTCAGGAGGAAATTGATATTCCCCAGTAGATACGAGAGTCTCTTCACTACTAATGGGACTCGAGGCATCCATGTCGGATGAAGACATGATGTCAAGGAAGAGATGGCAAGCAGTAGAGGGAAAAGCACTGGGCAATGGTGTCGCAGGCAAATCTGAGCGTTCAAGGGGATCTTCTCTCAGAAAGAAAAAAGGATATGGGGGCTACTAGTTGATGTCAAACATCTCCTCAACGAGAGACTCAGTGGCAAGAGGTTGAATGCTCGGGATGATAGCACTTTCAAGATCTTGGGTCCCAACAAACTGAGGTCTCTCAGAAGAGACTCTGGGGAGAGACTCTTCACCATGAGGTAATGAATAGGAGGATGAAACACGTGGTTCTGCCACGGTGACTTTGTCTCAAAATAAGAACAGAAAAGATATGGTCACTTCGAGGCTTTAACAACAATCATTCAGGAATTACTCATGAACCAGCCAAGAAAATAACTTAATGGTCATATGATCGTGGGCAATCAATTTTATAGAATTGAAACAAGACTCTGCCATTTCATGTTTTAAGAGTCGATAAAAGGAAAAAAGGTAACTCTATTCACTTTTAGTTTTAACGAGCTCGAAAGAAAAAGTGCTCGATGATCTTTTCAAGTTTTAAAGAGTTAAGGAAAGATCAAAATGAATACTCAAGAACTCTAGGAAAAAGGGCGTACCAACCTCCCGTGAACTGCAATATACACCTTGGTGATCAAATGAAAGAGAAATGACCAAGGACTTAATGTACGTGCAGGAAGTCTCCCTGAATGCTGTGTTCAGTGTATCACGGTTATAGGGCGATAGACTTGGCTTCCTTGGAGCACAAGTCCATACTAGCATTGTCTAATGCAATATTGTGAGCGACAGCTGCTAGGTTTAACAACGACGGAACACAACACTAGCCTAGACCTATAAATGTGAGCGTTAATTTTCAATGCTTCCTTAGATTTATTGAGTTAATTTTATAGTTTATCTTGAAATTATTTTTCAGTTTCAAGGCCATACCGAATGTAATATCAAATCTCTAATGCACAACTATATGAGAGAAAGAACACCATTTCATTCGATGAAAGGCTAGCTAAGTGAAGGATAGAGGTTCACAACAAAGCAGCAATCAAATGAATGCAAGAATGACTCTTTCCTTTCTGCTACCAACACAGCAAAAGCAGAAAACGAAAACTCTTCTTTTGTCTTTCAATTTTCAATGAAGAAGAAACCTACTAATGCAAAAGAACACTTTTCATTTTCAAATGAGAAGGGAGAATGAAATTTTTTTGTTCTTTTGTATAAGTGAGAAGCAACAATGCAATACTACACTAAAAAGACAAAACCAACACTAGCTTTGACTAGCTTCGAATGAAATCATCAAAATACGAAGAGACCAATTCCAAGCGAACGTAAACACGCACTCAAAACTAGGCATGCATCTCTTTATGCAAGATAAAGGGCATTTAAGTCGACTCAACGAGAAATTTGATCTATGCTCAGGGCGATGGAGGGACAATCAAACAGACACATATTGAAAGCTCTACAATGCTGCTTCACATACAATCAACTGAAAAGACCAAGCAACCACATGAAAGGCTGAAAAATAAATGACTAAACTGACTCATAAGCAGATCGAACACCCAATGAGCATGCAACCAGATGAATGGTTCGAAACACCTAGAAACTCTAGGATGGACAAGTCACATTGTTTGAATGAGAGATAATACAAATTGAAACAAATGAGACAGCCAAGTCAGAAAACAAAATCCAGATGGATCAATCCAAGGGGGAAATACCAATATAAAGGATAAGACACACTGGAAACTCAGTGGGAAAGCCTAAAATCTAACCCTACAGGAATCGGTGTGATTGTTCAGCAGTATCCAGTACCGAACAAGCAAAATCGCTCATGTGTCAAAGACAACTCGTGCCGATGGGCGCGACTGTTAGAAAAACTATAGTGTCGAGCTAGAAAAGGAAGGAAAAATCAAAGGACTAGCTGAGAAAGACCAGAATTATCACTCTAGGAGAAGGTTAAGTGGCCAGAAGCAGAGAAGCAAGCCAAAAATAAGCAAAGAAATGACAAACGACCAAATTTAGACAGACAATCAAAATTCAAAACGAACAATAAGAGACAACAATCGTTGATCTCCCCAGCGGAGTCACCAACTTGTTGTGAAGGCAAATCCCTTCTGCAGATAGAGGCGATCCCTCTAGCCCTAGGGTGGGTTTAGCAACAAGGGAACATGTTGGTTTCTAACTTCCTAGTTAATAAATGAAATGTGGATTGGGATATATGTTCTACCTCAATCCAGCGCTCTTGATGTAGTATGTTGCAGAGATCCCTCAATATTTTTCCTTCAATCCTTACACTTTGTTAGTAGCGACATTTACACACCTGCACAAAGATCAAACAAACACTAACAACATACAAACTTATATATTCATTTACAACTATCCAAATAGTCAAGGAGAGTCATTCATGTCATATTAATATATAGACAAGGGTTTTTGCAACCTGTGCCTTGACGTTGTAGACCTCCTTTGACGGGTTTAGTTGGGAACGTCTCCAAAGCATTCGTTCGTTGATTGGCACAATGAGGCGAAAGGCTCAAACTCTCTCTCAACTATGGATTATTCTCTACTATCAGCTCTTGGTCTATTCTAGCTATCTCTGGCTAGCTAATTCAATGGAATGAAGAGGGATTTATAGGATTGGAGGATGAGCTTTGGGATCCACATATGGTGGATGAAAGGTCTATCCCTTTGGGAAGTTGCATTTTTGTAGGAACTAGAAGGCCAAAGGGAGAAACTCGATCTCATCTAGTCGAACAAACATCCATGACTCCGCCCACAAAGTTGTTACATCTCAGAAGCTTCATTTCCATATTTAAAAAACATTCCAAAAGTAGCTCGGCATAAGTGCTCTTCATAGACAGAGCGACCACGGTGCGAGGCCCAGTGTAAATCTACCCAGCGGCACGAGGCCATAACTACACAACCGTGCCGACCCAAAAGCATATGTTTTAAAGGGTCAACTTCAGGAATGGTCAACAGAGATTTTGTTCCTGACATGTTAAGGGATGCAATGACATTCATTGTGATGTATAACAGTACACAGGGGTCACTTTGATAGTCCTCCAGTATTCAGGATGTGGAATTCAGGGACGGTGACAAAATGTTGTGTAACACTTCTATACATCACATTTTACAATAATAATTTTCTTCTTTGTTACATGAGCCCTCTAGGGGAAATTAAATCGTGACTTTATCCTTTTGACTTGTCAATAAGACCCCTAGAGCACTCAATGGGTGCTTTGACATAGGACCACAACATGCTGGGAAAGAAACCCATTTCAATAATAATAAATTTTCTTCTTTTATTGTTTGTCTATCAAGATATATGTGATCCTTCAGGCTTGACCTGTGGCTTGAGGAGCCATGACCCAGGGGCATCCAAGCCATCAAATTCACCCGGAGATCGCACTCGGCCTGGGCCACACTAGCCCTTTAACTGACTAGATTTTTTAGCATGTCTCCTCCCCCTAGCACAAGGCACAACCACCCACTGCAAGGTTTGATCCCAGGTTGCCTTGCTGACGAGTCCCATCCTCAACCGGTTGTGCTAGCAGGACTTGACAATAATAAATTTTATTTTCTTTCTCTTTAGATGAGTACATCAATAATTACATCATGCCATGACTCAATAATAAATTGTGAATACAGACACTAGTTACATTTCAAAACTCCCTCTTAACTAGGGAGGTATTCATAATTGACCGCAGGTACAAGGACAATACTTCCATTGAATTATTCTATAAGAAGATTCAGATTGGTAAGCCATATTAAGCATCAACATTATGATCAATATACAACCAACATTGCAAACATAGCAAGGACATGACTAACAAACTCTATATCTCAATAAATCATAGCACAATGTTGGGAGGCTTTATGTGGGACACCACTGGTGAGCCCTGGTATTGCACCAAGAGTGTTGCAACTCCCAGGGGCTGCCCTACTTTACTTTATCAACCCAGTGTTTGTACAAACTTGGAGGTGACAGTGCTATATACACAGCAGATGCAATATTTTCATGTCATCCTCTTCTGCTTTACGAAAGGGTGTTATTTTTTAAACTATGATAAGAACTGGAAAGTAAATTTATAGAAGGAAATGACAGAAAGGAAACTAAACTAAATTTTTGAAAAGAAATGACAAGAATGAAACTGATTTAATTTGTAGAAAATAAATTACAGAAAGGAAACCAATTTAACTTGTTGCAAATGAATGGTAGAAAGGAAACTAATTCTAAACCACACTTAACTTGGAAAAACGGCTAAATGCACTCTATTTATCCTATGGTCTATCTACCATGCTTCTACCCATGCAACTAAGTTATCTATGACTTAATCCTAATTGAAAAATTCTTGATTTTGCAGCTTGGAGGAAAGAAAAGGGCTAAAAAGGCTAATGGAGGGCTTAACACATGAAACAAGTCTTAGGAGTGGAAAGCGGGGTTGAAATCCTTATAAAATCTTATGATATGGTGCCCAGATGATTTTGGAGTGAAATATGTGATGGAAGAGTTATGATTGGTGGATAGAAGTGTGACATGTGATCTGCGATATCGCAATCGCAATGTCGCAAGGTCGAACCGGTAAAGGTTAACAGGAACAAAACAAAAACTGTGAAAGGCGATTTTCGATGCGGCGGAGTTAGGAATTGGGGTTTGGAGTGGTAAGTCTTAGATAAACAAGGAAAAGGTGTGAAGTGTAGTTGCGATGGGTGACGTGGCGGTGGGATCGGTGGCGCAGCGCAATCACAATATCGCAATCGACATTTAAAAGCGAGAAGTCTTAAAGAAACAAGGAAAAGGTGCGAAGTGCGATTTCGATGGGTGACGTGGCGGTGGGACCGGCGGCGGAGTGCGATGGAAATATCGCAATCAGCATTTGAAAGCGGTAAGTCTTAAAGAAACGGGAAAACGATGCGATCTGCAATGAGGAGTGACAGTAAGTCCAAAGGGAAAAAAATTGTGGTTTATAATGTTTTTTATTGTTTCTAATAAAAGCACAGCAAAAAGAAGTAGAAAGGGATATCGCATTTGGGCTTGGAATGAGATAGCGTTAACAAATATCACAAGAAATTTGTGATTTGCGATGGAGCGAGGTACAGAGAGAGGGAGTTTCGAGGAGAAAGGGGTGGAGGTCTAATTTTAATGGTTTTCGAGGGTTTTGGGAATGAAAAGGGTGATGGATGCAAATAAGAGAAAAAGGAGGGAAATGGAGGCACAACAACAGTACTCATGTGTGAGATCAAAGCTGGGAAATGCAGTGGGATGGCTTGATGATATTCGTGGGGATTTTGATGCTTATTCCTGCAAAAATTCTGTGGATTCATGTAATAAAAATAGAGGAAATTCATAACAAAACAGTGAATAGAAAGAAGTTTTTGGTCCTTTGGGAAGATTATCCCTCCTCAAGCTCTATTGACAGAGATGAGAAGGGGGTCTTGATCCACAGCTTTTCTTGGTTTTTCTCCTCTATTCTATCCCTCACAAGAAAATGAAAAACTACAACAGCACACTAAAAGCAAAAACTAAGCAGTGATGAAACTATGAGAAGCAGAACTAATTGAATTACAGAAAGAAAACTAGCTTAATGGCAGAAAGGAAAAGATAGTAACAACAGAGAGGCTGAGGCACATGGATTGGGCCCTAACCCACGAGCCTGGCTCTCTGAAAATTAAATCAATCGAATGAAATCAATCTACTCATTTCATAAAAGAATAACCTCATACATCTCTGAAATTTTGATCACTAAGTAAAATAATAAAAATCTCAATAGCTTGCAACAAAGTTTCAACTAGAATCAACTAACTCTTCCTAGCTCTAGCTCTGCTCTATTTATTCTACAGGGCAGCTACCAACATCTCCCAATAAAATAGTGATTGAGTCCACTTGACTCCAAGTAAACAAAGATTGAGTGCACTCCTCTTTGAGTTGCTTGGCTCCCTCTGGAATTCGAATTTCTGGAGAGAATCCTTGGGGATCCTTTGGCTGCCTTTGAAATTCGAATTACTAGAGAGATTATTTGGGATCCTTTGGTTGCCTTTGAGAGTTAAGGAGGGTGGAAAATCCTCCAATAACTTCTCCTTGGTGTCTCTGAAAAAATCCTTATAAAAATTCTTGATAAATCATGATTTTTTGCACTCAACCTCATATTAGGCACTCAGAGTATGTTATCCTTAATCACCACCTATACTAGCATCATAAAACCAAATAATAATAAAAATGCAAGAAAAAGAGATCTAAGAAGGAAAAAGGGTGACCATTAACCCCTCCAAATACGTTTAATGTTGGAGCTCATCATCACCCCCCTAATGAATGGTTGCTCATCCTATGAGCAACTAATCCTCCTCCTGCATTTCCTTTAATACTTTGATAGCCCCCCTGATTTCTTGAGTAAGAAGTGTGGGAGTTTCCCCAAGGGGGTAAAAACCATTATTCTTTTCTGCATTCTCCCATTCTCTATATTGTGATGCTGAGCTTTAGTCCCAGCCATTGGATCTTTTTGGACCGCATGGACCTCTTGTATAATGGTGCCCTTTCCAATGCACCCCTTAGTCTTTTTGGAGTATTGTACTCCCTGTTCTTGAGGCTGTGAGGGAGGTTGTTCCATCTCCTCTAGCTGGCCATAATGCAGTCATCTTCTAGCTACCTAGAAACATCATCAAAGTGGCCTATCACTTGGGTTTGAGTCTGAAGGTAGCTTTCAACCAGTGCAGGGTCCCTTTCAATCTCTCGATGATTAAGGATGACTCCCCTTGGGCTGAAAATTTCTATTCTGATATATAAGGGTTCTCTATTTCTTCTTCCCATGACCCTCCATATCTCTTTTTCTCTAGTGTCCTCATTCACCATCCAAGATACTAGAGCCATCAACTACATATCCCCCATTGTAGGATTGGGGTCCCAAATATCCAGATTTGTCAGCACAAGGTTATGCACGTAAAACTCTGCCATCTTTTCCTGATCAGCCATGTTAGCTTGCTTGTAGAAATTCATGAATTGCCTATAATATTGGAGAGGTAGTGATCCATGGGAGGCTAGAGTTTTGATTTGAAATAGAAGCCATTTCTCCTTGAGGTACACAGCATATGAGTCAGAAGGGAATCTGTGCTGAAGGGCTTCTATGCATAAGTCTGCCATAGTGGCTACTTGCTCCTCTTTTTGTTGTAATCTCTCCTTCAGTGCCACATTCTCTGCCTGTGCCTTCTACATCTGCTCCTTCAGAACTATTTCTTCGATTCTTTCCTCCTCCCTTGGTGATTCTTCAATGATAATCGGGCTCATGGGAGGAGTTTCTAGCTTTCTCTAACTCTTATCAGCTATGGAATACATAGAGGTCTGCCTTTTTCTCTTTTCTCTTAGAAGAGCTACGGTGGAAACTACCTCTTTGTATTGAGGGGATGTGGTGTTGTGTTGTGAGTCTGTTTCTTGCCCATTTTCTGCTATCTCTATGAATTTTATGGCCATCTCTTATGTTTTTCATTGACCCTTTGTCTCTTCATATTCTTCTTCTTCTTCTGGTTCTTATTCTTCTTATGGTTCTTCCTCTTCTTTTGGTTCCTCTTCTTCTTCTCTAAGGCTAGGAGTGGAGTTCTTCCTTGTTTGGGTTGCTATAAAACCTTCCTTGCTCATATTTACGAAAGAGGACCAGGCCATGGGTAAGGTGACGTTGTTATGTTGCTACTATTGCGCACTGTTCAAATACAAAGCCCGCTCTCGGTACTGTTGTGCTGCGGCTTCTGTCGGTCTCTCTCCCCTTAAAAATTTTTAATTTACTGGTTTGGATGAGACAGGGTCCCTTTTTATTAGATTTCACAACTAATTTTGGAGCGCTTATGTAACTTGGCTCAGCTCCAGTTTCTATTGTAGATATTTGTTTCCTTCTCCCTGTTAATTCATGATGGATTGTGTGTTTCCTTCCCTCATTCTTCTCTATTCCGCTTGATTTAAATTCTTTTCTTTTGCATGCTCAAGTGGCGTGACTTTGAAGTTCTCCCTAGTCATACTTCACGATGGTGGTCAAGCTAACTGGCCACCTTTCTGCCCCTTAAACTCAAGTCTGCAAATTTAATTATTTATGGCTATTATGATGCATAGCGAGGGATGAGAAGCTATACCTGATTTTACCTGTCGTTTCCAAGGAATTTGCAGGATTTGGATTGAGGAGACAAGCCTTTTAGATGTTGTGTTCTTCACTATTTTCTATTCTCTGAGTGATCAGCTCGTTGAATGAGTAGCTTTCTGAGTGAGTTATTGATCTTTCCTTGATGTTCCTTCCCGTTGTAGATGTTGTGTGGGGGGTGCTCCAAATGCCATGGGTGGCACTCTTATCTTTCATTGGGTATGCTTCATGAGCTCATCCCTTTTTTTTCTTGTTGTTCAATAATAGATGTCTGCATTGTAGGAATTCCCTGATGTCTGTAGCAGTCTGTGTCTTACTTCCCTTGCTACATTGTGCTCAGGAATGGAGGAATGTGGTGTATGGAGTTGATGGAAGAAGTTATGAAAATGAATGGAGTGAGTGATTTGATGGATGGTAAAATAGAAGAAGGGA
Organism: Pinus albicaulis; assembly: GCA_034641835.2. Classification (NCBI taxonomy): domain Eukaryota; kingdom Viridiplantae; phylum Streptophyta; class Pinopsida; order Pinales; family Pinaceae; genus Pinus; species Pinus albicaulis. Next base: position 627,043,151 of record CM076570.1, read on the forward strand.
AAATAAAATGAATGCTTCCCTGTATTTCCAGAAATCATTAATGACCTGCAAAATAGCAAACAGAGAAAACACGGAGATGCAGATGAATTTTTTTTTTGCCTTTTTTTTTTTGAAAGAAAGTGGGCTGCCTCCATGGAGGTTTTCAACCCATAGACTTGCCTTGGGCGCCTCAGAGAGGTTTTCACCCATGGATATTTATTCTCTTTTCTTCTTTCTTCTCTTTTTTTTGAGCAAGTGAGTTGCCTCCATCGAGGTTTTCAACCCACAAGCTTGCCTTGGGTGCTTCAAAGAGGTTTTCACCCATGGATATAGATTATTTTTTATTTTTCTTTTTCTTTTCGGGAGGTGTGGGAAACTATGGAGTTTCCCATCACATACACCTCTCTGCTTATTGAATTTATGAACTCTGCCCTTGACAAAGGCTTCTTGTAAATTTTAAGTCTGTGACCATTGACAAGCAAAGGGATTCCTTCCTCATCTATGGTTATGATTTGAACTGCGCCATTATCAAAACATTTTTCCACTTTGTAAGGTCCCAACCATCTTTTCATCAGCTTGCCTTTGAAATCTTTAAACCTTGAATCATACAACAACGCCCAGTCTCCTTCTTGGAAGGTCTTTTCTTTGATGTCCTTGTCATGTTAGACCTTCCTTTGCAGCTGAACTACCTCTCTGTGAAGAAGTGCTTGCATTCTGAACTCATCCAATCTATTTAGTTGCAGCAACCTCTCTTTTTGGGCATTTGATAGATCTAGATTTAATTCAACTTCAGTTCTTAAAGTATTGAATTCAAACTCAACTGAAAGTAGATCCTTCTTACCATAGACTAGTTCATAGGGAGTGAATCCTATTGTTGTCTTCCAAGTAGTGTTGTAGGCCCAATTAGCTTCTACCAATCTGTCCGCCCAATATTTTCTGTTGCTGCTCACAACCTTGGTGAGGATGCTCTCCAAAGCTCTATTAGTTACTTCTGCTTGGCCATTCACCTGAGGGTAATAGGCAGTAGAAGTTCTATGCTGAATCTTGTGCTTCCACAAAAGATTCTCAATCAGGTGAGAGGTGAATTGTGCTCCCTGATCAGTGACTATTTCTCTAGGGTATCCAAACTTGTAAAACACATTCTCCCTTATAAATTCTTCTACTTTCTCCTTGATTTCTACCTTCATTGCTTTTGTTTCAGCCCATTTTTTTAGGTAATCAGTGCAAACTATGATATACTTATTTTTTCCAGATGGTGGATCGATAGGTCCAACAAATTCCATGCCCCACTTGTCAAATGGCTCACGAGCCACCTGAGGGTGCAAAGACATCTCATCCCTTTGAATAGGTTTCCCCATCCTTTGGCACTGGTCACACCTGGTGGTGTATCTTCTAGAATCTTGGTGAAGGGTAGGCCAATAGTATCATGCATGCAAAGCTTTGTAAGCAATTCTCTTTGTAGCAAAGTGACCTCCACATGGGTTGTCATGACATGCAGAGAGGATATCAAAAACTTCTTCCTCTCTCATACATCTCCTTAGGATTTGATCAAGACCTTGCTTGACAATATTTCCCCCAATCCATGTGAAAGGGGCGCTTTTACTGATGATTCTGCTTCTCTCCCTGAATGAAAGATTAGGAGGGAGTCTCCCAGCAACCAATTAGTTGGCTATATCAGCAAACCATGGTGAGAGTGCTGATATAGCAAAGAGGTGCTCATCTTGCAGCTAGTCATCCACCATTCCTTCTTCTCCTGCAGGGAGAGCTAATCTCGACAAAAAATCTGCAACAACATTCTCGTTTCCAGGTTTATCAATAATATTCAAATCAAATTTCTGCAAAAGTAAAAACCATCTAATTATCCTAGCATTCACATCTGTTTTGTTCATTAAATACTTGATGGTTGCATGGTTGGTGTGAACAAAGGTATGATATCCAGTCACACAATGCCTTAATTTGTTCAATGCATGGAAAAAGGCTAACATCTCCTTTTTAGTAACAGTATAATTCAGCTTGGCCTTTCACAAATTCTTGCTGATGAAATAAATGGCATAAGGAATTTTTTTTTCTAATTTTCATAATGTTTCCCCTGCAGCTTTGTTGGATGCATCAGTGTGGATGTGGAAAGGCAGAGTCCAATTTGGACCTCGGAGGATGGGGGCAGTAGTCAACTATTCCTTAATGAGATCAAATGCCTCTTGACAAGGACCAGACCAAATAAACTCAGAATCCTTGGTCGATAACCCAAATAATGGCAAAGCTATCTTATTGAAATCTTTGATGAACCTTCTATAATAACCAGCTAAGCCTAAGAAACTCCTGACATCTTTCTGCTTTTGAGGAGCATGTACCCTTTTGATGATGGTGATTTTGTTTGGGTCTACATGTATACCTTCTTGGGATATGGACCCCTACTTTCTTCAGGAATTCACACTTTTCTGAGCTCAAGGAGAGATGCATCTCAACGCATCTTCTTAGTAATTTACCCAAATTGGAGAGAGCTTCCTAGAATTCATCCCCATATGGTGTGAAATCATCCACGTATATTTCAACAAATTCATGGACTAGCTCAGAAAATATGCTCAGGAAAGCTCTTTGGCAAGTAGTTGGGGCATTGCACAACCCAAAGGGTAAGACTCTATAAGCGAAGGTACCCCAAGGGCAGCTGAAAGTAGTCTTATCCTGGTCTTCACGGCTGATTTGAATCTGGTTGTACCCACTAAACCCATCTAAGAAGGAAAATAACTTCTTCCTCGCAAGGCCATCCAGGACTTGGTCTATAAAGGGAAAAGCGAAATGGTCTTTCTTGGTAGCTTTGTTAAGTTCTCGATAATCAACACAAATTTTCCACTTCCCATTCTTCTATGGGACTAAGACAAGAGGAGATACCCACTCACTGTCGGATATAGGATAGATGAACCCTACATCCAATAGCTTCTGCAACTCTTCTTTGACTATGTCCTTCAGAGTTGGGTTCATCCTTCTTTGGGGTTGTCTAATGGGCTTGCATCCTTCTTTTATGTAAATATGATGTTTTCACACTGAAGGATGCACCCCTTTCATGCCTTTATAATCCCAATAAAATGCATCTAGATTTTATTTCAAAATCTAGCACAGTTGCTTCTCTTCTTCATTCGAGAGGTTTGGGTTGATTTTCAGAGACCTAGATGGGCCAAAATCAATAGCCTTGGTGGATTCAGAGATTGACTCAACTGAGTGCACTTCCATCCAAGGTTGGCTTTCAAATACTTTGTCTAAGGTTTTGAAAGGAATGTTAGTGGAGGATTGATTTTAAATGGCATGGTCGATGAGTTCATTTTCATCAAGCTGCCCCCCTCTAAGAATAGCATCGATGGTACACATAGGGGTAGTGTTATATAACTCATCTTCTTCATCCTCCAACCATATAGGGAGATCATGATCAATGGAAGGCTGGGTTGGAGGATATAACACTAGTTGTTTATACGAAGGCCCATTTTTTATATTCATGTTTCTGGCCCCACAACTAATATAAGCGTCTACAGTGGCTAACTAAGGTCTCCCTAAGATGAGAGGATAACCATTGAACTTGGTTTTTGGTTGCAAAACCAATAAATCTGTAGGATACTCCCAAGAGTCAATGGTACCATAAAATTTTCAACAATTCCTTCTGGAGTTACTGTGGATCAATCTGCAAGTTGCAGAACTGTTGTGGTTTTCCTCAAAGTCCCTTGGAGATTAAGTTTCAACATAGTTTCCTTTGTCATGACGTTGATGGAAGCCCTTAGATCAATCATAGTGTTGGGGACTATGACACCATTTATATGCACATCAACAACTGGACTAACAGGGTCCAGGTACTTTGGAAATATCACCCTTCCCAGCATTAGGTGAGAAAGTTGTCCTACCACATTGATGGTGGGGGTATCTCTCTTTATTCTCCCAAGTTTCTTGAAGCACTTTTCTTTGATGAGCCTATTATAGATAGTGACATCCTTACTGTCTTGGAGAAGTGGTATCTTTACATTCAAATTTTCCAATTCTCCCGAGAGTTCAGTCTCCTTAGGGGTGTGCTGACTAGGGTGGATCAAGTGCTCACGAAAAGGAGGTTTTTGGATCTGAGTGTTACCTTCTTCCTTTTCCTCCTCAACCTCTATAGGTCGATATGGAGGATGGTTGTTTGGGAGTACTATTCCCGACCTGAGATTAACCTCCTGTATCTCCACAGCATAAGTTGGATAGGATATTTCTCCACTGGGAGCCTATTGTACTTGTCTTTTGTTCTAGTTCAGATTGGGCTGTGCAGGTATAGGTAGCCTAGGTGGAGCAGCATGAGTAAGCTGAGGTTGAAGTTGGGGTGGAGGCATTAGAGCAGGTGGTTGATTTTGTTGAGGCCACCACCCTTGGGATGGATTGTTCCACTAAGGCTGTTGTGGAACATACTGCTAGAATGGTTGGTTTACTATTTGAGGATGATATGAAGGGTTGTAAGGCCAACTAGGAGGTGCATACCAAGATGGAGGAGTGGGGGTGTACAAAGGTTACATGGGTGCACTCTGATTTTTGTGATAATAAGAGTAAGGTGCACCTTATATGCCTTTTTGATATGGCCGAGGGCCTTGAGGCCTTCTCTGGTTGATGAAACAGAGTTGCTTTGGCATTGCTTCCCCACCTTGATATACAACCTTAAGTCCAGGTAAAGAGGGACACTATTTTGTGGCATGATTCTCCTCACAAACTAAGCAAACCTCTATGACATTCAGTGGACATTCATTTCTTGGGTGATTTCTGGTAAATCTAGGACAAAATATGGCCAGGGCTCTCTCTTCTTCCTCTTGCTTCCTTTTCAACTGCATTATGTCCATTTGCAAAGAAAAGGTGTGCAGCGTGTCACTCTTGAAGTCATATAGCATGTTTCCAATCTCATGTTTTATGAAGGTGGAAGAGGAAGGGGTATTGGATGTACTTTGGATAGCTTTACCCTTCTTCCTAAATGCCCTATAATGGTTCCGGAAGACAGTTTTGATTGCTTCATAGGGTTTTTTGTAGATACCTCCTCCTGATAGCATATTAAAGGTTTCTATCATCTCTTTACTGATCCCTCAAAGAAGTACAAGTTTCAGTGATACAGGATCAAGAGTGCAGTTGTCTCTCTTATAGTTTAATTGAAACCTCTCTTCATAGTCCTGTAGGGATTCATCAGGTCCTAGAGTCATCCTAAATATTTCATCCTTAGTTTCCTTGGACCTACAGTAGTCTCTGTATTTGCACTGAAGGTCTCTTCCAACCATGTCCAGGTAGTGATGCTATCCCCAGGCATACCCATGAACTAGTGCAAGGTTGCATCCTTAATAGTGGATGGGAATAGCTTCAACATATGACCATCAGAGGTGTAGTCATAAGTCCTACAAACAACAACAAATTCAAACATGAATGTGTTAGGGTCCTCAAAGGTGAGTCCATGAAAGTGTGGGAGAGTTGAAGGGCTAATATTTTTCATATTAGTTTCCCCATCTGCTCTCTTATGGGAAAGTCTCTCTGGGTCCCAGCCATGGTTAAGATAGGTGAAGCAGGTCCCTCAGTTGAAACAAGGTATTCTTCTTCTTCCCTAATAGGATCCTCAAAGTATTCAGAAGGCTCTCCTATAGGGGGTTCAATCTCATTCCCACTGAAGAAGAGTGAAGGGTGGCTAGGAATAATTGTGGGGATTTTGGGTAAGGTTTGTCTTTGGGTATTCCTACTCCTACGAGGCATGAAAGTCATATCTTTTTGGATTTTTTTTCAATATTTCTGAAATGACATGAAAAGAAAGAAAGTAGAAAATAAAGCTAAAACAAAATCAAAATATCTACTAGACACCTCCCCAGCAACGGCGCCAAAAAGTGGTGAGCCCTAGTATTACACCAAGAGTGTTGCAACTCCCAGGGGCTGCCCTACTTTATTTTATCAACCCAAGGTTCATACAAACTTGGAGGTGGCAATGCTATACATAACAGATGCAATCTGTTCATGTCATCCTCTTCTTATTTACGAAAGGGTGCTATTTTTTAAAATATGATAAGAACTAGAAAGTAAATTGTTGGAAGGAAATGACAGAAAGGAAACTAAACCAAATTGTTGAAAAGAAATGACAAGAATGAAACTAATTTAATTAGCAGAAAGGAAACTAATTTAACTTGCTAAAAATGAATGGCAGAAAGGAAACTAATTCTAAACCACACTTAACTTGGACAAACGGCTAAATACACTCTATTTATCCTATGGTATATCTACCATGCTTCTACCCATGCAACTAAGTTATCCATGACTTAATCCTAATTGAAAAAGTGTTGATTTTTCATCTTGGAGGAAAGAAAAGGGCTAAAGAGGCTAATGGAGGGCTTAATACATGAAACAGGGCTTAGGAGTGAAAAGCGGGGGTTTAATCCTTGTAAAACCTTATGATATGGTGCCCAGATGATTTTGGAGTGGAATGAGTGAAATATGTGATGGCGTAGTTATGATTGGCGGATAGAAGTGCGATATGTGATCTGTGATATCACAATCGCAATGTCGCAAGGTCAAATAGGTAGAGGTTAACATGAACAAAACAAAAATTGTGAAAGGCGATTTACGATGAGGCAGAGTTCATAATCGACGTTTGGAGCGGTAAGTCTAATAATGAAAATGTGCGAAGTGCGGTTGCGATGGGTGACGTGGCAGTGGGACTAGCGGTGGAGAGTGATCGCAATATCGCAATCGGGGTTTGAAAGCAGGAAGTCTTAAAGAAACAAGGAAAAGGTGCGAAGTGCGATCATAATGGGTGACATGGTAGTGGGTGTTAGCCACCTATAAAATTTGTTATAGCAAAAGGTGGCTAAGACTTTCTGAGCCTTCAAGGAAAAAAATTTATTACTAAAAAGTGTTGGCTCTTGAAGACTCTTAAAGGCCTCCTGCCTCTCCTCTGTCCAAAACTTCACTGTTGCTCCCATTTTACATTCAGAAATCCTGCAGATTTCCCAGACAGATTACTGCTGCAAGCACCTTTTCCCTTTTCCCCTTCTTCCAAAACTAACTTTCAGTTGCTCCCCTTTCTCCATAAAAATCCTCTGTTTTCATGATTCCTTTTCTCCCTTTCGTGCAAATCCTCTTTACATGGTTTAAAACTCATTTTTAAATTGTCGGAACCCTCAATTTACTTGGAAAACCATTGAAAAACCATTAAAATGCATATTTTATATGTATTATGGACTTAAGCCCCCTTGGGCTAAGTCTTTAACCCTATTTCTCCATATAACCCACGGCCCCGCAGTCAGGCGCCAAGCCGCATTATAAATTAATATAAACCTTCGGTTATATTAATTTTTCGATTTTTATTTTATTATAAACCTTCCACCGGTGCAAAAACCCCAGTCAATCTCTGCCATCGATCTGATCTGCAGATCGACAACGCGGAGTCCCTCACCCCGCTGGTCCCCGTCATCCACTCGCCGTTGCCAAAACCACGCAGTATCCATCGCACCGCTTTCGGCAGAGGGTGGTTTTTTCCCGATCGACAGCGATTCCACTCACCGATTGACGCGTGGCATGGGCACTTTTCACCAAACCTTCATCCATCGCGCGTTAAACATCGGACGTGGACCCCGCGCGATATTGGCGTCCACCGTCCGATCTGAGGCCGCCCATCGAATGGCAATCGCTCACCGAAGTTGCTCACACGATAACCAGGCTCCGACGCCGTGGTAACAGCATCTCCGCCATCGATCTGATCTGCAGATCGATGGTCCAAAATTCATCGCCCGTTTTCTCCGTTTTGACTTTCCACCTGCGCTCCCGACCGTCGATTTCGCGCGATCGACGGCCCACGGCCGTCCCTTCACCTCTGCTCCTCGCTTCGATCTCTGCACGATCGACAGCCCCGATTCAAAGTCTTCTACCGCCCTCCCTTTGACTCCTCTAATCAAATCCCGACTGTTGGGTGATGCCATCCAACGGCCATTCTCTCTCCATGTGCCTTATGAAGCAGTAAACCTATATATGCATGGATTTTGTAATTTTTTGTTCGTATTTTGCAGGGTTTTAATGGTTTTTTCCACCATGTTTAAAGAAAATTCAAAGGCAGAGGGTGACGATCCTCCCGCCTTTGATCCACCATAGAAATCATTCGCAGGTTTCAAATTTCACGTTTTATCAATGATTCATGAGGCATTGATGCCTTATCACCCCTGCGCAGCCCTACACACCCAAAAACACAGCAAGTCAATCAAAAATCAAAGAGTATCAGTGATGAAGATCAAATTGAACCAGGACAGAGGATGGAAGACATATTTTGTGGGGATCACGGCTAAGAATGTTTATCAAAATCCTAATCCCTGATTTAAAACACAGTTTAAAGAAAATCTTAAGTGTTTTATCAACAAGAACGCCTCCACCGCCACCTCTGAGGCAAATTGATTCCTCCCAGCTACCGAAATGCCACCTGTGCCTCAAAGTATTCAATCAGAGGCCGAAGTTATTGATCAAATGAAGATATTCGCCTCAGCGCAGCTAGAGAGTTACTTTTGCAGGGAAAATTAATGCAAACAATATCTGCGGAGTAACCCCGACATCACGCAGAACCTCCAAGGTCAAAAAAAGCTCCCACCGAGCTTAAAACTTTATGTAAATCATTTAATGCAGAGGACACCTATGTGAGCTTTTTCATTGAGCCCCCCAAAGGCCAGAAGCCATTTATTCTGTATTAATTTTAAATTGGAGATCTTTTATCAAATCTCACCTCCTCATTCTTCTATATATACTACTGCAGAAGATGAGAGAGGGGTTGGTTGCAGAACTTTGATATAAACTTGAGCTTAAACTTCTGATTGTAAATAATGTTCACTGGCTCTTGGAGCTCTGCTTGTGATAGATAAGTTAGGCTGAGAGGTGTAGATGAGTGCTAAACTAAAGCACTGGACTTGAAGCTGTAACTGGTTTGGAGCATCAATACAAGCTTATTTATGGGATCCTGTTATATGTTGACGGTGATGTTTTTCTCATTGTAACTTGTTATTTTGTTTCTTTTTTCACTGTGTTTCGTCTTCTCTTATAAAGAACAGCATGCATAGAGTTAGGACCTATTGTATACCAGTACCCTTCTCTGACTGAAAACCTTTATCTGAATGTTTTCTTCCAATCTGTGTTATTTGGGAATGATTTAAATCAGTTTAAGCATAGGAATGCTAGCGTTCCCTCGTCTTATTGTCTTAGCTGAATTTTGTTCTTGAATGTTATTTTCAGTATTAGTTAAGTAGAGATGAACTAAGGAAGATATGGTGCGCCCTGGTCCCAGTTTTATCTCCACGACTGTCTGAATGTTTCCCTTGGAATGTGTTAAAAGCTGGCTAGTTTAGAAGTACTTACCAGATCTTAGGCCATTATGTGTTATCTTTTTGTTTGTCTTGAAAGTAACCAAGTAAAGAAAAACTAGGAGAGGATTTGTGGTGAGCCCGGCCCACTATTTTCTACTCCAACGGTTGCCTTCAAGTTTCCCTTTGTTTTAAAGTGTTTTCTATTGCAAGTGTATCAAAGGCTGGCTAGTTTAAAAGTACTTACCAGATCCTAGTTTGCTTTCATGTTTTTCTTAAGTGTATGTCAAAAGCTGGCTAGTTTAAAAGTACTTACCAGATCTTGGGCTGCTCTTTGTTCTGCATCTGTTTAATTTTCCTTCTTGTTGTATCATTTCATTCCATAAATCAATCTTTAGAGAGATCCTTAGACATAGATGACTTTCCCCATGGACCACTCTTGCCTCTTGCTGTTCCAATTAAACCCTATTATGACTCCATAGCCCAATGGACTAAAACCTGCAATTATCTATCTTCTTGGCTGAAGCTTACACTGACTGCTTGCAACTTCTCATCGTTGGAACTCTTTGCATTTAGGAATTTCCACCTCAAACAGTAATCATGCTCAACCATCCAAAAAAAAAACAAACCCTTGGCCTTCATAACTAGCCTAATATCATTACCCCAAACTTCAAAGACAAATCCATCTTTGCACTTATTGGAGAGATCCCTCTCCGGATTCAGGAGGGCTAGATCCTAGAATCCCAAAGTGGTTGAAACGATGTTGTTTCTGTGATCGGACTTTGCCAATATTGTTGCTTACAAATTCCTAACATTTCTGGTGACTCCGCTAAGGAAGAAACCCATAAAAATTTTCCTTTGAGGGTAACCATAGGATATCAGGGATTTGATTCAAGAACATTTTCTATATTAACCAGTTGAGCCACCAGCAACTAACATTTCTAGCGACTCCACTGGGGACGAACCCGGAATCATTTTCATATTAGGGTAACCATAGGACATCAGATCACTTTGGGTTCCCTTAAAAAAAAAAAAAAAACTTCATAAAACTTGTGAGTAAAAAGTAGCCTTTTCAAGCACTACCAAGGAATGGTAATCATGGTGAAACTTGTTTGAATTAGTGACAAACTAGTCAAACCCTAGGATTCTCATAAGTCTTTATCTAACCTTGAAAAATCAGCTGGCTTAGCCATAAGAGTAGACTGTCTTTGTCTCATAACCGTAGCTAAGTTTTGAAACAAAGTTAGTACATTCTTAGAAAACCACACAACTGAAAAATAACTCAGAAACACCTAAAAATATTTCAGATTGGTATCCAATAAACATGGTGGTGGACCATAAAACATTTTACCTCCTTAGGAGCTAAAAACTTCCACTTGGCGACTCCACAATCCTTAGCAGACCTTAAGACTCCACTGGGAAGAACCCTCATCATTGTAACATTATTCAAACTTAGTTAGAGGATTGTAGGATTAAGATTTGTGTAAACAGATCAGTCAAGCTCTCAAATATTGTCATACCTAGTTGAACTTTTCATGTTTATTTGGGTCTGAAAAACACAGCATAGTGGCTCCTAGAAATATTCACACTAGAGCTTATCCTGACCCTGATCCACTTGAGTTAGTTGATAACCAAGAAATTATCCTTAGGAAGTCTCCTAAGATTAAATTATCAGTTGTTTTCAGATCACCCTTGAGTTCCTGAAAATCTTTTAGCTCTGCAACAATCACAAGTTGGCTTAGTGAATCCTTTTAGAACTAGGTCTCTTGGTGATTTAGATCAGTTAGATTCTGAGTCTTCACTTTCTTCCCCTGAAACAAGTGAACATCTTGGCAACAGAGAAACAACACCTCCTTATTTACATTTCCTTCACAACCTAGGTGTCTCTCATCCAAGATTAGCTCAGCAATCTATTCCTGGTCCATCCACTTCTGCTCATCCTACATACATTGTTCAAACCACTCCACTTCCACCCATTTTCCCTTTTGTTAATCCACCTCTTGTAAATCCACCCCCACCACATATCATGGCAACATGGTATGCTCCCTTAGTCCTTCTTGCACCATTAGTCAATCTTCCACAGAACTATCAGTCCAAAATTCCATTATATGATGCTAGCAATGCTACAACTGCATCACAAAATGTGGATAAAATGAATGACTACTTTGAAAGAAATGAAATTGATGATGATTCTGTCAAGATTAGATTGTTTGCTCAAAGCTTAGGGGGAGAAGTAAGGAAATGGTTCAAAGGTTTAACCCCCCATAGTATCCATGATCTCCAAGCCTTCCATCAAACTTTCTTAAACAAATGGGAAGTAAAGAAAAATCCTCTCCAAGTCCTTTCTGATTACAAGAACCTCCATAGAAACACTGGGGAAAGTGTGCAAGCTTATTGCACTAGATTTAACAGTGTGTATAATGCACTTTCCCCAGAATTAAAACCTCCACAAGGCTCAGCTTTAAACAAGTTTCCTGAAGGGTTTGACCCTGAGATGGCCTATCAGTTGAGAGAGAGAGTTTTTGCAACTCTTGAAGATATGCAAAGAGGCGCTCTTTCTGTGGAGGTCAACTTAATGGAAAAGAGAGCAAGAATGAAAAATGAAAAGAGAGTGTCCTTTATAGAGGAATCCTCACCTTCTACTTCCAACTCAAAGATGGAGAGAATGATGGAGGAGATGATGAAAGAGATGAGCATAATCAAGAGAGCACAAGCCAGTCAAAATCAAAATGCTCATTAAAATAGAATCCAGAACCAGAATCAGAATTTTAGAAGGAACCAACCTCCAAACAGACCTAGGGAAGATGATCAATAGATCACTCCTCCCTTTCATCAAAGCTATGTAAGTGAGGTTGAGGAAACGGATGAAATAACAAAGGAAGATGATATCCACCTGTTTGGGGTAGAGGATGATGACTTTGAGATTCATTATGATAGAAAACAAGGTCTATACAAACCTTATGATGACAGGAGAGATGATAATGAAAATTATTATCAAGACATGGAAAATGTCATCATAAAATCTAAAAAATAATATGACCTTAGAAGCAAAACCAGTCAACAAACCCCCAACAACAAAACCTCTGAAAAATCTTCACAAAACAGCGCTACAACCAAGCCTAAAATTGTCAAACAAAAGGATAAAACAGTAGTTGTTGATTCTAATAATAGAAAAGAGAAAGGCACTCAAAACAATGAAAAATAGAGTGCCAACATTAGTAGTACTAACACTTCAGCTAGTACTCCTGTGAAAACAATTTTGTCAAGTGTAAATAAAAATTAGCAAGCTGATGTTGCTGATAGAATGACAGCTAATAAGGCTGAAACAAGTTCTTCAAAGAACCAAATCCCTTTCAGTCTTGAGCAGGAAATTTTGAAAATCAAAATCTCTGTTCCCTTGACTGATTTAGTTGCCCAACATGTATATAAGACCCAAATTTTGAAGGCTTTAAACATTGAAGAGAATGAGGACACTGTAAATCTTAATGATGACCAACCAGAGCTGATTTTTGGCCCTAAGATTGAAGGTAGATATCAAGAGGGACCTGTTCCTCCCTTTTATGTAAGTTTAAATGTTCATGACAAAATTTTGCACAATGCTATGCATGATTCCGAGGCTTCTCATAAATTAATGCCTAAAGCTGTAATGGAGAGCCTGGGTCTAGAAATCACCAGACCTTACAAAGACCTTTACTCCTTTGATTCCAGCAGAGTAAAATGTTTAGGATTAATCAAAGACCTTTGTGTTAAATTAGCCCAAATTCCAGCCAAATGTTTAGTCATGGATATTGTTGTGGCTGATGTGCCCCCAAAGTATGGAATGTTATTATCAAGATCTTGGGGGGCTAAGTTACAAGGGACTATGCAAATGGACATGACCTATGCGACTATCCCTGTTTTCAATCATAATAGAAGACTTTACAAGGAGTCCCATATGAAATACACAGTTACAAGTCAAGACAGACCACAAAACTCTCCCCTGTATTCTGTAAATATAGGCCTTGATTCTTTTATTATGTTTAATGATGAAACACTTAGTGAACAAGTCACTTTAACAGGATTAATGGCCGATAGGGAGGTAGAGGAACACAACGCAGAAGTGTCAAAACAATTTGTTGCATTTGAAGACATTAGCAAACTAAACAAAGGTCTTGAGCTACAAGGCAGGTGTACATTGCTTTTAAACATTCACAATGAAGAAAACGACCCTAAAATGAACGAAAATATTGGGGAATCAAAACAAATACAACTAAGTTTTGAGATTCCACAACAACCCTTGAGCACGTTAGTTGAAGAGGATAGTAACCAGGATGAAACTAAGAATAGTCCTCTGTGGAGTATGTATTTTGATGGATCCTGCACTAGGACTAACGCTGGTGCAGGTGTCTGGATTTCCAACACTGAAAACAACCGCACAGAAAGCATTTCCTGCAAATTAAACTTTCAGTGTTCCAATAACATAGCATAATATGAATCCCTTCTCTTAGGCTTACATCTGTTGAAAAAGTTAGGAGCCACAAGAATTCATGTGTATGGGGATTCAGAGTTAGTCATTATGCAAGTCAATGGGGAGTATAACACAAATCATCCCAGACTAAGGGTCTACCGAAACGATGTCATGGACCTTTTGAAAACCTTTGAGGAGTCCAAATTGATTTTTGTCCCAAGAAAAATAAATATTGCCGCCCACAATTTAGCCTTTGCAGCTAGGACATGCTTAACACCATATGAAACCAAAGACTGCACAACTCAAATAAAATTCAGACCAGCTGTGCCTGATAATGAAAAGTATTGGCAGGTGTTTGACAATGACAAACAAATAGAAGACTTCATGCAATTCAGAAATGAATTCGAACTAAACAGTTCGGACTCAGATTATGATACAAACTGGAGTGAAGAAAATTTTCTTGGTGAAGAAGAGTTGTCTCACGAGCTTGTCAATTTTAATTTTCTGACAAGCAAACTTAAAAATGAAAAGGAAATGACTGCAGAGTTAGAAACAGAGGAATTAGAAACTCTGCACTCTAAAGATGAAAGTTTGCCAAGCGGTCTAGCGCCTTTAGAAGAGTTGTTTGATCTTAACGATGTGGCCAAAATTCCAAAACTGGAACCTGTAGAGACTGAAGTCGAAGAGTGAAATATAGGCAGTGAGAGAGAACCAAAAATGATTAAACTTTCTAAGACTTTACCAGCTCACATTAAACTTAAATACATAGAGCTGTTTAAATATTTTTTCTGATGTTTTTGCATGGAGTTACGAAGATCTTAAATCCTATGACACTGAAATAATACAGCACAAAATTCCCCTTAAAGAAAACCAAAAGCCATTCAAACAAAAACTGCACAGAATAAACCCTGTTCATTTGCCTTTGGTTCAGAAGGAGATCATGAAAATGTATGAATCTGGTATTATTGTCCCTATTAGATACTCTGAGTGGGTGTCTAATCTGGTGTCTGTTAGGAAGAAAACTGGAGAGATCAGGCTTTTTATAGACTTTAGAGACTTAAACAAAGCTTCATTAAAAGACAACTACCCTTTACCCAAGATGGATCATATTTTACAAAGGGTGGTAGGGTCTAGAATAATTTCTTTGCTGGATGGCTATTCAGGGTACAATCAGATCTTAGTTCACCCTGTTGATCAATTAAAGACAGCTTTTACTACACCATGGGGCACTTTCATGTATGTGAAAATGCCCTTTGGTCTAATGAATGCTGGAGCAACTTTCCAAAGAGCCATGGACATAGCATTCTAGGAAGAATTGGCCTACTTCATCATTATATACCTTGATGATGTCACTGTGTTTTCAAAAACAGATGAAGAGCACTTAGAACATTTGAGAAAAGTTTTCGAGAAATGCAAGAATTTTAGGATATCTTTAAACCCTAAGAAGACACTATTTGGTCTCCAAGAAGGTAAACTTCTTGGGCACATTATTTCAGAAGAGGGTATTAAGATAGATCCAAAGAGGATTGAGGCCATATTGCAAATCTCTCATCCTCGAAACATCAAAGAGTTGCAATATTTCATTGGAAATATTAACTTTTTGAGAAGGTTCATCCCCAACTTATCTGAGCTTCTTAAGAATATCACAAACATGTTGAAGAAGGAGCAAGGGGTAAAATGGACCGTGGAAGCAAAGAAATTCTTTGAGCAGGTGAAACAAGCGTTAACCAAAACACCGGTTCTTATAAGTCCTGATTTTTCAAAATATTTTTATATTTTTTCATTTGCATCAGAGCATACCATAGCTGTTGTCCTTCTACAGAAAAATCCACAAGGACAAGAGCAGCCTATTGCCTTCTTTAGCAAGGCGTTGAGGGATGCCCCTTTGAAGTATAACATTATGGAGAAGCAAGCTTTTGCTTTGGTTAAAGCTTTAAAAGACTTTAGAGTGTACATCCTTCACTCACACATCATTGCCTTTGTCCCAAACTCAGTTGTTAAAGACATTCTAACACAGGACCCAGATGGTAAGAGAGGTAAGTGGATTGTTGTTATCCTTGAATATGATTTAGAGATAAAACCCACTAAACTCATCAAAGGCCAAGGTCTAGCTAGATTAATGGTTGAATCCAATTTTGAAGTTCTTGATATTAATATGATTAATGCTTTAGATGATCAAGAGGAAGTCTCAACTCCCATTGTTGAAGACCATTTTATGAATTCCTCTTGGTATGCTGATATTGTTTATGTTTTACTTAATTTGAATACACCTCCTGGTTTGACAAAAACAAAGGCAAGGTTCCTAAAGTTAAAAGTTGTAAACTATTGCATTATAGATAGATGTCTTTATTGGAAAAATGCAATTGGTGTATTGCTTAAATGTTTGCCTGAGTTTGATGCAGAGAAGGTTAAATACCAGTTCCATGAAGGATAGTGCGGAGGTCATTTATACTGGAAGACAACAGCCAACAAAATTTTGAGGGCTGGTTTCTATTGACCTACTCTTTTTCCTGATATACACAAGATGATCATTGCCTATCATAAATGTCAAATTTTTGAAGGCAAAAGAAAATTGCTACCCCTGCCTCTGCATCCAATCACTGTTGAAGCCCCTTTTCAACAGTGGGGACTTGACTTCATAGGAGAAATCCATCCACCATCTTCTGCCCAGCATAGATGGATTCTCACTGCCACAGACTATTTCACTAAGTGGATAGAGGCCATACCTTGTAGGCAGGCCAATGATTCAATTATCATAAAATTCATGGAGATTAACATTCTCTCCAGATTTGGCTGTCCTACCAAGATCATCATTGATAATGCAGCAGAATTTGGATCAAAGAAAATGGTCGAATTCTGTCACATATATCAGATAAAATTGGGGCATTCCACTGCCTATTACCCTCAAGGTAATGGACTTTCAGAATCCTCAAACAAAGGTTTATTGAACATGATCAAGAAACTGTTGGAGCACAATAAAAATTCTTGGCACACAAAGCTAGTTCATGCACTGTGGGCTGACAAGTTGGCTTTGAAGAAATCTATTGGCATGTCACCTTTTCAGCTGGTGTATGGAACTGATGAAATTTTCCCAAACATCCTTGGTATACCAGTAATGAAGTTGATTCAAGAGTTGCAAACTGAAGATAATGACATGAACAGAAGAATAAATCAGACCATCCATCTTCAGCAAACCAGAGAGGAAGTCTATAACAAAGCATTGCATAAACGGATCAGCATTAAAAACCTTTTTGACAGAAGAACAAAGGCCAGAAATTTCTAAATTGGGGACAAGTTTTAAAGTGGGACTCAAGGAGGGAAGAAAAGGGCAAGCATGGAAAATTTTACAACTTATGGCTTGGCCCTTACTCTATTCATTCAGCTGCTGGTAACAATGCATTTTTCTTGCAGGAGTTGAATGGAGCAGAATTTTTTGGGGGTCCTGTCTATTGATCAACATTTAACATAAGTCACTGGTGCGATTAAATGGTTGATAATTCATATCGAATAGTGAAACATTTGAGGAGATGGTCGAGTTAAGACAAGGCGAGAGAGGCCAAAGGTTCAAAAACCAAAGGTAGAAATAATACTAAAGGGGCGGAGGTATAAAATTAAAAAGACATCGGAAATATAAAAGGTACAAATGAGCGATACGAGGAGCTCAAAGAAAAAGTGTTAAAAGAAATTCCGCTCCACAAATATGCAACAAGGGCTAATTTCTGAGGGGGTCGAGTAGCGAGAAGGGGAAGGACCCCGTACCCCCGCGGAATGGAAGCAACATGACGTGGTGGGGACCCAAGGCCAGGAGGAAAGAGTTCCTGGTCTACCCAATCATTGTCAGAGTTCCCTGCGTCGCTTAATCGAGCAGATTTACCTTCCGTTCAGGTACTCCGTCATTCATACTCCCTCTGTTTTCCTTTCTCTTTTTCAAATTCTTGAATGTCGGCCATGGGAAGGGGAATGCCCAAGAAAAATGAACCAGAGACCCCTCAGGTCCGTGAATCCAGGAACCCACCCGGGTTCGACCCTCTCATCGACCTCCAAGCTGGTATCTGTGACCCTAAATACCCATTTGACATCCACAGCGTTAAGCCCGAGCTTTTCAGACGTCATGTTATGAACAAAGACCGTTACCGGGTAGTCATGTATGGCCTGTACCACCAAATTTCCCCTCAATTTCACTCTGTGGTTGATTTTATCTCCTGGCTCAGAGATTTTTTCGACGAGCATCGAGGCACCTTCAGCTCTCGTCAAGGGAATAAAGGTTTTTCCCTTTCCCCCAATACTATCAAGCAAGCCCTCCGCTTTCCTACCAGCGCCACATATATCAGTTTCAGAGAAGCAGCTTTAGCCACCCAGTTCACCAAACAGCCATGGGAGACCTGGCAAGCCTTCATCTCCTCTATAACTAGCAACCAGGTTACTTCTCTTCCTGCCATAGAGCCTTTTCCATTAAGTTTGTTCGAAGAGGAAGTTCGGCCCATTCTCTCTCTCATTGCTGGCCTCTTAGGGGTAGGAAGTCCGGAAGAGATTTCCACGGTGTGCGTCCATCTCTTACGGCTCATGTCTCAGAAGGGGGTAGTATTAGATATTCCTGATTTCCTCGCCACTTCCATTCGAACCCAGTTCCAGGAGCTTCTAGAAACCTGTCAGTTCTGTTTTTGTTCAATGTTTTTCTATCTCTTCTTGTACCATCATGTCGATAAATTTGAGGGTTTGGGGTTAGACAAAGTATATCATGAGAATTCCCAACCCCGACCAGTTTTCGACTGGAATTGTTCTGTAGGTAAATTACCTAAGGGAGAGGGTTATTCCAGTTTTGTGAATAGTTTCATGTCTATTTCCTATACCATTAT
Organism: Pinus albicaulis; assembly: GCA_034641835.2. Taxonomy (NCBI): domain Eukaryota; kingdom Viridiplantae; phylum Streptophyta; class Pinopsida; order Pinales; family Pinaceae; genus Pinus; species Pinus albicaulis. Next base: position 627,061,738 of record CM076570.1, read on the forward strand.
TCATGACTCGCCTTCACCTAGGGTCTTTCCAGAAATGAAAAGCTGGCTGCAAGCTGGAAAATCCCAGAGCACTGGGGATTGGTTTCTATTCAATTACTGCACCGAAATTCGGGTCTATGGAGCTGAAGTTTCCCCTTACCGGCTACCAGTGTTTCCTGTTCATCGAGTTTATGCGCTCGAATACATCCGACAGGCCCTCAAGGCCGATCAGCTCCATTTCATTCCTGCCAAGAAGGGTTACATCCTAAGGCTCCCCATTGAAATCGGCCCGTTTGTGGTGAACTCGAGACATTCCCTCCCAATCATTGAGAAAATGGTGCAAGGTCTGGACCTAAGGCTGGGAAAAATTTTGGCTTATGACCCTCGAGAAATTATCTCGAACAAAAGAAAATGGAACAAGTCTGTTCCTTATATGCATGAGCCAAGGCCATTCATGGAATGGAGGGCTAATCTCGAAATTTGGCCTTTGGTTTCACAGATGGAAACAGATTCATCTGCTACAGGGGAGGAAGAGAACGTCAATAAAGACACAGGCGGAGAAGAAGCGGGCACAACAGGAGCAGTTCCCCCTCACAAAAAGCAAAAAACAACCTCCAGTGAGACAGAAGTCATAGGAGAGGAACAACTTCTAGAACCCTTCACAGTGTATGGTCAATTCTATAAAGGCGAGGCCGGGATAAAGGTGCTAAGGGACAGTACCACTTCTTCTGACTTCACAGAGATCACACAGGCCATCATAGAGCATACCTCACCAAGGGAAATTGAAAGGGATCGGGCAAATAGAGCAATCCGAGACAAATATAAAGCTGAGCTGGGAGGGTACGTTGAGAAATATCACACCAGGCTCTCTGCCTCCATGAACGCGAACACCGAAAACCTAGTATTATCTATGGCAGAAGCTATCTTGGACCCTAATTCAGGTGTCACTAGCTATCGGGTGCTCGAGTATGCAATCGACATGAAGAAAGTTTTAGCCAACGACATGTGCGACCTATTCCAGACTGTATGTGATATGATGAAAGATGAACTGATGCGGGTCACCATCGCGCTGAGGAAGTTGGAGCAGAAACATGAACAGTTGAGGGCTACCCTGAAAAGTGAACAGATTAGCTGCCGCGCCCGAAAAAATCAGGTACATTTCCTCCAAGACCAAATCAAGGGAAAGGATATGGGGAAACAAATCCACAGGAGGCTTTGATTGAACAACTGCAGAAGGAATTCGCATCAGCAAGGGGTCAAGCCTGCATACCGGTCTCCCACCATGTCCATACAGCTGAACTGGTGCAAGTAGAGCAAGAGAAAGCACAATTGTCCAGTAAGCTATCAAAGGAAAGAGAGGAGAAAGAAAAAATGGTTGAGACAATCACCATACTACAGACTAAGGCGACAGAGCTGCAAGCTAGATGGGACTCACACAGCTGCCAGTTGACCATGGCTTCAAGTGGAACCAACTCGCTGTCTGAGTAATTGGCTGTAGCAAGAGCTGAAAATGAGGTATTGGAAAAGCAGGTGTCCACAACAAGGAAAAATATCACAAATTAGAAAACTCTCTGGCTGAGAACACCAGAATAATAGAAGAGTTGTGGAGAGAAATAGAGCAGGAAAAGAAGACGATGGCCGATCAGCAAAAAACTATCACCGACATGAAAAGCCGTGCAAAGGGAAATCTCACCCTCCTTGAAGCTAGGAGTATAATTTTGTCTGATATAATTTCAGCGGTAACTGAAAAATGGGGCTTCCTAAGGATGATAGGAGAGAATAAGTCTGATATACCCTATCTCAGTAGAAAACTGCAGGAGGCAGACCTCGATTTGTCCAACAGGGCCCAGCATGCCAAAGAGTATATTTCATTCCTGAATGAGCTCGGATCAGACGACATGGAGAAGCACGGTATTCCAAGCCGATTCACGGAGGCTATTGAATGTCGAAAAATCATAAACAAAGAGATGGCCCGAGTCACAGCTTCGAGAGCTCTCCAACAGGTGGTCGCCAACGTGGAACGATTCGATGCAGTATGGGATGAGATCATGACAGCTGGACTTCCTTCCTGTTGGGACCCAACCACTCCTTCCGTGCTCTTTCCCTTGACACAGTATACAGTGTGCCTGCAAGAAGAAAAAGATCGAACCGACCTCCGGACAAGTAAAGCTACTCAACTCAAGGCCGACATGATTGTTTCATTCCTTTGAAAAGAGTTCAACCTCCTCCATCTGATAAAACACAAGCTTCCTACTGGGGCAGGTTTCCACGTACTCATAGAGGCCTTTTTCAAGGTGGAGGGGTTCTCAGCAATGCCCGAACCGGCTGCAGACAGTCAGCAGAGGTGCACTCAGTTTACGAGCCAGTATGCCAGTTCATCTGCGAACGTGCCACCACAAGAATCAACAACTGCCTCAACTCTTCCACACCTATGATATTTTTTCAACTCATGATTTGGCCTCAACGACATATTTACTTTTTACTGAATTAGTTTCTTTTAAGTTTTGAGTGGGTTTTTTGCCCCACTCCAGCATTTTACTTTTCACCAAACTGCTGTTTAAATTTCTGTTTTTGAAAACGGCCAAGTGCCTGACTATCCATGATGAGAGGCTTGATTCCTCATCATGAATTTTGCTGTTTTGAGAGTGACCTTTAACAAATTTTGGTTATGCGAAGAAGATATTTTTCCAAAAAATATCTTCTCGCTGAGATAGGAAGAAGCCTATATAAGTAAGATCCAATGAGAAAAGAGGGTTCCAGATTTCCTGAAGAAAATGGCAGTGTAAAAGTGTTTGTATGCTTGTCGTGGAATTATCAATCCAAATACACAGAGCCCGTGGGGTTTCAGCGAAGAGAAGTTCTAGTTATTTATGAGGATTCCAGTCTTAATGCTATATAGTTCGTGACTCTTTCTTTGTGATATGGTATCATTGTTCTCTCCACTATTTTCAATTTCCTTTTATCGTGTCCTGGAATGCGAGTAACTTGCCACCTCGGGTATGAATTTATCACTGTCTGATACTCATGTTTTACTGGTCTATGTTGCTTTAAATATGGCTCATACACAATATGTCGTTCTGCTTAACACATCATTCATGTTTCCTCTGTATTAAACATCGTGGAATGTTAATCTCACTGAACTGATTGATATGTATGGATTCTTAGTTCCTAAGCCCATATTATGTTGAAATATGTTTTCTGAGCACCATTTCATTGGTAGTTAGTACTCCCCTTTCACTTTCTGCGCCCCAAATATTTTTCTGTTTAAAATACCTATATGTCTTTGAGAAACTGGCCCTCTCTGATGAAATTTGTCTCTAAGTCGTCTGAAGTATATATGTATTGAAGAATCCCTTCTTGTCCTGACAGTGTTTTTATAACTTGCTAAATCCAAAGGTAGTTTGGTCCCATCCATATGATGATGCTTTGCACAAGTTCAAAAGGTAGAGAGTCCTAAGCTGATAATGAGACTAAAATATACCTTATACTCCCTACTGTTTAAGATGTCCTAGTCACTGGTCTTTGACAACTCAAGGCTGTCTCTAGGAGCTACAACATCTTTTTGGCGCCGTTTCTGGGGAACGAAGTTGAAGAAATTTAAATCCTTGGGCCTCGACAAAATCCATTCAATCTTTAGTCAGGTGAGCATGAAGAGTTGGGAGTTGTGCACCCCTCGCCTTGGCGACTCCACTATAATTTTACAATTAAACCTATTTGGAGTCCTGGCTCCCTGTAAGCCACACCTAAGGTCAGATACATCTCAGCCAAGGACACCTTCTGTGTCTGACCCAGAAAGAATTCTACATAGAAGAAACTGGAGGGGAAGACCATTTGTTCATACGGAAATTCCACCGCTCTCTCTAGAAGACCTCCCTTCTTCCTCTTCTCAGGTTGCCCAGTGGCAAGATTCTAACTCCGCTCTAGGCGAAGCAGGCTATTATTCTGACTATCTACCCATGGGAAATATCCAAGTCAAAGACGAGGCTGATTCAGTAGATACCACCCGTTACATATTCCATCCTACTCCAGAAACAGAAGAATTTAAAGAGGTCACGGAAGTATTTGTTGTTACCACTCCACCCTTGTCTCCATCATCCCAAGTTGCCGTCCATTATATCCCTATCATCATTCACACTGCGCTTCCACCTAGTCCTCCACTTACTCATCCAGCCCTCTTATTACCTCCACCTCCTCCCCCAATGGCTAATGTCCCTGGTTTCCTACAAAACAGATATGCTCCTTTGGAGCTACCCGCAGTACTAAATGACTTACCACAAGAATATTTGAAGATTCTGCCCAGATTCAATGGTGAGAATGAGATTGAAGCCCAAAAACATATCGAAGTGTTTTGCTCTTTCGCAAATAATTTCAATGTAGAACATCTGGATGTGGTCCATGGATGTTTGTGCAATCCTTAGACGGAGAAGCTAGAAAGTGGTTCAAGACACTTGGAGCCCATTCTATTACTACATGGGAGGGAATGGAGGATACTTTCATCAAAAAATGGGGAGAGAAAAAAGATCATGGTAATATTCTCACTAAATTCAACACTCTGAAAAAGAAATATAATGAATGTGTGTCAGAGTTTATCAGAAGATTTAATAAGTTGTACCTAAGTCTCCCTGCTGATATGAAGCCTCACCAGACTGCTGCCAAGGTTGTTTTTGTGGCAGCATTTGATTCTGAATTCGGTTTCTCCTTGAGAGAAAGGAAGCCGACCACTCTGGATGATGCACAGACTCACGCATTGGAGATAGAAGCTAATTTTGCCTCTACAGGAAAATCCAAGGGGAAACATGAGCAGGATACTAGAATGAGGGGGAAAGAGGAAGTGTCCACCTCAGGTCAAGACAGAGATTCAGCCAATGACAAGATCGAGGAAATGAACAGGATGATCAAGAATCTCTCAAGTAAGCTGGTCAAGCTTGAGATGGAGGCCAAGAATTCACCCTCAAATAATTTCCAGAATGCTCCAAACAGAGGATTCAATCCTCAACACAGAAAAACACCCTTGCAGATACTGCAGAGGGGGCAGAAGGAGTAGCAAGATCAGGTACCGCATCCTCTATACTTGGAGAGGAAAGTAGAGGCTTCTCCTGAAGATCCTGCCTACGAACAAGAGGAGGCATGCCTTGTCTTCTCAGATAGTGATGACATAGAATGTCATGTACATGAAAGTGACGAGGGGGAAGTACAAGCTCACTTAGAAATGAAGGCCAATGAAGATACTGAAGGGCCTGAGATTGATGATTACTGTAAATAGTTCGTTGATTTCATGCAAGCTCAGTTCAATAGAAAATATGACCTCAGGTCCTCCAGAAAGAGAAACCGCACTCAAGATGAAGAGGAGAACACACCCCAAAAGTTAGCACCTGCTCAGGAGGAGACAGCTCGTAAAGTCCCCAATAGGGGTAAGAAACCTCTTGACCAACCTTTACATTTCGACACTCAAATTCCTTCATCTTCACAAGTGACCACACCTCCTAATGTTAAGCCAGTCATAAAGGAAGTCAAAAATATCCCCCAGAACAAAGACTCTAAGGAGAAAGAATCAAAATAGGTGTCGATAGATAAGTCCTCCTCCACTTTCAGTCTACAAAAAGAGCTTGAGAAAGTGAAAATCCCAGTTCCCGTAACCGAATTGTTAAAGCAACCTGCATATCAGTCCCAGGTCACGTCCTTCATGCTTCCCCCAGAAGTAATACACATCCCTGAGAGTCTCAACTTACAAGAAGAAAGACCTATGGTAGTGTTTGGTCCACATGTCGAAGAATTAGACCCCTCTACACCTCCTTTTTACGTGTCTTTGGTGATCCATGACCTATTGCTCCACAATTGTATGTTAGACTCTGGAGCCTCCCACAATCTGATGCCTCTGTCTATCATGGAACAATTAGGACTCCAGATCACTCGTCCATATCAGGATCTATACTCATTTGACTCCAATAGAGTTAAGTGCTTGGGCATGATTAAGGACCTGGTAGTCAACCTGGCCCAAATCCCAACTAAAAGTTTAGTAATGGACATTGTGGTGGCTGACATTCTAGCCTGTTTTGGTATGCTACTATCAAGGTCCTGGGGAACAAAAATTGGTGGGTCAATCAAACTAGATCTAACATATGCCACCATCCCAATTTTTGGCGGGCAGGAGAGGAGATTATACAGGGAGACCAGATTTCTAAAAACGGTTACCAAAGGTGACAGTTCAGAAAATTCACCGGTTTACAGTAAAGATAGAGATTTTTCGTGCTTGATGTTAGAAGAAGATTACAGTTATGCTCAGGGACCTTCCTTATGTCAGATAAGGACTCAACAATCCTCAGAAGGTCTTGAAACAGGGGTGTGGACTCTACATTTCGATGGGGCAAATTCAAAGGAAGGTAATGGTGCTGGAGTTTTATTGATTTCCCCTACAGGAAAATGGGTCGCACTGTCCTTCAAATTAGAGTATGAAGCCACCAATAACGTGGCTGAGTATGAAGCACTTTTGCTGGGGCTACAGGCAGCCAGGAATATGAATATACAAACCCTGAAGGTCTTGGGTGATTCAGAATTAGTGGTCCTACAGATCAGAAATCAATGTCAAGCTAAAAACCCTCGTTTAAGAGCTTACAGGAATGAAGTATGGGACATGGTGGAGAAATTTTTCTCAGCTTTTAATATTCAGTTCATGCCCCGAGAGTAGAAAAGTATGGAATATTCACTTGCAATAGCTGCTAGCACCTTCCAGCCACCCCAAAATCTCCTCCTGAGGTATGAGATAGAAGTAAGGTACCGACCTTAGATTCCAGACAATGTCAAACACGGGCAAGTGTTTGAGGACAATGAACAAGTGAAAAGGTTTCTAGAGACAGTTGGGGAGTTATCTAATATGGAAATTGACTGTTGTGAGGGAGATGATGTTGAGAACCAATCAGAAAACAAGTGAGAAGAAAAAATGGCCGGGAGCAAAGTGTTACAGTTGAAGGGAAATGTCATCCCTAGAGGCCTGGTGCCCCTAGAAAATCTATTTGACAAAAATGATGTCCCCAGGCAGCCCAAAAAAATGACAGACGAAAACCAGGTAGAAGACCTAAATCTGGGTACTGAGGCTGAACCCAAAATTGTGAAATTATCCAGAAAGGTCCCGGACGACTATAATGAGAAGTACCTACAATTATTTTAGTCTTATAGGGAATTATTTGCATGTTCCTATCAAGACCTGAAGATGTTTGATATCAGCATTTTGCAGCATGAAATTCCCCTGAAGGTAGATGCAAGGCCTCACAAGCAGAATCTCAGACAAATAAACCCTCTACTACTCCCCTCCATTGAGAAAGAAATCAAGAAGCTGTTAAAGGCTAAAATAATTGTGCCATTGAAGTACTCTGAATGGGTGGCAAATGTAGCCCCTGTCCGAAAGAAAAATGGAGAAATAAGGTTGTGCGTGGATTTCAGAAATTTGAATAGAGCCTCCTTGAAAGACAATTACCCATTACCAAAGATGGACCACATTCTACAGAAAGTGGTGGGGGCCTCTAGGATGTCTATGATGGATGGCTTTTCGGGTTATAACCAGGTGGATGTACTCCCAGAGGACCAGAAGAAGACTTCTTTCACCACACCCTGGGGTACATTCATGTACGCTAGGATGCTTTTTAGGCTGATTAATGCAAGAGCCACATTTCAGAGGTCTATGGACCTAGCTTTTGTTGGGGAACAAGATAAATTTCTGGTGGTCTATCTGGACGATATTACAGTATTTTCTAAAGATGACGCCGAGCACATTCAACATTTACAGAGAACTTTTGAAAAGTGCAGGAGGTATGGTCTTTCCCTAAATCCTCATAAATCTTTGTTTGCATTAGAAGAGGGTAAGCTCCTAGGGCACATTGTAACTAAAGATGGGGTCAATATTGATCCTAAAAGAGTGGAGGTTATAAATGGCATCTCCCTCCCTAGGAATAAGAAATAATTCCAGGTGTTCTTAGGGCGTATCAAATTTCTGAGAATATTTATCCCTAACTATGCTGAGATAGTTAGGCATATAACAGATATGTTAAAAAAGAATAATGAGATGAAATGGTCACCAGAATCGAGGCAGGCCTTCGCCAGGATAAAGAATGCATTTGCTGAGGCTCCTGTGCTGGCAAGGCCAGATTTCACTAAACCATTTATGATTTTCTCTTTCGCATCACCTCACACGGTAGCTGGAGTTCTCCTACAGAAAAACGAGGATGGGTATGAAGAACCCATTGCTTTCTTTAGTCAGGTGCTTCACGACACAGAATTGAAATACAATATATTGGAGAAGCATGCCTATGGCCTGGTAAAGTCCCTCAAGGCATTTCACATGCATATTCTGCAGTCTCACATTACTACATTTGTACCCACCGCAGCGGTTAGAGATATCCTCGTTCAAGGCGATAGTGAAGGAAAAAGGGGTAGGTGGATTGCAAAGATACAGGAATATGATCTGGACATCAAACCCACTAAGTTGATTAAAGGGCAAGGGCTAGCAAGAATTTTATCAGAGTCAAATCATCAAGCTTTGGGCATCAATTTATCTATGTTTGCAAATGAAGATTCTGAGGAACAAATAGGGCAACAAGAAGTGGAAATGGCCACTCAGAAAATACAGATAAGGTATCTTACTAGTCATTGATACAAAGAAGTAGTTGAGTATCTCCTAACACTCAGCTGTCCACCCAGCTGTGATAAATCAAAGTACAGAGCATTGAGGTTGAAATCACAAAAGTACATGGTTGCCAATGGTCAGCTATATTGGAAAGATCTTTCACGCATATTGTTATTATGCCTCACAAAAGATGAAGTGAAGAACATAATGACCGAATTTCATGAGGGAATCTGTGGAGGACATTACAGCTGGACGAGCATAGCTCAGAAAATTCTGAAGGCTGGTTTCTACTGGCCCAAATTATTTGGAGACATCTTTGCTTGGGTTAGAGCATGTGAAAAATGTCAGAGATTTGCCGAAAAGCAAAAGTTAGCAGCTCTGCCCCTGATTCCTGTACACGTCGATGAACCTTTCAAACAGTGGGGAATTGACTTCATAGGCGAGATTCACCTACCCTCAAGCGGACAGCAAAAATGGATCCTGACTGCCACGGATTATTTCACGAAATGGGTGGAAGCCATACCTATACGAAATGCTACAGACACAGTGATAATCAAATTCATGGAAGAGAACATTATATCTAGGTTTGGATTCCCTGCTAGAATAGTCACTGACAATGCACAAGCCTTCAAATCTACAAAATTTTTGAATTGATGTCAGCAATATAATATCTCTTGGGTCACTCTACAGCTTATTACCCACAGGGAAATGGTTTGGCGGAATCATCAAATAAAATGCTAGTGAGAGCTCTAAAGAAGACAATAAACGAAAACCAGAGGAATTGGGATTCCCAACTAAAGTTCGCTCTGTGGGAAAATGAAATTACTAGTAAAAGATCAACTAGGAAATCTCCCTACGAGTTAGTATATGGACGAGCAGCTTTATTCCCTATACAATTAGCTTTACCCGTGGCTCATTTTATGCAAGAGACTCAGGAGGAACCTGATGGCATGATTAGAAGAATTAACCAACTGGTGGAACTCTAAGAAACGCATGGTCAGGTGAATCGGAGACTTGTGGAGTACCAGGAGAAAATGAAGGAGTTGTTTGATCAGCACGCCAAAGACATAAAGCTCCAGGTGGGAGATCTAGTGCTCAGGTGGGATGTACGAAGGGCCGATAAAGGTAAGCACGGTAAATTCGACCCCCTTTGGTTCGGTCCCTTCAAGATTGCAGAACAAGGAGGAAATAATACCTTTAAGCTGGAGAATTTGTAGGGAGATCTGCTCGACGCTCCTGTAAATGGACAGTTCCTCAAGCCATACTTTCAGTTCTGAAGCAGGCGGAGAGAGCCTGATTGTATTATATTGTACATTAGCTACTGTTTTCATTTTTGAATTGAATAATGCATGGGTCATGATAATTTATGAAGGGAGAAGTCAGAAGTGCAAGAGAAGTGACGTTCACGGAAGATAAACAGGCGGTCTACGTAGTTCTCGACACGTTCGAGGATGAACGTGCCGTCCCGAGGTGGAGCCAATGTTGTTTAATCTTTAACATTAGTCATTGGTTTATTAAAATGTTGACAAGTCATGCATTAAAGCTTTGTATCAAAGGACGAAATACTTCAAAAGTGGGTCGAAAGGAGACAAAGCAACGAAAACCACGTGCGTTAAAGCCAAAGGCAGAATTAACACGAAAAGAGTGGAATATAAAGCCAAAAAGATAACAGAAATAAAAAAGACAATGGAATGTTACACAGACCGTAAAACCTATGTATTAAAAGAAATTTCTGTCGCGTGAAGACGCACATGAGGGAAATTCCGAGGGGGTCGAGCAGCGAGGAAGGGAAGAGACCCATACCCCCGCGGAATTGTGAAAGCGTGGCATGGTGGGGACCCAAGGCCAGAGTGAAGTGGTGAGAGCGAGACCCGAAGCAAAGGAGATGATGTGGCAGCAGAGAAACAGGAACATGAGATGATGTAGCAGAGCTAACGTGCGGGACTCGAGGATCGATATGCTATGTTTAGAATATTCCTTATGGGAAATATATTCAAGAATCATCGGTTTTATATGGTAAAAGGGTAAGGTAAAGTCCTTTAGGCTAACTGGTACTGAGGCCCGTACCAGTATTAAACCCGGCACAAGGCGCCCACCTGCACTATCAGTGTCCTTACGACACTTTCCTCCTTTCGTTTTACCCGTCCGTCTTTTTACCTCAAAATACCCAGTCCAGAGATAACAATTCCCCCGTATTTCACTCCAGTAAAAAGTCACAGGTTTCCTTCTACGGCATATACCAAGTAGGAAAGAGTGCCTGGTCTACCCAATCATTGTCAGAGTTCCCTGCATCACATTCCCGAGCAGATTTACCTTCCGTTCAGGTACTCCGTCATTCATACTCCCTCTATTTTCCTTTCGCTTTTTCAAATTCTTGAATGTCAGCCATGGGAAGGGGAATGCCCAAGAAAAATGAACCAGAGACCCCTCAGGTCGATGAATCCAGGAACCCACCCGGGTTCGACCCTCTCATCGACATGCAAGCTGGTATCTGTGATCGTAACTACCCATTTGACATCCGCAGCATTAAGCCCGAGCTTTTCAGACGTCATGTTATGAACAAAGACCGTTACCGGGTAGTCGTGTCTGGCCTGTACAACAAAATTGCCCTTCAAGTTCACTCTGTGGTTGATTTTATCTTCTGGCTCAGAGATTGTTTCGACGAGCATCGAGGCACCTTCACCTCTCCTCAGGGGAACAAAGTTTTTTCCCTTTCCCCTGATACTATCAAGCAAGCCCTCCGCTTTCCTACCAGCGCCACATATATCAGTTTCAGAGAAGCAGCTTTAGCCGCCGAGTTCACCAAACAGCCACGGGAGCCCGGCAAGCCTTTATCTCCTCTATAACCGGCAACTAGGTTACTTCTCTTCCTGATATAGAGCCTTTTCCATTAAGTTTGTTCGAAGAGGAAGTTCGGCCCATTCTCTCTCTCATTGTTGGCGTCTTAGGGGTAGGAAGTCCGGAAGAGATTTCCACGGTGTGCGTCCATCTCTTATGGCTCATGTCTCAGAAGGGGGTTGTATTAGATATTCCTGGTTTCCTCGCCACCGCCATTCGAACCCAGTTCTAGGAGCTTCCAGAAACCCGTCAGTTCCATTTTTGTTCAATGGTTTTCTATCTCTTATTGTACCAGCATGCAGATAAATTTGAGGGTTTGGGGTTAGACAAAGTATATCGTGAGAATTCCCAACCCCGACCAGTTTTTGACTGGAATTGTTCTGTACATCAATTACCTAAAGGAGAGGGTTATTCCAGTTTTGTGAATAGTGTCATGTCTATTTCCTATACCATTATTCATGACTCGCCTTCACCTAGGGTCTTTCCAGAAATGAAAAGCTGACTGCAAGCCGAAAAATCCCAGAGCACTGGGGATTGGTTTCTATTCGATGACTGCAATGAAATTCGGGTCTATGGAGCTGAAGTTTCCCCTTACCGGCTGCCATTGTTTCCTGTTCGTCGAGTTTATGCGCTCGAATACATCCGGCAGGCCCTCAAGGCCGATCAGCTCCATTTCGTTCCTGCCAAGAAGGGTTGCATCCTAAGGCTCCCCATTGAAATCGGCCACTTTGTGGTGAACTCAGACATGCCCTCCCAATCGTTGAGAAAATGCTACAAGGTCTAGACCTAAGCCTGGGAAAGAGTTGGGCTTATGACCCTCGAGAAATTATTTCGAACAAAAGAAAATGGAACAAGTCTATGCCTTATATGCATGAGCCGAGGCCATTCATGGAATGAAGGGCTAATCTCGAAATTTGGCCTTTGGTTTCGCAGATGGAAACAGATTCATCTACTACAGGGGAGGAAGAGAACGTCAATAAAGACACAGGTGGAGAAGAAGCAGGCACATCAGGAGCAGTTCCCCCTCACAAAAAGCAAAAAAAAGCCTCCAGTGAGGCAGAAGTCATAGAAGAGGAACAACTGCTAGAACCTTTCACAGTGTATGGTCAATTGGATAAATGCGAGGCCGGGATAAAGGTGTTAAGGGATAGTACCACTTCTTCCGACTTCATAGAGGTCACACAGGCCATCATAGAGCATACCTCACCAATGGAAATTGAAAGGGATCGGGCAAATAGAGAAATCCGAGACAAATATAAAGCTGAGCTGGGAGGGTACGTTGAGAAATATCACACCAGGCTCTCTGCCTCCATGAACGCGAACATCGAAAACTTGGTATTATCTATGGTAGAAGCTATCTTGGACCCTAATTGAGGTGTCACTAGCTATCGGGTGCTCGAGTATGCGATCGACATGAAGAAAGTGCCAGCCAACGACATGTGCGACCTATTCCAGATTGTATGTGATATGATGAAAGATGAACTGGTGCGGGTAACCAACACGCTGAGGAAGTTGGAGCAGAAACATGAAGAGTTGAGGGCTACCCTGAAAAGTGAACAGATTAGCTGCCACGCCCGAAAAAATCAAGTACATTTCCTCCAAGACCAAATCAAGGGAAAGGATACGGGGGAAACAAACCCACAGGCGGCTTTGATTGAATAGCTGCAGAAGGAAGTTGCATCAGTAAAGGGTCAGGTCTGCATACCGTCCTCCCACCATGTGCAGACAGCTGAACTAGTGCAAGTAGAGCAAGAGAAAGCACAATTGTCCAGTAAGCTATCAAAGGAAAGAGAGGAAAAAGAAAAAATGGCTGAGACAATCACCATACTACAGACTAAGGCGACAGAGCTGCAAGCTAGATGGCACTCACACAGATGCCAGCTGACCGTGGCTTCAAGTGGAACCAGCTCAGTGTCTAAGCAATTGGCTGTAGCAAGAGCTGAAAATGAGGTATTGGTAAAGCAGGCGTCCACAGCAAGGAAAAAGATCACAAAGTTAGAAAACTCTCTGGCTGAGAACACCAGAATAATAGAAGAGTTGCGGAGAGAAATAGAGCAGGAAAAGAAGACGATGGCTGATCAGAAAAAAACTATCGTCGACATGAAAATCCATTGAAAGGGATATCTCACCCTCCTTGAAGCTAGGAGTATAATTTTGTCTGATATAATTTCAGCGGTAACTGAACAATGGGGCTTCCTAAGGATGATAGGAGAGAATAAGTCTGTTATACCCTATCTCAGTAGAAAACTACAGGAGGCAGACCTCAAATTGTCCAACAGGGCCCAGCATGCCAAAGAGTATATTTCGTTCCTAAATGAGCTGGGATCAGACGACATGGAGAAGCACGGTATTCCAAGCCAATTCACGGAGGCTATTGAATGTCGAAAAATCATCAACAAAGAGATGGCCTGAGTCATAGCTTCAAGAGCTCTCCAACAGGTGGTCACCAACGTGGAACGATTCGACGCAGTATGGGGTGAGATCATGACAACTGGACTTCCTTCTTGTTGGGACCCAACCACTCCTTCCGTGCTCTTTCCCTTGACACAGTATACAGTGCGCCTGCAAGAAGAAAAATATCGAACCGACCTCTAGACAGGTAAAGCTACTCAACTCAAGGCTGACATGATTGTTTCATTCCTTTGAAAAGAGTTCAACCTCCTCCATTTGATAAAACACAAGCTTCCTACTGGTGCAGGTTTCCACGTCCTCACAGAGGCCTTTGCCGAGGTGGAGGGGTTCTCAACAATGCCCGAACCAGTTGCAGACAGTCAGTAGAGGTGCACTCAGTTTACGAGCTAGTATGCCATTTCATCTGCGAACGTGCCACCACTAGAATCAGCAACTGCCTCAACTCTTCCGCACCTATGATATTTTTTCAACTCATGATTTGGCCTCAACGGCCTATTTACTTTTTACTAAATTAGTTTCTTTTAAGTTTTGAGTGGGTTGTTTTCCCCACTCCAACATTTTACTTTTCACCAAACTGCTGTTTAAATTTCTGTTTTTGAAAACGGCCAAGTGCCTGACTATCCATGATGAGAGGCTTGATTCCTCATCATGAATTTATCTGTTTTGAGAGTGACCTTTAAAAAATTTTGGTTATGCGAAGAGGATATTTTTCCAAAAAACATCTTCTCGCTGAGATAGGAAGAAGCCTATATAAGTAAGATCCAATGAGAAAAGAGGGTTCCAGATTTCCTGAAGAAAATGGTAGTGTAAAAGTGTTTGTATGCTTGTTGTGGAATTATCAATGCAAATACACAGATCCTGTGGGGTTTCAGCGAAGAGAAGTTCTAGTTATGTATGAGGATTCCAGTCTTAATGCTATATAGTTCGTGACTCTTTCTTTGTGATATTATATCATTGTTCTCTCCACTATTTTCAATTTCCTTTTATCGTGTCTTGGAATGCGAGTAACTTGCCACCTCAGGTATGAATTTATCGTTGTCTGATACTCATCCTTTACTGATCTATGTTGCTTTAAATATGACTCATACACGATATGTCATTCCGCTTAACACATCATTCATGTTTCCTCCGTATTAAACATCGTGGAATGTTAATCTCACTGAAATGATTGATATGTATGGATTCTTAGTTCCTAAGCCCATATTATGTTGAAATATGTTTTCTGAGCACCATTTCATTGGTAGTTAGTACTCCTCTTTCACTTTCTGCGCCCCAAATATTTTTCTGTTTAAAATACCTATATGTCTTTGAGAAACTGGCCCTCTCTGATGAAAGTTGTCTCTAAGTTGTCTGAAGTATATATGTATTGACGATTCCCTTCTTCTCTTTACAGTTTTTTTATAACTTGCTAAATCCGAAGGTAGTTTGGTCCCATCCATATGATGATGCTTTGCACAAGTTGAAAAGGTAGAGAGTCCTAAGCTGATAATGAGCCTGAAATATACTTTATACTCCCTACTGTTTAAGATGTCCTAGGCACTGGTCTTTGGCAACTCAAGGCTGTCTCTAGGAGCTACAACACCTGGAAAATCTTGAAACCTGGAGTCATATAGGAGTGCCCAATCTCCTTCATGGAAGATCTTTTCTTTGATGAGGGCGTCGTGCCATTTTTCTCTTTGTTGTTGAATTAACGCAATGTGCTGAAAAGCAGAGAGCCTAATTTCATCTAACTCATTGATTTGCTGCAATCTTTTGGCCTGGGCTTCATTTAAATCTAGACCCACCTTTTGGGTTGTTCTTAGTGTCTGAATTTCAAACTCTATTGGAAATATGGGCTCTTTTCCAAATACCAATTGATATGGTGAATATCCCGTAGTAGCTCTCCATGTTGTTCGGTACGCCCACAAGGCTTCTGGCAATCTGTAGGCCCAGTCACGTCTGTGTGAGGCAACAATTTTTGTCAATATAGACTCGATCACTTTATTCGTGCTCTCTACTTGGCCGTTTGCCTGTGGGTGGTATGGGGTTGTAATCTTGTGCTGAATGTGGTAATTCTGTAATGTTTCAGCAAGTTTATTACCTAAAAACTGTTGTCCTCCATCTGTGATTATATCCCCAGGGAGGCCATATCGCACAAAGATTTGGAAAATGAATTGTA
>CM076570.1:627077841-627233607 GCA_034641835.2 Pinus albicaulis
AATGACCCCAAGCCTTTCCTTTATACTTTTCATGTTGACAAATCAACGGCCAAGATTATATCTTTAATCAATGGCTAAGATTAAAATAAAGCTTGATCCATGTGACTTAAGACAATTTCATCACATGTTTAATTAAATTCACTTTAATTATTTTATTTTCCTAAGTTTTAACTTAGGAAATACATTAAAATAATTAATTAATTTAATATCTCCTAAACCAGATGAAATTTCCCAAATCCATTTATGGGTCTTGCATATTAGGTGAACTCGAGTCCCTCCACAATTTTTGGGAGGTAGAGCACAACTGATGCTACCCCAAATACACAAAATCTCAACACTCCCTCTTAGCATCAAGGGTGTTCTCTAGTAATACATCACACTTATGCATTACATGATTTTGGGCACTGGTTATGTGATGTTGAAGATTGGCCTCCTGCCACTCAACTCTGCACTACTGCTGCCATTCTGTACTATTTCCCATGACTCTTCCACTGCCACTACAACCACTGTACTGCAGCTCCCTCTCAATTTTTTTCATCTGTGCTGCTCATATCACTGCCACTGTTGATCTGTTGCACTGCAACTTCAGTTGTTGAGAGAAAAAACTGAATCTCCTGCCCAATATTTGACAGACAAGTCAGATGGGCTACATCCTCATCATTGAAGCTCCTTAGGCTACATATCTGTGCTGGCATCTAAAGAACGATGCACAACTATAGCTCTTCTAGCATAATCAGACTCCCTCTACACCACTGAAGTCACATCAACTCCTTGTGCTGAAATCTATCACGATGCTACTGCACTGCACTGTCCCTCTGAATCTCTCTATGCTACTGCAGCTCTGCAGTGCGCTGCTAAATTCACATCAGCCTCTGCGCTGCTACTGCTTCTACGTTGCTGCTACTATGCTCTGAGCTACTCCTCCCAGCTTCCAGTTCTGCCTCTACCTCTGCTTCATCTATGATCTATGCACCCAATGCTCCACTTGTCCCACTACTATCTTAAGGTTGCGTTAGCTTGCTTGTTGATCCAAGAGATGAGCTCCTCAAGGATCCTGCCTTACATTTTGTAGATCCTCTACAGATCCATGTCACCCCACTTTCGTGGTTCATGAGAGCTCATGGCTACATCATCTCTGGACCCATCATCTACCACCGCTGCTTTGGAAGAAGATGCTTCCTTGTCCTTCTTCTTTTCTGGACAATGGCTGGAAAAATGTCCCATTTCGCCACACTGGAAGCACTTGATCTTTGAAATATCCTTCTTCTTCTTCGGCTACTTCTTCGATTCCAAGGCTGCATCTTCCGCCTCTTCCTTCTTTACTTTTCTCAACCCAGGTGTTGTTTAATCTTTAACATTAGTCTTTCGTTTATTAAAATTTTGGCAAGTCATGCATTAAGGCTTTGCATCAAAGGAAGAAATACTTCGAAAGTGAGTCGAAAGGAGACAAAGCAACAAAAGCCACGTGCGTTAAAGCCAAAGGCAGAATCAACGCGAAAAGAATGGAATGTAAAGCCAAAAAGCTAACAAAAATACAAAAGGCAATGGAACGTTACACAGAGGGAAAAACCTATGTATTAAAAGAAATTGCCGCCGCGTGAAGACACACAGGAGGGAAATTCCAAGGGGGTCGAGCAGCGAGGAAGGGAAGAGACCCATACCCCCGCACAATTGTGAAAGCATGGCGTGGTGGGGACCCAAAGCCAGAGTGAAGTGGCAAGAGCGGGACCCGAAGAAAAG
Organism: Pinus albicaulis; assembly: GCA_034641835.2. Classification (NCBI taxonomy): domain Eukaryota; kingdom Viridiplantae; phylum Streptophyta; class Pinopsida; order Pinales; family Pinaceae; genus Pinus; species Pinus albicaulis. The sequence goes on from CM076570.1 coordinate 627,079,582, forward strand.
GAGATGATGTGGCAGCAGAAAAATGGGAACATGAGATGACGTAGCAGAGCTAACATGCAGGACCCAAGGATCGGTATGCAATGTTTCGAATCTACCTTATAAGAAATATGTTCAAGAATCATGGGTTTTATACGGTAAAAAGGTAAGGTAAATTCTTTAGGTTAACTGGTACTGAGGCCTGTACCAGTATTAAACACGGCACGAGGTGCGCACCTGCACTCTAACACACCCAATCCTTACGCGACGCGTGCCCCACTGTCAGTGTCCTTACGACACTTTCCTTCTTTCGTTTTACCCATCCGTCTTTTTACCTCAAAATACCCAGTCTAGAGATAACAATTCTCCCGTATTTCACTTTAGTAAAAAGTCGCAGGTTTCCGTCTACGGCATATACCAAGTAGGAAAGAGCGCCTGGTCTACCCAATCATTGTCAGAGTTCCCTGCGTCGCTTCCTCGAGCAGGTTTACCTTCCGTTCAGGTACTCCGTCATTCATACTCCCTCTGTTTTCCTTTCGCCTTTTCAAATTCTTGAATGTCGGCCATGGGAAGGGGAACGCCCAAGGAAAATGAACTAGAGACCCCTGAGGTCCGTGAATCCAGGAACCCACCTGAGTTCGACCCTCTCATCGACCTGCAAGCTGGTATCTGTGACCCTAAATACCCATTTGACATCCGCAGCATCAAGCCCGTGCTTTTCAGTCGTCATGTTAAGAACACAGACTGTTACCGGGTAGTCATGTCTGGCCTGTACCACCAAATTACCCCTCAAGTTCACTCTGTGGTTGATTTTATCTCCTGGCTCAGAGATGTTTTCGACGAGCATCGAGGCACCTCATTTCCTCCTCGTGGAACAAATTTTTTCCCTTTCCCCCGATACTACCGCGTGCCCTCCGCTTCCTACTGCTACAGAGATTGAAGCGAGAGGCGCTTTAGCCGCCTGGGCCCAAAATAGCTACGAAACCCTAAGCCTTCATCTCCTCTATAAATCGGAAACGTTTCTTCCTTCCTATCATAGAGCCCTTTCCATTAAGTTTGTTCAAGGAGGAAGCCCAGCCCGTTTCTCTCTCTCATGGGTGTGTCTTTAGGGGTAGGAAGTCCGAAGAGATTTCACGGTGTGCGTCCATCTCTTATGGCTCATGTCTCGAAGGGGGTAGGTATTATATTCCTGGTTTTCTCGCCACTGCCATTCGAACCCGGGGCCCAGGAGCCTGTGAACCCGTCGCTTCGCTGTCAGTGGTTTTCTTATCTCTTCAGCCTTAAATAATGCCGATAATTTCCGAGGGGTTTGGGGTTAGACAAAGTATATCGTGAGAATTCCCAACCCCGACCAGTTTTCGACTGGAATTGCTCTGTGTGCCAATTACCTAAGGGAGAGCGTTATGCCAGTTTTGTGAATAGTTTCATGTCCATTGCCTATACCATTATTCATGACTCGCCTTCACCTAGGGTCTTTCCAGAAATGAAAAGCTGGCTCCAATCCGGAAAATCTTGGAGCACTAGGGATTGGTTTCTATTCGATGACTACACTGAAATTCGGGTCTATGGAGCCGAAGTTTCCCCTTACCGGCTGCCAGTGTTTCCTGTTCGTCAAGTTTATGCGCTCGAATACATCCGGCAGACCCTCAAGGCCGATCAGCTCCATTTCGTTCCTGCCAAGAAGGGTTACATCCTGAGGCTCCCCACTGAAATCGGCCCTTTTGTGGTGAACTCGAGACTTGCCCTCCCAATCGTTGAGAAAATGCTGCAAGGTCTGGACCTAAGGTTGGGAAAAATCTGGGCTTATGACCCTCAAGAAATTATCTCGAACAAAAGAAAAAGGAACAAGTCCGCGCCTTATATGCATGAGCCGAGGCCATTCATGGAATGGAGGGCTAATCTCAAAATTTGGCCTTTGGTTTCACAGATGGAAACGGATTCATCTGCTACAGGGGAGGAAGATAATGTCAATAAAGGCTCAGGCGGAGAAGAAGCAGGTGCCTCAGGAGCAGCTCCCCCTCACAAAAAGCAAAAAACAGCCTCCAGTGAGGCAGAAGTCATAGGACAGGAAAAAATGCTTGAACCCTTCACAATGTATGGACAATTGGATAAAGGTGAAGCTGGGATAAAGGTGCTAAGGGATAGTACCACTTCTTCTGACTTCACAGAGGTCACATAGGCCATCATAGAGCATACCTCACCAAGGGCAATTGAAAGGGATCAGGAAAATAGAGTAATCTGAGATAAATATAAAGCTGAGCTGGGAGCGTACGTTGAGAAATATCACACCAGGCTCTCTGCCTCCATGAACGCGAATACCGAAAACCTAGTATTATCTATGGCAGAAGTTATCTTGGATCCTAAGTCAGGTGTCACTAGCTATCGGGTGCTCGAGTATGAGATCGACATGAAGAAAGTGCCAGCAAACGACATGTGCGACCTATTCCAGACTATATGTGATATGATGAAATATGAACTAATGCGGGTCACCATCGCGTTGAGGAAGTTGGAGCAACACGAACAAAGAGGAAGCATCTCAAAGGAATGATTAATGCGCTCAGCAAATCAAAGAAGATTTCCTCCAAGACCAAATCAAGGGAAAGGATACGGGGGAAAAAAACCCACAGGTGGCTTTGATTGAACAGCTGCAGAATGAAGTCGCGTCAGCAAAGAGTTAGGCCCGCATACCAGCCTCCCACCATGTCCAGACGGCTAAACTGGTGCAAGTAGAGCAAGAAAAAGCAGAATTGTCCAGTAAGCTATCAAAGGAAAGAGAGGAGAAAGAAAATATGGCTGAAACAATCACCATACTACAGACTAAGGCGACAGAGCTGCAAGCTAGATGGACCACATACGCGGCCTGACCGTATTTCTAAGTGAGTCCACTACCGGTTCAGAATCGTCGTGAGAAAAGCTGAAAATGAGGTATTGGAAAAGCAGGCGTCCACAGCAAGGCAAAAGATCACAAGTTTAGAAAACTCTCTGGCCGAGAACACCAGAATAGTAGAAGAGTTGCAGAGAGAAATAGAGCAGAAAGAAGACGACTACGATCAAGAAAAACCATCGCCACAGAAAGTCAAAAGTGGGGGTGAAGGCTCACCCTCCTTAAACTAGAGCATAATTTGGTCCACATAACTTCGCCCGTGACCGAGCAATGGGGCTTCTTAAGGACGATGGGAGAGAATAAGTCTGCTATACCCTATCTCAGTAGGAAACTGCAGGAGGCAGACCTCGATCTGTCCAAGAGGGCCCAACATGCCAAAGAGTATATTTCATTCCTTAATGAGCTGGGATCAGATGGCATGGAGAAGCATGGTATTCCAATATGATTCACAGAGGCTATTGAGTGTCGCAAAATCATCAACAAAGAGATGGCCCGAGTCACAGCTTCGAGAGCTCTCCAACAGGTGGTCGCCAACGTGGGACGATTCGACGCGGTATGGGTGAGATCTCACCATGGTGAACTCTCTGATGGAGACAAACCACTCCTCACTGTTCACTTTCCTTGACACAATATACCGGTGCGTGCAGAAAAATCGGCGGCCTCGAGACAATTCGACACTCAACTCAAGGCCGACATGATTGTTTCATTCCTTCGAAAGAGTTCACCCTCCTCCCATTTGATGAACACAAGCTCCTACTGAGGCGGGTTTCCACGTCCTCACGAGGCCTTTGTCGAGAGATGGAGGGTTTTAACGTCTTGCCCAGACAGCTCACGGAGATGGTGTGAAATTTACTCAATTACGACCGTGCCGAGTTCATCTGTGAACGTGCACCACCGGGAAGCCAAACCATTGCCTCAACTATTTACGCCTATGATATCTTGTGTCTCATGATTGACCTCCACTTGACTGTTTTGCCCCCCACAGAATAGTTTCTTTTAATTTTTTAGTGGGTTTTTTACCCCACTCCAGCATTTTACTTTTTATCAAACTGTTGTTTAATTTCCTGTTTTTGAAAACGGCCAACGGCCTGACTATCCATGATGAGAGGCCTGATTCCTCATCATGAATTTTGCTGTTTTGAGAATGACCTCTAACAAATTTTGGTTATGCGAAGAAGATATTTTTCCAAAAAATATATTCTCGCTGAGATAGGAAGAAGCCTATATAAGTAAGATCCAATGAGGAAAAAGGGTTCCATATTTCCTGAAGAAAATCGTAGTATAAAATTTTTTATATGCTTTTCGTGGAATTATCAATGCAAATACACAGAGCCCGTGGGGTTTCAGCGAAGAGAAGTTCTAGTTATGTATGAGGATTCCAGTCTTAATGCTATATAGTTCGTGACTCTTTCCTTGTGATATTGTATCATTGTTCTCTACACTGTTTTCAATTTTTTTTTATCGTGTCTTGGAATGCGAGTAACTTGTCAGCTCGGGTATGAATTTATCGTTGTTTGATACTCATGCTTTACTGGTCTATGTTGCTTTAAATATGGCTCATACACGATATGTCATTCTGCTTAACACATCATTCATATTTCCTCTGTATTAAACACCGTGGAATGTTACTCTTACTGAAATGATTGAGATGTATGGATTCTTAGTTCCTAAGCCCATATTATGTTGAAATATGTTTTCTGAGTGCCATTTCATTAGTAGTTAGTACTCCCCTTTCAATTTCTGCGCACCAAATATTTTTCTGTTTAAGATACCTATATGTCCTTGAGAAACTGGCCCTCTCTGATGAAAGCTGTCTCTAAGTTGTCTGAAGTATATATGTATTGAAGATTCCCTTCTTGTCTTTACAGTGTCTTTATAGCTTGCTAAATCTGAAGGTAGTTTGGTCCCATCTACATGGTAATGCTTTTCACAAGTTGAAAAGGTAGAGAGTCTTAAGCTGATAACGAGCCTGAAATATACTTTATACTCCCTACTGTTTAAGATTTCCTAGGCACTGGTCTTTGGCAACTCAAGGCTATCTCTAGGAGCTACAACATATTTTTGGCGCTATTGTCGGGGAACAAAGTTGAAGAAATTAAAATCCCTGGGCCTCGACAAAATCCATTCACTCTTCAGTTAGGTGAGCACGAAGAGTTGAGAGTTGTGCACCCCCCACCTTGGCGACTCCACAATCATTTTACAATCAAACCTGTTTGCAGTCCTGGCTCCCCGTAAGCCACACTTGAGGTCAGATACATCTCAGCCAAGGACACCTTCTGTGTCTGACCCAGAAAAAATCCTACATAGGAGAAGCTGGAGGGGAAGACCATTTGTTCGTACTGAAATTCCACCGCTCTCTCTAGAAGACCTCCCTTCTTCCTCTTCTCAGGTCGCCCAGTGGCAAGATTCTAACTCCACTCTGGGTGAAGCCGGTTATTACTCTGACTATCTACCCGCGGGAAATATCCGAGTCAAAGACGAGGCTGAGTCAGTAGATACCACCCGTTACATATTCCATCCTACTCTAGAAACAGAAGAAGTTAAAGAGGTCACGAAAGTATCTGCTGTTACCACTCCACCCTTGTCTCCATCATCCAAAGTTGTCGTCCATTATAACCCTATCATCATTCACACTGCACTTCCACCTAATCCTCCACTTACTCATCAAGCCCTCTTATTACCTCCACCTCCTCCTCCAATGGCTAACGTCCCTAGTTTCCTGCAAAACAGATACGCCCCTCTGGAGCTCCCTGTGGTATTAAATGACATGCCGCAAGATTATTTAAAAATTCTACCCCGTTTTAGTGGTGAGAATGAGATTGAAGCCCAGAAACATATCGAAGTCTTTTGCAGAGAATTTTAATGTGGAACATCTGGACGTAGTCCTAAGGCTTTTTGTGCAATCCTTAGATGGGGAAGCTAGGAAGTGGTTCAAGACACTTGGAGCTCGTTCTGTCAATACATGGGAGGGAATGGAGGATATCTTTATCAAAAAATGGGGAGAAAAGAAAGATCATGGGAATGTTCTTACTGAATTAAACACCCTGAAAAAGAAACATAATGAAGGGGTGTCAGAGTTTATCAGAAGATTTAATAAATTGTACCTAAGCCTCCCAGCCGATATGAAGCCTCACCAGACCGCTGTCAAGGTCGTTTTCGTGGCAGAATTTGATTCTGAATTCGGTTTCTCCTTGAGAGAAAGGAATCCAGCCACTCTGGATGATGCACAGACGGACGCACTAGAGATAGAAGCAAATTTTTCCTCTACTGGAAAATCCAAAGGGAAACAGGAACAGGATGTTAGAAGGAGAGGAAAATAGGAGGTATCCACCTCAAGCCAAGACAGAGATTCAGCTAATGCCAATATTGAAGAAATGAACAAGATGATCAAGAATCTCTCAAGTAAGCTGATCAAGCTTGAGATGGAGGCCAAGAATTCACCCTCAAAGAATTTCCATATTGCTCCAAACAGAGGATTCAATCCTCAACACAGAAAACCACCCTTGCAGATACTGCAGAGGGGACAGAAGGAGCAGCAAGATCAGGTACCGCATCCTCTATACTTGGAGGGGCAAGTAGAGGGTTCTCCTGAAGATTCTGCCTACGAACAAGAGGAGGCATGCCTTGTCTTCTCAGACAGTGATGACATAGAATGTCCTGTACACGAAAGTGATGAGGGGGAAGTACAAGCTCACTCAGAGATGAAGGCCAATGAAGATACTGAAGAGCCCGAGATTGATGATTACTGTAAACAGTTCGTTGATTTCATGCAAGCTCAATTCAATAGAAAATATGACCTCAGGTCCTCCAGAAAAAGAACCCGCACTCAAGATGAAGAGGAGGACACACCCCAAAATTCAGCACCTGCTCAGGAGGAGACGGCTCGGAAAGTCCCCAATAGGGGTAAGAAACCTCTTGACCAACCTTTACATTCCGACACTCAAATTCCTTCATCTTCACAAGTGACCACACCTCCTAATGTTAAGCCAGACATAAAGGAAGTCAAACCTCTCCCCCATAAAAAAGACTCTAAGGAGAAAGAATCAAAAGAGGTGTCAATAGATAAGTCCTCCTCCGCTTTCAGTCTACAAAAAGAGCTTGACAAAGTAAAAATCCCAGTTCCCCTAACCGAATTGTTAAAGCAGCCTGCATATCAGTCCCAGGTCACATCCTTCATGCTTCCCCCAGAAGTAATACACATCCCTAGCAGTCTCAACTTATAAGAAGAAAGACCTATGGTAGTGTTCGGTCCACACATCGAAGAATTAGACCCCTCTACACCTCCCTTTTACGTGTCTTTGGTGATCCATGACCTATTGCTCCACAATTGTATGTTAGACTCTGGAGCCTCCCACAATCTAATGCCCCTGTCTGTCATGGAACAATTAGGACTCCAGATCACTCGTCCATATCAAGATCTGTACTCATTTGACTCCAAAAGAGTTAAGTGCTTGGGCATGATTAAGGACCTGGTGGTCAACCTGGCCCAAATCCCAGCTAAAAGTGTAGTAATGGACATTGTGGTGGCTGACATCCCAGCCCGTTTTGGTATGCTACTATCAAGGTCCTGGGGAACAAAAATTGGTGGGTCAATCAAACTAGATCTAACATATGCCACCATCCCAATTTTTGGTGGACAGGAGAGGAGATTATACAGGGAGACCAGATTTCTAAAAACAGTTACCAAAGCTGACAGTTCAGAAAATTCACCGGTCTACAGTAAGGATAGAGATTTTTCATGCTTGATGTTAGAAGAAGATTACAGTTATGCCCAGGAACCTTCCTTATGTCAGATAAGGACTCAACAATCCTCAGAAGGTCTTGAAACAGGGGTATGGACTCTACATTTCGATGGGGCCAATTCGAAGGAAGGTAATGGTGCTGGAGTTTTATTGATTTCCCCTATAGGAAAATGGGTCCCACTTTCCTTCAAATTAGAGTATGAAGCCACAAATAACGTGGCTGAGTACGAAGCTCTTTTGCTGGGGCTACAGGCAGCCAGGAATATGAATATACAAACCTTGAAGGTCTTGGGTGATTCATAGTTAGTGGTCCGACAGATCAGAAATCAATGCCAAGCTAAGAATCCTCGTTTAAGAGCTTACAGGAATGAGGTATGGGACATGGTGGAGAACTTTTTCTCATCTTTTAATATTCATTTCATGCCCCGGGAGCAGAACGGGATGGCAGATTCACTTGCAGTAGCTGCCAGCACCTTCCGTCCACCCCAAAATCCCCTCCTGAGGTATGAGATAGAAGTAAGGTACCGACCTTCGATTCCAGACAATGTCAAACACTGGCAAGTGTTTGAGGATGATGAACAAGTGAAAAGGTTTCTAGAGACAGTTGGGGAGTTCTCTAATATGGAAATCGACTGTTGTGAGGGAGATAATGTTGAGAACCAATCAGAAAACAAGTGGGAAGAAAAAATGGCCGGGAGAAAAGTGTTACAGCTGAAGGGAAATGTCATCCCTAGAGGCCTGGTGCCCCTAGAAAGGTTGTTTGACAAAAATGATGTCCCCAGGCAGCCCAGCAAAACGACAGACGAAAACCAGGTAGAAGACCTAAATCTGGGTACTGAGGCTGAACCCAAAATTGTGAAATTATCCAGAAAGGTTCCGGACGGCTATAAGGAGAAGTACCTACAATTATTTCAGTCTTATAGGGATGTATTTGTGTGGTCCTATCAAGACCTGAAGACGTTTGATATCAGCATTTTGCAGCATGAAATTCCCCTGAAGGCAGATGCAAGGCCTCACAAGCAGAAGCTCAGACAAATAAACCCTCTGTTACTCCCCTCCATTGAGAAAGAAATCAAGAAGTTGTTAAAGGCTAAAATAATTGTGCCATTGAAATACTCTGAATGGTTGGCAAATCTAGTCCATGTCCGAAAGAAAAATGGAGAAATAAGGTTGTGCGTGAATTTCAGAAATTTGAATAGAGCCTCCCTGAAAGACAATTACCCATTACCGAAGATGGACCACATTCTGCAGAAAGTGGTGGGGGCCTCTAGGATGTCTATGATGGATGGATTTTCGGGTTATAACCAGGTGGATGTACTCCCAGAGGACCAGAAGAAGACTGCTTTCACCACACCCTGGGGTACATTCATGTACGCTAGGATGCCTTTTGGGCTAATTAACGCAGGAGCCACATTTCAGAGGGCTATGGACATAGCTTTTGTTGGGGAACAAGATAAATTTATGGTGGTGTATCTGGATGATATTACAGTGTTTTCGAAAGATGACACCGAGCATATTCAACATTTGCAGAGAACTTTTGAAAAATGCAGAAGGTATGGCCTTTCCCTAAATCCTCAGAAATCCTTGTTTGCATTAGAAGAGGGTAAGCTCCTGGGGCACATTGTAACTAGGGATGGGGTCAAGATTGATCCTAAAAGAGTGGAAGTTATAAATGGTATCTCCCTCCCCAGGAATAAGAAAGAAATTCAGGTGTTCTTAGGGCGTATCAATTTTCTGAGAAGATTTATCCCTAACTATGCTGAAATAGTTAGGCATATAACAGATATGTTAAAAAAGAATAATGAGGTGAAATGGTCGCCAGAATCGAGGCAGGCCTTTGCCAGAATAAAGAATGCATTTGTTGAGGCTCCTGTGCTGGCAAGGCCAGATTACACTAAACCATTTATGATTTTTTCTTTCGCATCACCTCATACAGTAGCTGGAGTCCTCCTACAGAAAAACGAGGATGGGTATGAACAACCCATTTCTTTTTTTAGTCAGGTCCTTCACGACGCAGAATTGAAATACAATATATTGGAGAAGTAGGCCTATGCCTTGGTAAAGTCCCTCAAGGCATTTTGCATGTATATCCTGCAATCTCACATTACTGCATTTGTACCCACCGCAGCGGTTAAAGATATCCTCGTTCAGGGCGACAGTGAAGGAAAAAGGGGTAGGTGGATTGCAAAGATACAGGAATATGATCTATACATCAGACCCACTAAGTTGATTAAAGGGCAGGGCCTAGCAATAATTTTATCAGAGTCAAATCATCAAGTTTTGGGTATCAATTTATCTATAATTTCAAATGAAGATTCTGAGGGACAGACAGGTCAGCAAGAAGTGGAAATGGCCACTCAGAAAATACAGATGAAGTATCTTACTAGTCCTTGGTACAAAGAAATAGTCGAGTATCTCCTAACACTCAGTTGTCCACCCAGCTGTGATAAATCAAAATACAGAGCATTGAGGCTGAAATCACAAAAGTATACGGTTGCCAATGGTCAGCGATATTGGAAAGATCTTTCAGGCATACTGTTATTATGCCTCATAGAAGACGAAGTGGAGAACATACTGACCGAATTTCATGAGGGAATCTGTGGAGGACATTACAGCTGGAGGAGCACAGCTCAGAAAATTATGAAGGCTGGTTTCTACTGGCCTAAATTGTTTGGAGACTTCTTTGCTTGGGTTAGAGCATGTGACAAATGTCAGAAATTCGCTGAAAAACAAAAGTTAGCAGCTCTGCCCCTGATTCATGTACACGTCGATGAACCTTTCAAACAGTGGGGAATTGACTTCATAGGCGAGATTCACCCGCCCTCAAGTGGATAGCACAAATGGATCTTGACTTCCATGGATTATTTCACGAAATGGGTGGAATCCATACCTGCACGAAATGCTACAGACACAATGATAATTAAATTCATGGAAGAGAACATTATATATAGGTTTGGATGCCCTGCTAGAATAGTGACTGACAATGCCCAAGCCTTCAAATCTACAAAATTTATGAATTTCTGTCAGCAATATAATATCTCTCTGGGTCACTCTACAGCTTACTACCCACAGGGAAATGGTCTGGCGGAGTCATCAAATAAAACGCTAGTGAGAGCTCTAAAGAAGACAATAAACGAAAACCAGAGGAACTGGGATTCCCAACTGAAGTTCGCTCTGTGGGCAAACAGAATTACTAGTAAAAGAGCAAGTGGGAAATCTCCCTATGAGTTAGTATATGGACGAGCAACGGTGTTCCCTATACAGTTAGCTTTACCCGTGGATCGTTTTATGCAAGAGACTCAGGAGGAACCTGATGGCATGACTAGAAGAATTAACTAGCTGGTGGAACTAGAAGAAACGCGTGGTCAGGTGAATCAGAGACTTGTGGAGTACCAGGAGAAAATGAAGGAGCTATTTGATCAGCACGCCAGAGACAGAAAGCTACAGGTGGGAGATCTAGTGCTCAGGTGGGATGTGCGAAGGGCCGATAAAGGTAAGCACGGTAAATTCGACCCCCTTTGGTTCGGTCCCTTCAAGATTGCAGAACAAGGAGGAAATAATACGTTTAAGTTGGAGGATTTGCAGGGGGATCTGCTCGACGCCCCTGTAAATGGACAGTTCCTCAAATCATACTTTCAGTTCTGAAGCAGGCTGAGAAAGCCTGATTGTAATATATTGTACATTAGCTGCTGTTTTCGTTTTTTATTTGAATAATGCATGGGTCATGATGATTTATGAAGAGGGAAGGCGAAAGTGCAAGAGAAGTGGCGTTCACAGAAGACAAACAGGTGGTCTGCGTAGTTCTCGACGCGTCCAAGGATGAACGTGCCGTCCCCAGTTGGAGCCAATGTTGATCAACATTTAACATAAGTCACTGGTGCGATTAAATGGTTGATAATTCATATCGAATAGTGAAACATTTGAGGAGATGGCCGAGTTAAGACAAGGCGAGAGAGGCCAAAGGTTCAAAAACCAAAGGTAGAAATAATACTAAAGGGGCGGAGGTATAAAATTAAAAAGACATCGGAAATATAAAAGGTACGAATGAGCGATACGAGGAGCTCAAAGCAAAAGTGTTAAAAGAAATGCCGCTCCACAAATATGCAACAAGGGATAATTTCCGAGGGGGTCGAGTAGCGAGAAGGGGAAGGACCCCGTACCCCCGCGGAATGGAAGCAACATGACGTGGTGGGGACCCAAGGCCAAGGTGAAGTGCCAAGAGCGGGACCTGAAGCAAAGGAGATGACGTGGCAGCAGAAAAACAGGAACAGGAGATGACGTGGCAGCAGAAAAACAGGAACAGGAGATGACGTAGCAGAGCTAACGTGCGGGATCCAAAGATCGGTATGCTATGTTTCGAATCTGCCTTATGGGAAATATGTTCAAGAATCGTGGGTTTTATACGGTAAAAAGGTAAGGTAAATTCCTCTAGGTTAGCTGGTACTGAGGCCCGTACCAGTATTAAACCCGGCACGTCGCGCCCACCTGCACTCTAACACGCCCAATCCCTACGCGCCGCATGCCCCATTATCACTGTCCTTACGACACTTGCCTTCTTTCATTTTACCCATCCGTCTTTTTACCTCAAAACGCCCAGTCCAAATATAACGATTCCCCTGTATTTTACTCCAGTAGAAAGTCACAGGTCTCTAGCCACGGCATATACCCAGTAGGAAAGAGCGCTTGGTCTACCCAGTCATTGTCAGAGTTCCCTGCGTCGCTTTCCCGAGCATATTTACCTTCCGTTCAGGTACTCTATCATTCATACTCCCTCTATTTTCCTTTCGCTTTTTCAAATTCTTGTATGTCAGCCATGGGAAGGGGAACGCCCAAGAAAAATGAACCAGAGACCCCTCAGGTCCGTGAATCCAGAAACCCACCCGGGTTCGACCCTCTCTTCGACCTGAAAGCTGGTATCTATGACCCTAAATACCCATTTGACATCCGCACCATTAAACCTGAGCTTTTCAGACGTTATGTTAAGGACAAAGACCGTTACCGGGTAGTCGTGTCTGGCCTGTACCACCAAATTGCCCCTCAAGTTCACTCTGTAGTTGATTTTATCTCCTGGCTCAGATATGTATTCGACGAGCATCGGGGAACCTTCACCTCTCCTCAGGGGAACAAAGTCTTTTCCCTTTCCCCCGATACTATCAAGCAAGCCCTCCACTTTCCTACCAGCGCCACATATATCAGTTTCGGCGAAGCAGCTTTAGCCGCCCAGTTCACCAGGCAGCCATGGGAGACCCAGAAAGCCTTCATCTCCTCTATAACCGGCAATCAGGTTACTTCCCTTCCTGCCATAGAGCCTTTTCATTTAAGTTTGTTCGAAGAGGAAGTTCGGCCCATCCTCTCTCTCATTGCTGGCCTTTTAGGGGTGGGAAGTCCAGAAGAGATTTCCACAGTATGTGTCCATCTCTTATGGCTCATGTCTCAGAAGGGGGTAGTGTTAGATATTCCTGGTTTCCTTGCCACCGCCATTCGAACCCAGTTCTAGGAGCTCCCAGAAACCCGTCAGTTCCGTTTTTGTTCAATGGTTTTCTATCTTTTCTTGTACCAGCACGCCGATAAATTTGAGGGTTTGGGTTTAGACAAAGTATATCCGGAGAATTCCCAACCCCGACCAGTCTTTGACTGGAATTTTTCTGTGCGTCAACTACCTAAGGGAGAGGGTTATTCCAGTTTTGTGAATAGTTTCATGTCTATTGCCTATACCATTATTCATGACTCGCCTTCACCTAGGGTCTTTCCAGAAATGAAAATTTGGCTGCAAGCCGGAAAATCCCAGAGCACTGGGGATTGGTTTCTATTCGATGATTACACTGAAATTCGGGTCTATGGAGCCGGAGTTTCCCCTTACCGGCTGCTAGTGTTTCCTGTTCGTCGATTTTATGCGCTCGAATACATCCGGCAGGCCCTCAAGGCCGATCAGCTCCATTTCATCCCTGCCAAGAAGGGCTACATCCTGAGACTCCCCATCGAAATCGGCCCTTTTGTGGTGAATTCGAGACATGCCCTCCCAATCGTTGAGAAAATGCTGCAAGGTCTGGACCTAAGGCTGGGGCAAAGTTGGGCTTATGACCCTCGAGAAATTATCTCGAACAAAAGAAAAAGGAACAAGTCTGCGCCTTATATTCATGAGCCGAGGCCATTCATGGAATGGAGGGCTAATCTCGAAATTTGGCCTTTGGTTTCGCAGATGGAAACAGATTCATCTACTACAAGGGAGGAAGAGAACTTCAATAAAGACACAGGCGGAGAAGAAGCAGGTACCTCAGGATCAGTTCCCCCTCACAAAAAGCAAAGAGCAGCCTCCAGTGAGGCAGAAGTCATAGGAGAGGAACAACTGCTTGAATCCTTCACAGTGTATGGTCAATTGGATAAAGGCGAGGCCAGGATAAAGGTGCTAAGGGACAGTACCACTTCTTCCGACTTCACAGAGGTCACACAGGCCATCATAGAGCATACCTCACCAAGGGCAATTGAAAGGGATCATGCAAATAGAGAAATCCGAGATAAATATAAAGCTGAGCTGGGAGGGTACGTTGAGAAATATCACACCAAGATCTCCGCCTCCATGAATGCAGACACCGAAAACCTGGTATTATCTATGGCAGAAGCTATCTTGGACGCTAATTCAGGTGTCACCAGCTATCGGGTGCTCGAATATGTGATAGACATGAAGAAAGTGCCAGCAAACGACATGTGCGACCTTTTCCAGACTGTATGCGATATGATGAAAGATGAACTGATGAGGGTCACCATCGCGCTGAGGAAGTTGGAGCAGAAACACGAACAGGTTAGGGCTACCTTGAAAAGTGAACAGACTAGCTGCCGTGCCCGAGAAAATCAGGTACGTTTCCTCCAAGACCTAATCAAGGGAAAGGATACGGGGGAAACAAACCCATAGGCGGCTATGATTGAACAGCTGCAGAAGGAAGTCGCGTCAGCAAAGAGTCAGGCCCGCATACCAGCCTCCCACCATGTCCAGACGGCTGAACTGGTACAAGTAGAGCAAGAGAAAGCAGAATTGTCCCGTAAGCTATCAAAGGAAAGAGAGGAGAAAGAAAAGATGGCTGAAAAAATCACCATACTACAGACTAAGGCGACAGAGCTGCAAGCTAGATGGGACTCACACAGCTGCCAGCCGACCGTGGCTTCAAGCGGAACCAGCTTGCCGTCCGAGCAATTGGCCGTAGCTAGAGCTGAAAATGAGGTATTGGAAAAGCAGGCGTTCACAGCAAGGCAAAAGATCACAAGCTTAGAAAACTCTCTGGCGGAGAACACCAGAAGAATAGAAGAGTTGCATAGAGAAATAGAGCAGGAAAAGAAGACGACGGCCGATCAGCAAAAAACTATCGCCGACATCAAAATTCTTGCAAAGGGAAATCTCACCCTCCTTGAGGCTAGGAGTTTAATTTGGTCTGATATAATCTCAGCTGTGACCGAACAATGGGGCTTCTTAAGGATGATGGGAGAGAATAAGTCTGCTATACCCTATCTCAGTAGGAAACTGCAGGAGGCAGACCTCAATTTTTCCAATAGGTCCCAGCAGGCCAAAGAGTATATTTCATTCCTGAATGAGCTGGGATCAGATGACATGGAGAAGCACGGTATTCCAAGCCGATTCACGGAGGCTATTGAATGTCGAAAAATCATCAACAAAGAGATGGCCCGCGTCACAGCTTCGAGAGCTCTCCAACAGGTGGTCGCCAACGTGGAATGATTCGACGCAGTATGGGGTGAGATCATGACAGCTGGACTTCCTTCCTGTTGGAACCCGACCACTCCTTCCGTGCTCTTTCCTTTGACACAATATACAGTGCGTCTACAAGAAGAAAAATATCGAACCGACCTCCAGACAGGTAAAGCTGCTCAACTCAAGGCCGACATGATTGTTTCATTCCTTCGAAAAGAGTTCACCCTCCTCCATTTGATAAAACACAAGCTTCCAACTGGGGCAAGTTTCCACGTCCTCACAGAGGCCTTTGTCGAGGTGGAGGGGTTTTTAGCAATTCCCGAACCAGCTGCAGACAGTCAGCAGAGGTGCACTCAATTCACGAGCCAGTATGCCAGTTCATCTGCGAACGTGCCACCACCAGAATCAGCAACTGCCTCAACTCTTCCGCACCTATGATATCTTGTCATCTCATGATTGGGCCTCAACGGCCTATTTACTTTTTACTAGATTAGTTTCTTTTAAAGTTTCGAGTGGGTTGTTTACCCCACTCCAGCATTTTACTTTTCATCAAACTGCTGTTTAATTTCCTGTTTTGAAAACGGCCAAGGGCCTGGCTATCCATGATGAGAGGCGTGTTTCCTCATCACGAATTTTGTTGTTTTGAGAACGACCTTTAACAAATTTTGGTTATGCGAAGAAGATATTTTTCCAAAAAATATCTTCTCGCTGAGATAGGAAGAAGCCTATATAAGTAAGATCCAATGAGGAAAAATGGTTCCAGATTTCCTGAAGAAACTCGCAGTGTAAAAGTTTTGTGTGCTTGTCATGGAATTATCAATGCAAATACACAGAGCCCGTGGGGTTTCAGCGAAGAGAAGTTCTAGTTATGTATGAGGATTCCAGTCTTAATGCTATATAGTTTGTGACTCTTTCCTTGTGATATTGTATCATTGTTCTCTACACTGTTTTCAATTTCCTTTTATCATGTCTTGGAATGCGAGTAAATTGTCAGCTCGGGTATGAATTTATCGTTGTTTGATACTCATGATTTACTGGTCTATGTTGCTTTAAATATGGCTCATACACGATATGTCATTCCGCTTAACACATCATTCACATTTCCTCTGTATTAAACACCGTGGAAAGTTACTCTTACTGAACTGATTGATATATATGGATTCTTAGTTCTTAAGCCCATATTATGTTGAAATATGTTTTCCGAGCGCCATTTCATTGGTAGTTAGTACTCCCCTTTCACTTTCTGCGCACCAAATATTTTCTTGTTTAAGATACCTATATGTCCTTGAGAAATTGGCCCTCTCTGATGAAATCTGTCTCTAAGTTGTCTGAAGTATATATGTATTGAATATTCCCTTCTTGTCTCTACAGTGTCTTTATAGCTTGCTAAATCTGAAGGTAGTTTGGTCCCATCCATATGATAATGCTTTGCACAAGTTGAAAAGGTAAAGAGTCTTAAGCTGATAATGAGCCTGAAATATACTTTATACTCCCTACTGTTTAAGATGTCCCAGGCACTGGTCTTTGGCAACTCAAGGTTGTCTCTAGGAGCTACAACACTGTCAATGGCAAGATTCTTAAGCATTACTTCTCTTGATCCATGTTATGCTTCGAAAGCCTTTTTATCTTTTTCTCATTATAAATACTTCACCCACCATTGCATTCAAAGTTACAAAAATCAAAAAATACAAAAATAGTGAAAGAAAGAAAAGAGGGCAGATTGTGAAAACAAGAAAGGTATAGCCCCATACCAAAAAAAAAAAGAAAAAGAAAAAAAGAAGAAACAAATCTGAAAGTGTGCAAGCTCAAATTCCACTCCTGAATAACACACTTCTAGTTAGTCAAACTGTCTAATCTTGACTAATTAGCTTTAAATTTTCTGCTGATAGGATAGTGAATTCGATTTTCCAAACTGTTTAATCTTGGCTTATCAGTAGATGGTTTAGGATAGAAATTAAAGGTTCAAACATGATCAAAATCTGAACCTAAGGTTTCAAAGAGAAAATGACTCAAATATTTTTCAAATCCTGAGTCAAAGGATGGAAAAATCTGGTTCCAATCAGCTCAAAACCTGAACCAGAGAACAAAGGAGGAGGAGCTCAAACAAAATTCAAAACAGAGTTGTAAAAAATATGAAGGAAGTGCCTTGAATTTTCAGATCTTAAGCCTTCCATTTTGATTTAATTTTCTGCAAAATAAACATCTATGTGCAGCTTGTTTTCATGCCATGGACCAACATCAAGTTAGACTGTTCAATCCTGACTTGAATGCTTTTCAATTTCTGTTGTGGAATTTAGAGAATAAAAAATCTGTTAGACTGTTTAATCCCAACAGATTAGTAGATTAGGTAGAGAATCATCTGAACTCAACTGTTTAATCTGAGTTCAGGGAGAAATAAGGAGTAGAAATAGATTAGATTTCCTGCTTTCAAAAGAATAAAATTTTGTAAAAGAGTTTTCCAATCCAAGTGCACTCTAATGAAGAAAAAATGTTAGATCAGTAGGATTGGGTAGGTAGAAAGTTTGTATTGATAAAATATCCATTGTTTTTATGGCTGCTAATATGTTTTCAAAGAACATCATCCACAGAAAGAAAGGCAGCCCAATGGATCAGGCACAGGTCAGCCTCCCAGAGAATGCAAGTCTGAAGTTTTTGATGCCTTCAATAAGGCACCATCCCCAAGTGGAGCCACTGTTAGCCACCTATAAAATTTGTTATAGAAAAAGGTGGCTAAGACTTTTTGAGCCTTCAAGGAACAAATTTTATTACTAAAAAGTGTTGGCTCTTGAAGATTCTTAAAGGCCTCCTGCCTCTCCTCTGTCCAAAACTTCACTGCTGTTCCCATTTTACATTCAGAAATCCTGAAAATTTCCTAGACAGATTACTGCTGCAAGCACCTTTTCCCTTTTCCCTTTCTTCCAAAACTAACTTTCATTTGCTCCCCTTTCTCCATAAAACTCCTCTGTTTTCGTGATTCCTTTTCTCCCTTTCATGCGAATCCTCTTTACATGGTTTAAAACTCATTTTTAAACTATGTCGGAACCCTCAATTTCCTTGGAAAACCATTGAAAAACCATTAAAATGCATATTTTATATGTATTATGGACTTAAGCCCCCTTGGGCTAAGTCTTTAACCCTATTTCTCCATATAACCCACGGCCCCGCAGATGGGCGCCAAGCCGCATTATAAATTAATATAAACCTTCGGTTATATTAATTTTTTTATTTTTATCTTATTATAAACCTTCCGCCGGTGCAAAAACCCCAGTCAATCTCCACCGTCGATCTGATCTGCAGATCGATGGCGCAGAGTCCCTCACCCCAGTGGTCCCCGCCATCCACTCACCGTTGCCAAAACCGCACGGTATCCATCGCACCGCTTTCAGCGGAGGGCGGTTTTTTCCCGATCGGCAGTGATTCCACTCACCAATTGACGCGTGGCCTGGGCACTGTTCACCAAACCGCCGTCCATCGCGCGTTAAACATCGAACGTGGACCCCACGCGATATTAGCGTCCACCGTCCGATCTGAGGCCGCCCATCGGATGGCAATCGCTCACCGAAGTTGTTCACACGATAACCAGGCTCCGGCGCCGCAATAATAGCATCTCCGCCGTCGATATGATCTGCAGCTCGACAGTCCAAAATTCATCGCTCGTTTTCTCCGTTTTGACTTTCCATCTACGCTCCCGACCGTTGATTTCGCGCGATCGATGGCCCACGATCATCCCTTCACCTCTGCTCCTCACCGTTGATCTCTGCATGATCGACGGCCCCGATTCAAAGTCTTCTACCGCCCTCCCTTTGACTCCTCTAATCAAATCCTGACCGTTGGATGATGCCATCCAACGACCACGCTCTCTCCACGTGCCTTCTGAAGCAGTAAACCTATATATGCATGGATTTTATAATTTTTTGTTTGTATTTTGCAGGATTTTAATGGTTTTTTCCGCCGTGTTTAAAGAAAATTCAAAGGCAGAGGGTGGCGATCCTCCCGCCTTCGATCCACCATAGAAATCATTCGTAGGTTTCAAATTTCACTTTTTATCAATGATTCATGAGGCATTGATGCCTTATCACCCCTGCGCAGCCCTGCACACTCACAAACACATAAAGTCAATCACAAATCAAAGATTATCAGTGACGAAGATCAAAATGAACCAGGACAGAGGATGGAAGACATATTTTGCGGGGATCATGGCTAAGAATGCTTATCAAAAGCCTAATCCCCGATTTAAAACATAGTTTAAAGAAAATCTTAAGTGTTTTATCAACAGGAATGCCTCCACCACCACCTCTGAGGCAAATTGATTCCTCCCAACTGCAGAAATGCCACTTGTGCCTCAAAGTATTCAATCAGAGGCCGAATTTATTGATCAAATGAAGATATTCGCCTCAACTTAGCCAGAGAGTTACTTCTGCAGGGAAAATTAATGCAAACAATATCTGCGGAGTAACCCCGACATCACGCAAAACCTCCAAGGTCAACAAAAGCTCCCACCGAGCTTAAAACTTTATGTAAATCATTTAATGCAGAGGACACCTATGTGAGCTTTTTCATTGAGCCCCCCAAAGGCCAGAAGCCATTTATTCTGTATTAATTGTAAATTGGAGATCTTTTATCATATCTCACCTCCTCATTCTTCTATATATACTACAGCAGAAGATGAGAGAGGGGTTGGTTGCAGAACTTTTATATACACTTGAGCTTAAACTTCTGATTGTAAATAGTGTTCACTGGCTCTTGGAGCTCTACTTGTGATAGATAAGTTAGGTTGAGAGGTGTAGATGAGTGCTAAACTAAAGCACTGGACTTGAAGCTGTAACTGGTTTGGAGCATCAATACAAGCTTATTTATGGGATCCTGGTATATGTTGATGGTGATGTTTTTCTCATTGTAACTTTGTATTTTGTTTCTATTTTCATTTTGTTTCGTCTTCTCTTATAAAGAACAGCATGCATAGAGTTAGGACCTACTGTATACCAGTACCCTTCTCTGACTGAAAACCTTTATCTGAATGTTTTCTTCCAATCTGTGTTATTTGGGAATGATTTAAATCAGTTTAAGCATAGGAATGCTGGTGTTCCCTCATCTTATTGTCTTAGCTGAATGTTGTTCTTGAATGTTATGTTTAGTATTAGTTAAGTAGAGATGAACTAAGGAAGATATGGTGTGCCCTGGTCCTATTTTTATCTCCACGACTGTCTGAATGTTTCCCTTGGAATGTGTTAAAAGCTAGCTAGTCTATAAGTACTTACCAGATCTTAGGCCATTCTATGTTATCTTTGTGTTTGTCTTGAAAGTAACCAAGTAAAGCAGAACTAGGAGAGGATTTGTGGTGAGCCCGGCCCGCTAGTTTCTACTCCAACGGTTGCCTTCAAGTTTCCCTTTGTTTTAAAGTGTTTTCTATTGCAAGTGTATCAAAGGCTGGCTAGTTTAAAAGTACTTACCAGATCCTAGTTTACTTTTATATTTTTCTTGAGTCTATGTCAAAGGCTGGCTAGTTTAGAAGTACTTACCAGATCCTGGGCTGCTCTTTGTTCCTCATCTATTTAATTCTCCTACTTATTGTATCATTTCGTTCCATAAATCAAACTTCAAAGAGATCCTTAGACATAGATGACTTGCCCCATGGACCACTCTTGCCTCTTGTTGTTCCAATTAAACCCTATTATGACTCCATAGCCCAATGGACTAAAACCTGCAATTATCTATCTTTTTGGCCGAAGCTTACTCTCATTGCTTGCAACTTCTCACCTTTGAAACTCTTTGCATTTAGGACTTTCCACCTCAAACAGTAATCATGCTCAACCATCCAAAAACAAAACAAACCCTTGGCCTTCATAACTAGCCTAATATCATTACCCCAAACTTCAAAGACAAATCCATCTTTGCACTTATTGGAGATATCCCTCTCCGGATTCAGGAGGGCTAGATCCTAGAATCCCAAAGTGGTTGAAACGATGTTGATTCTGTGATCGGACTTTTCCAATCTTGCTGATTACAGATTCCTAACAATGGGACCGGTGGCAGAGCGCGATCGCAGTATCGCAATCGGCATTTGAAATTGGTAAGTCTTAAAGAAATAGGAAAACGATGTGATCTACAATGAGGAGCGACAGTAAGTCCAAAGGGAAAAAAATGTGGTTTCTAAGGTTTTTGATTTTTTTTAATAAAAGAGCAGCAAAGGGAAGTAGAAAGGGATATCTCATTCGGGCTTGGAATGAGAGAGAGTTAACAAAGATCACAAGCGGTTTGCGATTTGGGATGGAGCGAGGTACGACGAGCGGGAGTTGCGAGGAGAAAGGGGCAGAGGTCTAATTCTAATGATTTTCAAGGGTTTTGGGAATGAAAATGGTGATGGATGAAAATAAGATAAAAAGGAGGGAAATGGAGCCACAACAGCAGTGCTCAGGCGTGAGAACAGAGGTGGGAAATGAAGCAGGATAGCTTGATGATATTCCTAGGGATTTTGATGCTTATTCCTATAAACAAAGCTACGGATTCATGTACAAAAAATACAGGAAACGCGTGACAAAACAGTGAACAGAAAATAGTTTTTGGTACTGTGGGAAGGTTCGCCCTCCTCGAGCTCTATTGACAGAGATGAGAAGGGCATCTTGATCCACATATTTTCTTGGTTTTTCTCCTCTATTCTATCACTCACAAGAAAATGAAAAACGACAGCATCACAATGAAATCAAAAACTAAGCAACGATGAAACTATGAGAAGCATAACTAATTGAATGACAGAAAGAAAACTAGCTTAATGGCAGAAAGGAAAAGATAGTAACAACAGAGAGGCTGAGGCAAATGGATTTGGCCCTAACCCACGAGCCTAGCTCTCTGAAACTTAAATAATTTTAATGAAATCATTCTTCTCATTTCATAAATAATAACCTCATACATCTCTGAAAGTTTTATCATTGAGTAAAATAATAAAAATCTCAATAACTTGCAACAAAGTTTCAACTAGAATCGACTAACTCTTCCTAGCTCTAGCTCTGCTCTATTTATTCTATAGGGCATCTACCAACAAATCCCTAGAAAACAGTGATTGAGTCCACTTGATTCCAATTAAACAAAGATTGAGTGAACTCCTCTTTGAGTTTCTTGGTTGTCTCTGGAATTCGAATTGCTAGAGAAAATCCTTGGGTATCCTTTGGCTGCCTTTGAAATTCGAATTTTTGGAGAGAATATTTGGGATCCTTTGGCTGCCTCTGAGAGTTAAGGAGGGTGGGAAATCCTCCAATAATTTCTCCTTTCTGTGTCCTCCAAGTCTTTATGAAAAAATCCTTATAAAAATTCTTAATAAATCATGATTTTCTGCACTCAACCTCATATTAGGCACTCATAGTATGTTAGCCTTAATAACCACCTATACTAGCATCATATAACCAAATAATAATAAAAATGCAAGAAAAATAGATCTGAGAAGGCAAAAATTTGACCATTAACCCCTCCAAATATGTCTAATGATGGAGCTCATCAACCACACTACCTCTCAAGGCACATACCCCATCTAGATGTTCACAAGGTATGTCTTTCTAGGACAATTCCTATCTTGGATTAACGCATCCTCAAGGAATTTCCTCTTTTAATACTCTTACATATTGGATGCCCTATATCATTCTCAAAGAGTATTGGTCACTAGACTACTACCTATCTTGGATTCCAAATCCTCAAGGAGTATTTGTCGTAAATGCTTACCCAACCTTACAAACACCATTCTCTCCTCATGGCCTTCAGTAAGGCTTATAATTGTTAGTCTTAGCCCAGTGCATGACACATGAAGCAGAAAAATATATATGTCACTCCCTCTCAACCAGGGAGGAGCTCCCTCTCAACTAGGGAGAAGTGTCAATCGTCAGCTACTGTGATAGTAACTCTCAAGGCTCTATCGTCATCATCACACGTGTGATATTTTTTATAGGGCCCTCTATATATAGATTCATCAAGGATCCTTTCTTCTTCATAACTTCTTCGTAGGGCATAGGCCATCTTCGTCATCACTTCCCTTCAACAAACCATAGTGTTGAACCAACAATCACGTCATTCTTTTCTTTCTCGGAAAGTGATCTTTTAGTGCACATCTGGTTATCCATCATATAGCTACCTTTTTCATGTCATGCTTCTTACAAGATCTTCCATCCAATCATACTGGTTGTAGGTCACATTCTACAATCCTCTATCGGTAGCCCTGTTTCAACTCAACCAAATGAGTTCAAATATCAAAATGAACATCAAATTAAAGTTACCTTTTTATGTGACCCTTTGTTATATCATCATCTTCATCATAGAGCTTGAACATGGCTCATTCTTGAACATCCAGAAAGAGATCAGGACTTGACCATCAAACCATCTGCAACCTGTCATATCAGCTCCTCAAACAAAGTACCAAGGTAACCACCATATCATATCCTTCATAAAGTGAAACTATGTCATATAGTAGGATTGTGTATAACATAATCTTCATAAAAGTCTCCAACGAAACACATCTCAGCCACTCATCTAACCCTGCTCCTTATTTTCCAATATGAGGTCCATTATGCTACCACTGAACCAATATGTAACAACCTCTGGTTAAAATTTCATTTAATAAAGTTAATAAAGGCAAAATAAGACTAAGGTCATGGGACACATATTCCAAGTTGAATGTTGGGTAAAATATCCTATTGGGCATCACTTGTTGTGTATTATGCTAAGGGGAAATTGGCAAAGGCAAAGAGGCTTTAATTGACATTTATTTATGAAAATAAAGTAAATTAGGAGAAAAGGAAGGTGAAAGGTCACAGGTTGCATGCGATGAGGAAATTGAAGGAAAATAGAGGAAAATGAAGAAATTAGAGGCATCAATGATAAAAAGATTCAATGGATCAGTTCACATCTTTTGTTGGCTAGCCTTTTGTCAGTTCATTTTCAGAATTGGTTTAAGAAAGGAGAATAGCACCAAGAGGAGAAGGACAACAAGCAACCAAATGAAGGATAAGGAAAGAAAAGATTAAGCAAGGAAAGGTTGGATCAAGAAACTTCAACGGGAATACTTGCAAGTAATAGGTTGTATGTATGATTTCCTACTTTTTTTTGTCATGCATGGTATATGCATGTGGGTATTTTTTTCTTTTGTTGTCATTGGCATGGGTTTTGTTGGGTTTCAACAATGGGTTTTAGCATTGCCTTGCATTTTCTGGATAGCCATGTTTAGGTGAGATTCTTTCTCGATTGAGCTTTGGATTATCCGAAGGTTTTGGATGCGATTGAGGTGATCTCAGGAAAATCCCAAGGGTTGGGGGTGGAGATGTTTTTCTTCAAGAAGCCCTTAATAGGTGGGTGGAGAAAATAAAATTCCTCAAGGGATGGTAAAGGAATTATGAGGCGTCCTTGCTCAGTTTGGTTTTGCGATCTTATAACCGATTTAGGTGTGATCATGATACGATGAGGGTGGAGCTAGTTTAACCTATGTATTCCCTTGGTTTTTTATGGATTGGTCTATCCCATGAGATCTCACATTCATGCTTGGAATATGGCACAGGGGTGATTGGCTGGAAGAGAGATTTGGTTCAGCCCAATCTATGGTCGAGTGGTAAGTGGAAGCCCCTGACTTGGTTGGATTTTACCTACAGTCAATAAGAGCTAATTTTCTCTTGTCTTTGATGAGTAGTTATACTTTTTACTATGTGGCTTTAATGGTTGTTCTATCATTGTTATCTATTTGGTTATATGTTCGTTATAAGCATAGTTATATGACATATTTGAGTATGACTCTTATCACATTTTAATTAATGAATGTTTGGTTAATTAATGCATGACCTAATTGGTGTTATGACAAATATTGAAAGAATTCATTAGTCCTTCTTGTTAAACATTAGATGAGTTTCAGATCCCTATGTTCAGATATGCATTCATGACCAGTAAGTTGCATGTTCATCATGTGTTTATCGAAATTCCAATCCTGGTTGGGAGGGTTCAGGTAAAGTCCTTGTTCAAGTTTTGGTTTCGAAGCTTTGTTTCTATGTTATTCATAACTTCCAGAATTCTCTTTGAGTGATAGGCAGGGGCCTGAATCCTAGCCCTGAAAAAGTGGCTCAAAATTCGAGGTCACTAGCATAGAACTGACTGGAAAAGTCCACATTCGCTGGGAAGCAGGCCTATGGGAGAGACAAGAGGGTTACAGTCACTTAGAGGCCTTGACATGGGAGTGAATAAGGCTCTAGATCAGTGAAAAAGAGAGTTAACTCAAGGGTTGGACACATGGAGGGGTTGGGTACCTCCTGGAGGTCTTGTAGCACCCGAGGGAGGTCAGTAAAGTCTTAATTTTTTGAATACATTCCCTTAAGATCATATAATAGGTTGAGTATTCTCATAGTGACCCTCATGTCATTTTTACCCTAGTAAAATCGATGAAAGTGGGTAAATGTGGGAGGAGGCTGTTACAGGGTGGTATCAGAGTGGGTTGCGCTCTCTTTGGTTAAAATTTGATGTTGTCAAGGTTATGGTTGTTGTTAGCACTGCAATTTTTCAAACTTTGGTCATCATTCTAAGTTGTGTATTTGATCCTCTCTTGTCCCCTAACCTATGGTTGAAAGCCTTGGAGGGTTAAAATGTGCATTAGTTTTTATCATTTTTAACCAAAATCTAAAAAAAATAAAAAATTGAGTCCAATAGTTTGTTTGTGTCATATAGTTATTAGGATAAATTTTCTTTTAATAAGTCTTTTAACTGATTTGAGTAGTTAATGTCATGGGTTTAGCTTGAGAAGTATTATTTATTCACCATGATATTTCTATCTAAGGTTAAAAACAAAATTTCGGAGTCATCAGTTATTTTAAGAATAACACAGGTTTAGTTATCTTTTCTAGAAAGGTAGCAATTTTCTTTAGAAAATCTAGTTTTACAAGCAACCCAGTAAGTAGCTATTTCTTGCAAAATTCGTACAAGGACATAAAAGAGGCATTACTCAGGTGAAAAGATATTGCTCTTTGAATATTGAAGGTCTGCTAAAATAAGAGGTATTACCTTGATGAAAGGTGGCTATTTCTAATTGGAGGATTTATTAAAAGGAGTTGGCTATTTTATTTGCTACGGCTAGTCAAATCTAAGGCTACTCATTAAAATGAAATATATCAAGGATGAGGTACGAATTAGTTAATAACTCATTTGAATGAAGGGTTCGGTAAAATGAGTTGGCACCAAAATTTTAAATCATTTGATTTCGTGTCACTCCCTCTCACCGTGATTTAGGGCATGCAGAGCTCTGTTTCCATTTACCCTCGTGAAAGCTACAGTAAACAGTTTTTAATCCTCCAGTAAAACAGTTTGTTACCGAGTGCCAGCAGTTAAGGCTTCGTGGAAGGTTTTTGTTCCTTGTTTTACAGGTGTGCATTAGTGTTCAAGTTAGTTGTTAACATAATGGTTAAGGGTGGTAAGGTGGACCGTTCATAAACGGCCAATACCCGTTTCGTTGATCACCCTGCAAAGCCACAGTTAAAGCAGCAGAGGATCCAACACTGGCACAAGTATTTTCCTCTCTCAAAACATCAGCTAAGGGGAAAATCAGAGTTTTAGAGACCACTACAGCAGAAGAACCAACTATAGGCTAGCTTTATTCATCTATCAGTTCCAAGCAGCAGGATGGTATCAGTTTTTTAAAGAAGGCTCAGAAGAAAAAGTAAGTACATAAGATAAATCCAAACAAGAGGGTCACCAAAGCAGAAGCTATTAGGATTTTTGCTAGATATTTAATTATTGAATATCTAAAACCATGAAAATATGTAGAATCATATATTTTTTGGCTTATACACAGTATTTTCATAAATAGCTACCTTCAGAAAATCTGGTTTTACAAACAACCCAGAAAGTAGCTATTATTTTTGGAATTTGTATAAGAAGGAGAAAATGTTGCTTTTTGGTTCTGGTTTCGAAAGAATGACAGTAAGTGGTGATAAATTGAATGCAACCTCAATGGTAATGGTCTTTTTCCAAGTATCATCCAGTCAAGCTATCTTCTAGATGTCATTTTAGTTGATTACTCCTACACTTTTGTGGATAAAGGTCCATGTGTCCTTTTCAGTTGGAAACTGCACTTTTTGTGGAGGCAGTTTTCCAGAGAACTAGGAGCACCTAGCCACATCAACTCAACCGTTTCGAGCTCCATACTGTCATGATTTATCTTCTTTTGTATTTTAGCCTAATTTTATGTTATGTTTAAAATAATCTCTACTATATGGAGAGGATTGCAATAAAGGCACCTTATAGGATGAGCACACCAGAGTTAGTGGAATTGAAGTTTCAGATGAATTAAATGCTTTATAAGGGATATATTAGGCCAAGTGTATCATCTTGGGGTGCACTAGTGTTGTTCGTGAAGAAGAATGATGGCACTCTCAGATTATGCATTGATTATAGGCAACTAAATAAGGTAACCATTAAGAACAGGTACCCATTGTTGAGGATTGATGTCTTCTTTGACCAGCTAAAGGGAGCAGTGGTGTTCTAGAACATTGACTTGAGATCAGGATACCATCAGGTACGCATCAAAGAAGAGGAGATCTACAAGACTGCTTTCAGGACCAGTTATGGGCATCATGAGTTTGTTGTAGTTTCGTTTGGTTTGATTAATGCTCCAGCTAATTTTATGTGCATGATGAATATTGTATTGTGTCCTTATATAGACAAGTTTTTTATTGTATTCATTGATGATATATTGATATATTCTAAGAATGAGGAAGATCATGTCGAGCACTTAACAGTAGTAATGAGATTGATAAGAGAGCATCAATTGTATGCCAAGATTAGTAAATGGAGCTTCTTTTAGACATAAGTACATTACTTGGGACATGTTGTTTCCAAGGAAGGCATAGCAGTAGATCCAGAAAAGATAAGGCTATCATGGAGTGGGCAGCTCCTAAATATGTGGATGAAGTCAGATCATTCATGGGGTTAGTAGGTTACTATAGGAGGTTAGTCGGGAACTTATCATGCATTTCATAATGGACAGAGGAATGTGCAGTCAATCTTGAGTAGTTGAAGAAGTTGTTGAGAAATGCTCTAGTTCCTAAGCTTGCATATCTGAACATAGAATTTGTGGTGTGTACAGATTCCTGCAAGAGAGGACTTGGTGGAGTCTTGATGAAGGAGGAATAAGTGGTGTGCTATGAGTCCAAGAAATTGAATGAGGATGAGAAAATTTATTTGACTCGTGATCTTGAGTTGGCAGCTATTATTCATACCTTGAATATGTGGAGGCATTATCTTGTTGGCAGGAGGTTTGTATTGATGAGCGATCACAGTGGGTTGAGATATATGTTTGACCAATCGAATCCGAATGTGATGCAGGCTAGGTGGTTTCCCACGATCAGTGAGTTCGACTTCGAGATCATATACATTAAGGGAAATGAGAACAAGGTTGCCGATTCTCTTAGTAGGAGAGTGCAGATGAACCATGTTGCAGCGGTGAGCTCCTATGGGACAGATTTACAGGATCAGATCTTACAGGAAATACAATAGGATGACAGGTACAAGGTGATAAGACACACATTATAGCAGCGTACAGGTGATTGGGATGTGAATTATCATCTCACGGTAGATGGTTTGGTGATATTAAGAGACAGGATCTATGTGTCAGATGAAAATGAGCTCAAGAAGATATCTTGAGGGAGTTTCATGTCAAGCCATATTCAAGTCACACAAGATATTAGAAGACACTGAAAACAATGAAGAAGTTATACTATTGGCTGAATCTGAAGAAGGAAGCGACAGAGTTTGTGGCTAGGTATTTGGATTGTCAGGAATTGAAAGTAGAGTGTAAGCATCTAAGTGGTTCGTTTCAACCTATTCTGATTCCATAAGGGAAAGGGGAGGTCATTTCCATGGATTACATTATAATTATTCCAAGGACATCACGGCAGCATGATTCTATCATGGTTGTAGTTGATAGATTGAGCAAGGTATCTCACTTCATTCCAGTGAAGACTACTTATTCAGCTAGTGAGGTGGCACAGGTCTTCATCAAGGAGATCGTGGGATTACATGGTGTTCCGAAGAATATTGTGTCAGACAGGGATGCTACGTTAACTTCCAAGTTTTGGAAGGAGTTTTGTAGTTTTGGGGACAGAGTTGGCCTTTAGTACAACTTATAATCCGCAAACAAATTGACAGATATAGAGGGTCAACAAGGTTCTAGAGGATATGATGAGAATGTATGTCATGCACCAGCATAGGACATGGGAGGAGTATCTTCCATTGGTCGAGCTTTCTTACAACAATGGCTATCAGGAGCCATTGAGGATGAGTCATTTCGAGGCACTCTATGGGCAGAGTTGTAATACTCCCATTAGCTGGAGCGATCCAGTGAATAAGGTACTTACTGGATTAGATATGTTGGCATAAATGGAGCAGGAAATGCAAGTTATAAATAAGAATCCAAAGGCAACACATGATAAGCAGAAGAGTTATACAGACCAACACAAGGCATATAAGGGGTTTCAGGTTGGGGAGCATGTATATTTGTGCATCAAGCGCAATAATATCTCCTTGAGGATTGGATCATGTGCCAAGTTGGCACCACGATATTATGGGCCTTTTGAGATCCTTGAGGGGATTGGAACAATGGCATACATACTTGCACTGCCTCCGACGGTGAAATTTCATAATGTTTTTAATGTTTCATTGCTTAAAAGATATGTAAAATATTTTGATCATGTGATTAATTAGTCTATATTTCAGGTGGAGCTAGAAGGATAATTCCAACCAAAACCTCAGTGCATATTGTAGTGGAAACAACTCATGCTCTGAAACCGAGCAATCGAGCAAGTTAAAGTTCAGTGAAATCACTTTAGGCCCAATGAAGCTACACGAGAGATAACTGATTAGATGTGGGCTATGTATCCTTCATTATTTGTCGTGGAGGAAAATGAGTTTTGTTATTTTTACCTATTTATGTATGGTTTTTTTTGTAAATACCACAATGATATGTGTTATAAAGCTCCAATAAGCAGTATGGTTGTCAAGTTGTCAAGTTGTCGTGATTGTCATGATGGTTTTGCTTTTGAGTAGGTTGTTCATTGTAAATATTGCAATGAGCTAAGTTATAAGCTACATAAGCATTATGTTTTTATTTTTCTACAGTTTTGTTGGTCGTAGGTGTTATATAACACTAAGGACGGTGTTCCCCCATGGAGGAGGGGTTTATAACAATCCTGGGTTAAAATTTCATGTAATAAAGTTAATAAAGGAAAAAAAATACCAAGTTCATGGGACACGTATTCCAAGTTGAATGTTGGGGAAAATATCCTAGTGGGCATCACTTGTTGTGTATTATGGCTAAGGGGAAATTGGCAAGGGAAAAGAGGCATTAATCGAAATTTATTTATGAAAATAAAGGAAAATGGGAGAAAATGAAGGTGAAAGGTCGCACGTTGCATGTGAGGAGGAAATTGAAAGAAAATAGAGGAAAAAGAAGAAATTAGAGGCATAAATAATAAAAAGGGTTCATAGGATCAGTTCACAACTTTTGTTGGTTAGCCTTTTGTCAGTTCAGTTTTAGAATTAGTTTTAAAAATGAGAAGAGCACCAAGAGGAGAAGCATAGCAAGCAGGCAAAGGAAGGACAAGGAAAGCAAGGAAAGGTTGGATCAAGCGACTTCAACAAGAATACTAGTAGGTATCAAGTTGCATGTATGATTTCCTAAATGGTTTTGGCATGCATGGTATGTACATGTGGGTATTTGGTTCTTTTGTTGTCATTGGCATGGGTATTGTCGGGTTTCGACAATGGGTCTTAGCCTTGCCTTTCCATTTCTGGATAGCTATGGTGAGATGGGATTATTTCTCGGTTAAGCTTTGGATTGTCGGACGGTTTTGGATCTAAGTGAGGTGGTCTCAGGAAAATCCCAAGGGTTCAAGGTGGAGATGGTTTTCTTCGGGAAGCACTCAACAGGAGCATGGAGACAGGAAAATTTCTTAAGGGATGATGAAGGAATTCTGAAGCATCCAAGCTCGATTTGGTTTTGTTATCTCAAAATCGGTTTTGGTGAGATCACGGTATAGTGAGGGTGGAGGTGGTTTAACCTCTTCATTCCCTTGGTTGTTTATGGATTGGTTTATCCCATGATATCCCACATTCATGCTTGGAACATGGCATGGGTGATTAGATGAAAGAAATATTTGGTTCAACCCAATCTATGGTCAGGTGGTATCGGAAGTCCCTGACTTGGTTGGATTTTTCCTATGGTTAATAAGAGCTAAGTTTCTATTTTATTTGATAAGTAATTATACTTGTTCATACGTGGCTTTAATGGTTTTTCTATCATTGTTATCTATCTGGTTATATGTTAGTCTTAAGCATGGTCATATGACAAATTTAAGTATGGATCTTATCACATTTTAACTAATGAATTTATAGTTAATGAATGCATGGCCTAATTGGTGTTATGACAAATATTGTGAGAAGGCATTAGTCCTTCTTGTTAAACCTCAGATAAGTTTCAGATCCCTATGTTCAAATATGCATTCTTGACCTGTAGGTAGCATGTTCATCATGTGTTTGACAGAATCTCAGTCCTGGTTGGGAGGGGTAAGGTCAAGTACATGTTCATGTTTTGTCTTTGAATCTTTGTTTCTATGTTATTCATCATTTTTGCAAGTCTATTTGAGTTATGGGCAAGGGCCTGAGTCCTAACCCTAAAAAATTGGCTCAGAATTTTGGGTCACTAGCATAGAACTGACTAGAAAGCTCCAAAATCGTTGGGAATCAGGCCTATGGGAGCGATTGGAGGGTTACGGTCACTTAGAGGCCTTGAAAAGGAGTGATATTGGAGGGTTACGGTCTCTTAGAGGCCTTGACAAGGAGCGAGTGAGGCTCTAAGTCGGAAAAAAAGAGAGTTAACTTATGGGTTGGATATCTCAAGTAGGTCCTGTAGCACCTAAGGGAGGTCATCAAAGTCTTAAGTTGTCAAATCCATTTCCTTGAGTTCATATACGAGGTTGAGTCTTATCATAGTGACCCTTAGCTCATGTTTACCCTGGGAAAACCGATGAACCTGGATCAATATGGGAGGAGGCACTTCCACAGTAAGCTTCCCTGCTCCAAAAAAAGTGATATCAACGTAGTCATTCTTCCCGTATTGAAGAACTTACTTCATGTCATCACAAGGGAGGATCCATAAATGATCCGTATTATCAGTTTGCAGCAAAATATTTTGATCAACTAACTGATTGATATATAATGAATTATTTTATGTGTTTTCATTAACTCTTCCAGACATCCACAGTTGCACAATTATATCATGGATTTATTAGAGTTCCTAAGGATCCAAGGGTCCTTATAGTTCCCTCCTATCGTCATGCTTGCCAAAAACAAAGGATCTACCCATCCTTCTTTCTTTACTTCTTGTACCTGCTATATTTATTGATAAGTACATCCAAGCAAAGTATACAATAATAAAATCATAATGTCAATTTGTCAATCTAAGGTTACAATGAGACTTAGAGGTTGTAGTTATATGGTTTTCAAGTGCCAACCCTAGCCCAAGAGTTCCATATCTTACCAACCCTATCCATGCCTACTAAACATGAGGCCTACATAGTGCACAAACCCTAAAGATTGAGGATTAGGGTTCTTTTGAGGGAACATAGTTATGGTTTCCATATGACTAGGTGTTACACAGTATACCATCCCTGCAATCCCCATCCCGAACATTGGAGGACCATTTTAGTGACCCCTATGTACTGTCATACATTGCCATAAATGTCATTGCATCCCTTGGCATGTTAAGATCATAATATCTATTGATCATTCCTCAAGCAGATCTTCAAAAGAATATGGTTTTGGGTCACCGTTAGTAGGCATTTATGGCCTCGTGCCCATGAAGAAATTAACACTAGGCCCCACGCCCTTTGATGCTCTGTCTCAGAAGGGCACCCGCGCCGAGCTGCTTTTGGAAAAAATTTTAAAATAGAAACGAAGCTTCCATGCTTAACAACTTCGTGAGCGGAGTCATCATGGTTTGTTCGACTGAATCAAATCGATTTTCTTTCTTTGGCCTATTAGTTCCTACAATTGTGCAACTCCCCAAAGGGATATACCTCTCCTCCACCTTATGTGGAATCCCAAACCTCTTCCTCCTCGCATTGATTCAGCTAGTTGAATAGTCATTAGTATAGCTGGTGTGTTGAAGAAAGCAGAGAAGAATCCAATGTTGAGAGAGAGTTTAAGCCCATTGCCTCATTGAGTCCAATGCCAAACAAATGCTTGATACGTGCCTGACTGAACCCGTCGAAGGAGATTTGCAACGTGAAGGCATAAGGTCGTAAACTTCTTTTTCATATATCGATAATACATGAGTGGTTTTTCATTCCAACTTTGTTTCCATTTATATGCAAAGTGTTTAACTCTCCTTGACTAGCTGAATAATTGTATATGAATGTATATGCTTGTATGTTTTCATCATTTGTTTGATCTTTGTGCAGACGCATGAACATCATCACCGACATGGAGCGCAAGGCGTGAAGACAAAGATCGAAGGATCACTGCTGCGTGCCACGACAAAAGCATTGGACTGAGGTAGGATATATGTTCCAGTCCATATTTCATTTATAAGCTAGGAACTTAGGAATTCAACGTGTTCCCTTGTTGCTAGACCCACCCTAGGGCTAATTTCCTACGCCATTTTATATCGAATTATGCTGAAGTAGCCAAAGGATTCACGTGATTTCTTAAGCAAGGCGTCTTGTTCCTCTGGGATGAGATTGCCCAAAAATATTTCGATGCACTTAAGACCTTGCTTGTCAATGCTCCTCTTTTTCGTCCACCAAATTATCATCGCGACTATTCCCTCTATTTGGCTGTTGCATTTAGCACTATTTCCATGGTTCTGGTACAATACGACGATGATGGTGACGAGCACGTCATTTATTATTTCAGCCACAATTTTCTTGATACAGAAACACGCTATGCACATGTCGAGAAATTAGCGTTGGACACTGTTCAAGTCGTCCAACGTTTTTGTTTTTGCCATTATATTTTACTTCGCACAATAACCGTGATTTCTGATTGTAACCCCATGACCTATATATTAACTTGACAATTGATGGGGGGAAAATACTTGAAATGGATAGTTATCCTCCAAGAGTTTGATTTGGATTTCACTACCACCAAATCGAAGAAATCATTGGTTTTTGTCGATTTGATCTACTCTTTACCTTCTGCCTTTGCTCCCTCTGGTTCTGAGGAACACATTCCAGACGACACTCTTTTTTTTATTAGCACCCTCGATCCATGGTACGGTGATATCATCGTTTATCTCCATACTTCCACCTTCTGGTCTGAGTTGACGAAAGATGCTCGTCAACGTATCCGTCATCATTCGCAACCCTATCGCATAGTCAGAGATACTCTATACCGCATTAGAGATGATTCCATTCTCCGTTGGTGTTTAACCCTCGAGGAAGTTGAAAAATTCTTCAATGACTATCATTCTGGCGCATGTGGCGGTCACATGTCTGGGTATGCTACTGCTCAAAAAATCCTTCGTGCTGGATATTTTTGGCGTACCATTTTCCAAGGTTGTATTGTCAATGTCCGTAAATGTCACGAATGCCAGATTTACCAGCTCAAGATGCACGCGCTACCCGCATGCCTCCATCCCGTCATTACCATTGGTCCCTTTGTGAAGTGGGGCATCGATTTTATGACATGTAACCCTCACTCAGTCGAGGGGCATGCTTATATTATCGTAGCCGTGGACTACTTCACTAAATGGGCCGAAGTAATGCATACACTCACAACTGACGGTAAGACAGCTGCACAATTTCTTTTCAATCATGTGACTACCAGGTTTGGTGTCCCTCAAGACATTGTCACCGACCATGGCTCTCATATTCGCCATTATATGATGGCTGAGTTGACTACCAATTTGGGTCTGCGTCACGACAGCTCAACACCGTACTACCCCCAGGCCGATGGCCAGGTTGAAGCTGTGAATAAGGTTTTAGTCACCATGCTTCAGTGAAAAATTGGGATGCACAAGTCCAATTGGCATCTCATGTTGTTTTCAGCTCTCTGGGCTTACCGAACCTCGGTGAAGGATGCAACCGGATTCACCCCATTCCAACTTGTTATGGTCTGGAAGCTACCCTCCTGATTGAATGTGAAATTCCTTCTCTCAAGATAGTTGTTGAATTACTGCCTAATATTTCGTCGGAGGAAGAACGTCTTCTATATTTGGAGAGGTTAGATGAAACTCGCCGCTTTGCTGCTCTAGTCATAGAAGCATAGAAAAAGTGGCTCAAAGCTCACTTTGATCAAACGGTTTCCCCTCGTACCTTTGTAGAAGGAGACTTGGTCCTCTTGTATGACCAATCTCATGATAATCTAGGGGCAAGAAAATTTGAACCCATATGGCATGGGCCCTACATCGTTAAGTGTGTTTTGTAAACTGGGGCCTATGAGCTAATTGACTATGAAGGCTATCCCTTGAATCAGCCCAGAAATGGGTTTTACCTCAAAAAATATTATGCATGAGTCTCTCATGCATGCCCTTTTGTACATAAGTGTGTTTTTAATTTTTTGGCTTGGTGTGCTTTGTGAGCAGTTTTTCCTGCTTATTATGTCTTTTCTTACTGTGCAGATGTATGTCACTCCTTATGTCGATTTCGCTGATGGTGCCTCCTACAGTACCCGCAATCTATCCTCTGCGACCTGGGTGATTTATGATCCTCACGATGAGTTGGTATACCTTCAAGGTATTTTCCTAGGACGAACAACCAAAAATGTCGCTAAATACAGTGCAGTCATTGAACTCTTAACTGAAGCTATTGATCTCGATATTCATGAATTAATTGTGAACCTAGACTCTCAGCTTGTTGTTCTCCATCTCAATGGGAATTATTCTGTAAGAAACCCTCAGATTTTAATGATGTATTTGCGTGTTCATTTATTAGAAAGAATTTTTTATTATATCACATATCAACATATTCCTAGAATAATGAATACGTTAACTAATGCAGTAGCCAATATTGTATTAGATAGACATTTGCGGAATTTGTAAAAAGCATTCATCATTGCATAATAATATTTAGACAGGAAAATAAGCATATATATATATATATCAATTGTTTGCATCCATGTGCATCATAAGTTCAAAAAATATGTGTTTTTGGTTACATCCTAAGACATCATGTCTCTCAAAAAATATACAGAAATAAAACCTAGGCGTCTAATTAGCATGATGCTCATGATAGCACGTCACTGCACGCACGACCTACCTCAGTAATCAGTGGATGCGGTTAGACACCCCTGCAGTGTGCCTCTGATATGCACGAGGAATATCCTCGAATCTTACGTAATCTAGGATCCCACTTGTGAGTCCCTCCAAGTTGCGCGCGATCTCTTCTTCCTCACTTCCCTCACATTGAGGGGCCAACTCGAAATTGCGTGGGACCCTCCGTGCTATGGGGGACATCCTTGCAGGTCTCTCTGGGCCAACATCTGCAATGAATTGGATAAATATCATAACATATATAAACAAAAAATAATAATACTCATTAAAATCCAAAAAAATATGTTTTTACCCAAAGCCTCATCCCAGTCATATCCTTCCAGGAGTGGAAGGTCCGGATCACCCGTGAAATAGGTACCAGTGTACGACCAATCCTCTACCACGATGAGCTGTCGGCGGAGCCAGTCGAAGAATTTTGGCTTCCATGACATATGTTGACCACCTCTTGTTCAAGGCATCAACTCCGCCCAACAGACCATCTGTGGCTCTCGTGCTAGTGGTGTAGGTACTATCACCTCCTAGCGTTGGAATATCAACAAACGTTCTAGAATGAACAGTATTAAGATGGACCCGTATCCAAATTTTTTTAAATTGCCATTCTTGCACTTTGTTAATTGATGCTTCAAGTTTATTGTTATGGCTTCCACCCAATTGTAGATGGTTGGAGCCATGCAATCCACGGAAAGTTGAAGTTGTGTCTTTGTAGCTTCGTGAGGAGCCTGAGATCCAGCAGCCCGAGTTATAGTGTGTAGCACTACCCGTAGTGCCAAGTCAGGTATTGTCTAAATATTAACTTTGCTTCTCTTTGATCCTTTCTTTACTCCTGGGCAGACTCTATCTATTAGCATGCCCATGCTCTCACCAGGGAGCCGGGTACCTGTCAGGATCGGTTTCGCTCCCCTCCGTGATAATCCAGTGACAAAATAAATGTCAGAGACTTCTATCTCCAACCCTTGATCATGAATCATGAATCTTTCTTGATCGATGTCCCACACACTGATCAGGTACTGTAATAATTCCAGCTAAGCTCTTAGACACGCTATTAGGAAGAATTTCAAGAGCTCACAATTTCTCAAGGTATCCATAAATGCATCGATTCCCATGGCTTGGTCATCTTCCTCCCCGTGCTCTCGTTCTTTCCACTCTATGACCATTTGACTACTAATTTCCCTACAAAACCACAATTGAGGATCCTACTAGATTGACATTTGAATCGTTTTAATCGGGAATTTCAGGAGGAATTTTGGACATTTTTTGGTCGTGGCGATTGGCACTGCTGTTTTACAAACAGCAGCATCGATTGGCACTCCCCCTTTGAAATTTTCTGTGGTTTGGCGCGACTACATGCCCGGAACCTGCGTCGACCGCCACGACAAACCCATGACAAAACTTCCCCCAAAATGCATCAAAACATAAATGTTGGAAATCGAAAATGGTTTAAAATGCAGGAGAAGATGAGAGCTCTTACTTGGAGAAAATGGATTCGCGAATGACCTCCTAGATTGCCTATTCTCAGCTCCACAAGTTCATGATAAAAATGGTAAAATTCTCACAAGAAGGTGAAAAGGTGAAAAGTAAATTATTTTTTACTATTTGCAGCATTTATAACATTTTCTAAACCCTAATTAGGTTTTTGGTATATTTTTCGATTATTTTATTGTTTTATCTCGAAAAATGGGTTTTTTTCTTGTGCAGCAACAGGTCCTAAACAATGACAATGAAGCGACGAGTTGTATTTTATTACTTTTTCTGACTCAATAAAAACACGAAAAAGTCACCCCTGGAGTCATCTTTGAGCTCTTTTCTAACTCTCAAAAATTGAAAAGATTGCTAAGACTCTTGTCGTTTTGAACTCGTTAAAGGCTATGAAACGTCATCTTCCCAGTATACGTTTACCCCTTTTTTGGGATGGGACAGATTATTTACGAAAAATTAATACCTTAGTCAAACATGGCCAAGAGGTTCTCCCATATATTGTTTTCTACCTTTTCGGATCTTTGAGACTACCTACAAAAAGGGACCTACTGGATTTTTCTTTACCGCTTCTTTTCAAACCCTATAAACATGAAAATACATTGAGTTCTTCCTTTCTCAGACTCGTTAAAACTTAATGACATCGGAAATCGTCACCATGACATTACCGAGTTCCTCCTTCCTAGGGCTCGTAAAATGTACTAGGATGGATTTTTCCGAAGGAAAAACTTACATGACAAGCATATGTTATCCCTTTCAATCTTATTTCCAAAAATAATTGGGGTACTCGCCAGAAATGGTGGGGGAAAATGGAACCAGTTCTCAGTCGTGTCGGAAGTACGTCACTCTTGAACATGACACTTGTCTGCAATTCACGTCGGGTTGGGGACATCCCACCTTTGTCATTTTGCCTCCATGGGTTTGGGTTATCTGTTTTGACCTCTCATATACTCTTTTCCACGTCACCATGAACTCAAATCCCTTGATGTCAAATACTACGAAATTCTGGAGTTGTGTCGCCAATATGTTCAAAAGATGTTCCTTCTACATTTTTCAACCCTTGATCCTCTATTCAGTCCCAATTCACTATCATATTATTCCTCTGTCTCGTGTCGATGATGTGGGAAACATTATGGCCCTCCTTCGACTGGTCACTTCCTGTCGACTTCAGCTCATTATCTAGGAAGATGATCTAGAAACTCCCTTCTGGTACCTTAGAGCTTGCATGCCTCGATGGAAATTTCTTCGCATTTGACAACAGGTTTTCATCATTGGCCTTCTATCAAGTGATTTCACGGATGTTCAAATTCAACTCATTGTTCACATTCCGTGAAATGTACTAGCTGTACCTTGAGAACCATTGTCATTATTGGTGGTCTCTCTCATGCTTGTTAACGACTTTCATCATTGGCTTGGAATCAGGTGATTTTATTGCATGTTCAACTTCAGCTTATTCATTCACATGCCTAAATTTGTACTTGTTCGGGTCGAGATGGAGCGCAAGACCCTGGGTTTTGTCTGATAAAATCCAGGTTGCGGGATGATTTGGTTTTTCATGACTATATGCAGGACTCTTTTGATTGGATGATTGTGACCATACCTGAGTCTATTTGATCATCATTTTCATTGTATGGCTACTTCCATACCTTGGATATTGTTATAATTACTCTATTATGGATGGTTGCACCCATACCACTTATTCATGTATCAGCAATATTAGTTGTAATTGTTCTTGCAGGTCTTCCGACGATGGCATTTTGGTTTGGGCATGTTCTCATAAAGCATTTCACCCCTCCCTCTCTCTTAAACTTCAAGCTTCAAGGGGCATCTGTTACACAGTATTTTTTCACTATCCCTGCACCCATCCCAAACATTGGAGGACCATTTCAGTGACCCTTGTGTACTGTCATACATTGCCATAAATTTCATTTCAACCCTTGGCATGTCAAGATCATAACCTCGGTTGATCATTCCTCAAGAATACCTTCAAAAGCATATGGTTTTGGTTCGGCGCTGGTAGGAATTTATGGCCTTGCGCCCATGAAGAAATTAACACTGGGCCCCGCGCCTTTTGGCGCTCTGTCTCATAAGGGCACCCATGCCGAGTTACTTTTGGAAAGTTTTTTAAAATAGAAACGAAGCTTCCATGCTTAACAGCTTCGTGAGCGAAGTCATCATGGTTTGTTCGACTGAATCAAGTCGAGTTTCTCCCTTTGGCCTATTAGTTCCTACAATTGTGCAACTCCCTAAAGGA
Organism: Pinus albicaulis; assembly: GCA_034641835.2. Lineage (NCBI taxonomy): Eukaryota > Viridiplantae > Streptophyta > Pinopsida > Pinales > Pinaceae > Pinus > Pinus albicaulis. Next base: position 627,119,887 of record CM076570.1, read on the forward strand.
ATAGACCTCTCCTCCACCTTATGTGGAATCCCAAACCTTCTCCTCCTCTCCTATAAATTCTTCCTCCTCACATTGATTCAGCTAGTTGAACAGTCATTAGTATAGCTGGTGTGTTGAAGAAAGCAGAGAAAAATCCATTGTTGAGAGAGAGTTTAAGCCCATTGCCTCATTGAGTCGAATGTCAAATGAATGCTTGAGACGCGCCCTACTATACCCGTCGAAGGAGATCTGCAACATCAAGGCATAAGGTTGTAAACTTATTTTTCATATATCGATAATACATGAGTGGTTTCTGGTTCCAACTTTGTTTCCATTTATATGTAAAGTGTTTAGCTCTCCTTGACTAGCTGAAAAGTTGTAGATGAATGTATATGCTTGTATGTTTTCATCGTTTGTTTGATCTTTGTGCAGACGCATGAACATCGTCACTACCACGGAGTGCAAGGCGTGAAGACAAAGATCAAAGGATCATTGTCACGTGCCATGACAAAATAATTGGATTGCGCTTTGCATATAAATGGAAACAAAGTTGGAACCAGAAACCAATCATGTATTATTGATATATGAAAAAGAAGTTTACAACCTTATGCCACACATTTCAGATCTCCTTGACTAGTTGAATAGTTGTAGGTGAATGTATATGCTTGTATGATGTAATCGTTTTTTGGATCTTTGTGCAGACGCATGAACATCGTCACAAACATGGAGCACAAGGCGTGAAGATAAAGATTGAAGGATCATTCCCGCATGCCACGAAAAAAGCATTGGACTAAGGTAGGATATTTGTTTTGGTCCCTATTTCATTTATAAGTTAGGAATTTAGGAATTCGACGTGTTCCCTTGTTGCTAGACCCACCCTAGAGCTAGAGGGATCGCCTTTGTCCGTAGAGGGGATTTTCCTGCTCAACACTAGGGTTTTTACTTATGTCAATGAAGGTTTTTCATATATCAATACCTATATCAATATATTTAACAACAAACCCTAGTACCATACACCCAAAAATAGTTCATGATGGACCCTTAAGAAAAAAAGAAGAAGCATTCCATACATACCTCATGGTTACATACTTGTAGTGGCCTGTAATTTCAGATGCCATGGTTTCTTCATTGTTTTCCTTTAAGGTGCACATCAACTCTAGATATCCTTCTCTATATTTGCTTTATTTTTTCTAACTCTAGGAACATTATACTACTTTTATTTTGCATGTTTATCAGTGATGCACATAAATTTCTGTAATGACATACCATTTATTCAAGAAATTCTTGAATTTTCTAATATGTCAGTCAAGGAAACTTATTTTGTTGTTAGCAATGATAACCCTTTCCCATGATGGAACAAAATTGAGGAAATTAGGACCTTCCTTCAAAGAGAAGACTATCACAATATTGAGACCCTTACTTACTGCCTCTGGATTATTACTTCCTTCAATGCCAACAAACTACTCTTCTTTAGAATCTACCTTGAAATACTGACTGCTACATATGAAATAATTTAAGCACGAGAATTTTCACAATGTTGATTGTCAATAATTGAAAATTGTCTAGCACTTATAGTGTTACTGTCACAAATATGTGACTTCAGTAGATTCCCTTATTTTCTAACATGACCAGATGTGTAGCTTTTTCACTAATTTATATACATTAGGACAAGAGTTTCAATATAGACCCTCATTCAAAAATTATTTCAATATTGTAACTTTTGTAAAATCTCCATAGGTCAACTAAACTGATATCTCAAACAGTATATGTGTGTGTGTGTGTGCACAATTTTATATATCAATTGAGTTGAACTGTGGAGATTTTACAAAAGTTATATGAAAATCAATCTAGGCCCTTTCAAAAAAGGTGTATTCATCTAAACATCAGTCACCATCTTTCATAAGAGTATATGTTGACCTGATATAACTTGTCACTATAGAAGGAACAAATATATTTTATCAGTTCAGCATATACTCTTATGAAAGATGGTGACTGATCTCTAGATGAATACACCTTTTTTGAAAGGGCCTAGATTGACTTTCATATAATTCAACCTAGATTTCTTTTTTACTTTCAAGTACCAAAAAACTAATAGTCAATTCTACAGGAGATCTCAGCTCCTTATCTCAAGAGTTACTGTAGCCTTTATATCATACGCAAGATTATTCTTCAAATTTCCTGATGATGGATCCCCGTTGGGATTCAAAACGTCAACAAATGTTCCTTAATACTGTGGATAATTCGAGAAGCTCTTTAATAGATTCTTCAAGTAATTAATGTGCTCAGGAAATCTTGCACTTGGAGTGACAATGATTGGCACTTTTGACATATGTCTTTATACTTACAATCACCTTTGATAAAAACTTCGTATGCATAGGATTAAGGCAAGAATCTTGAAGCTCAAAAATTTGACTCCAACAATACACTTATGTATAGGAGGAATACCAAATAGCTATAATTCATAATTTCGAGCTAATGATATAACATTTTTCTCCTTTCATACATGAAGTGATGTCTCAAACATCTCAGACCATACTAAGGACATTTCCTTTGTTTCTTTAGAGTGATTTTTCCATCAAATTTGTTGATCAATAAATGCCAAATAGTACCTACCAAAGATGCAATTTTTTCTCAGGAAATAAAGCAATTTCATACCTTGTGGTATTCTTCGGATCTTTGCTCCAAATCCATAGATTTTTGCCTCCCTTAGGCTTGTATACAACCCTTTCACTTTTCCAAAAATGTCCTCCTTATGGCCTCGTTGTGATAGATTAGGTTTGTGGCCTATTAGCAGAGTTTAGGGCTAAAAGGAGTGCTAAAAAAGGCTATGTTATTTTTTCCAGAGAGGGTGGATTTGAGAGTGTTGTTGGATGAGTCCTTTAGATATCCTTGAATAAAATTATTATGCCTTCAAACAATCTCACTCTGGCACTATGTAATGCGACTTTATTTCTGCAATTATGGCTTGACGAATTGCCTAGAAAATATAACTTGATGCCTCCAAAAATTCGGCTTAACTTTTGTATAGATAATCCCTACTACGAAAAACAATGATCTCTCTATTCCTAAATAAAGGATCTAGCAACAAACTAAACCAATACACACAAACCTTCCTATTTTATATTAGAAAATACAAAATGAGACAAATAACCTACCTCGCTCTAATGCTAACGCCTGTTAGTGTCTTTTCCAAGTTCAATCCTTTAAGCATCATCGTAGATGTTTACCTACAAGGAATATCAAACCAAATCGACAAAATCATATATAGCATAAGTTACTCTAACATAAACTATGTGAAAGATCATAGAGTAACACACTAAATGCATGATCATTTAAACATTTATGGAAGGCAAGCGTATAATGTTATATTATTAGAAATAAGGGAAGTATACAACCATTTAAGCTCTAATGTTGGAAGCCACCTTTGGATGAGTTTCCAAGTCCTCACCAAGACCTTCAAGCGCTCCTTTCTCCTTCAGAAAATGACAGCATTTAGGCACAACTGAGCACAGGAATGGCAACCAACATTGATTAACCATTTAGGGAAAACATGGCATTCAATTATAGGGAAGGAGGAGAGGTTAAGGATCCACTAAAGGGGGAAGAAGGTCCACATCTTAAGGGGAAGATTCATAATAGTAGGATCAAAGGCCTGAAGTGGGAACCTTTGACCCAATCCTCATTCAACTATTACCAACTCTTCGTTCTCAAGGCTTTTATTAGGAGAAGCTTCTGCTCCATTTTTGGAGAACATGCCTGAAGAGGACCAATGCGCTTTTTCACTTTAATTCCCATGCCACCAACACTATACACAGGTCATGGTGAAGGTGAAAAGTGCGAGGGTTTAACTATAGGGACCGTGTTGGGTCTGAAAATATGGTTTGTCACAAGATTTTTGCATAATTGCTTCAAGGTATTTCTCTTTTAGGTATCCAAGGATGCTCTGATCATATTTTTCATGGTAAACACTTATACAGCTTTTTGTCGCTTTGCGACATTAGGGGAAAATTTCAACAGCTCAAGGCATGAGATAGGGAGTGCGATAAGATATTGTATAACAGATGCCCCCTAAATCATGAAATAAAAATTAGAAGTGATGGTTGAAGTGCTTTACAAGTCATGACAAGGACTTAGGAAACCACTGTTAGGAGACCTACAAATCAAACATAATACAATACATATGACATTTCCGATATATGCTCAATAATACATTTTTGAGCAAACATTACCTGTGTCCATGGCATGTACGTCGCCATTAGACTGAAAAGGAACATGAATATGACTATGAACCTACGGCATGGGCGCAACCATTTGACTAGAGAGACCCATATCTACAATCATGAATATCGAATAACACCTCGCAACCTGGATCTAGAAAAGGAAATCCAAGGTCTTCTGTCTTGACCTGACTAGACTATGAATCTAACCATGTGAATAGATGTGTTGAAGTTGAACATGGCAGAAACTACCTGATTACCGGTCAATGCAGTAGACTGTTAACAGGCATGAGAGAAACCATCAATAATGACAATGGCTCTCAAGGTACAACAACACAATCTATGAGTGTGAATAATGGAGCTGAAGTCGAAAATTCACAGAATCATTCAATCGAAGGCCAATGATGTGAACCTATCATTGAACGGGAAGAACCTGCAATTGAGGCATGCAAGCTCTAAGTTACTGAAAGGTGGTTTCTAGATCATCTTCCTGGATAATGAGCTGGAGTCAACAGGAAGTGATTCGTCAAAGGTGGGCCATAATGTTTCCCACATCATCGACACGAAACATAGGATTTTGACGAAATTGATTAAGGATTGTAGCAGAGAAGGTCAAATGAGGCATAAGAGTTTTGAATTTGCAAACAGGACTTCTCTTGAACATATCGACAACATAACTCTGGATTTTGACAACATTTGACTCAAAATGGGATCAATGGTCATGGTGAAAATAGGATATGATCGAATGAGAGGCAAATGGTTTTCCCAAACCCAGGAAGACAAGTAACAAAGAGAGGATAACCCAAACCCGACACGAGATGCAGATAAGTGTCATGTTTGAGCGACATGTTGCCTTGGCACATAATACAATATATGTTTACTTCCATTTTTCCCCACTATTTATACTGAGTACCTCTTTATTTTTTATTGCAATCTTGAAGAGGATACCATATGCTTAGCGTATAAGTTCACCCTTCGGATGAATCCATCCTAGTAAGTTTAACGAGCCTTATTAAGGAGTATCTCGGTCTCGTCATGGTGACAAGTCCTTCATCGTTTAAGTTTCACAAGTCCAATGGAGGGGAAACTCAACATCCTTTTCATGTTTAGGGAGTTTGAAAAAAAAATGCGAAAAAAGAAAACTCAAAAGGTCCCTTTTCGTAGATAGCCCTTCGAATCCAAAAAGGTAGAAAATGATATTCGAGAGAACCTCTTAGTCATGTTTGACTAAGTTATTCCTTTTTCGTAGTGAGTCTATCTCATCCCAAAAAAAGGTTAAACTTATATTGATGCGACATCAATTCATTTACTTTAATGGGATCGAAATAACAAGTGCTTGACAATATTTTCATGTTTTGGAAGTCAGAAAAGAGCAAAAATATGACTCTAGGGGGGGTTCCTTTTTCATTTATTTTCACAATTATGAAAAAGAGATAAAACAAAACTCATCGTTTTACCAATTACCGTCGCAAATTTGTAACGAGCCTGATGTTGCACATGTGAACAAACGTCATTCCAATCGAGAAAAATATAAATATAAGTAAAGATACATTTAAACAATGGTAAAATATATATTCGTTTATATAAACTAAAAAGTCAAAATAAAAATTAATTTTTACCATTGGTGACTTTGGAGATAATTTTACCCACATTTACCTTTGATCTTCAAGCGCGAAGTACGATCAATCTAAAGGACCATTTGTTGATTCGTTTGTCACAGGTAACAACCCTTCCCTTTCTCTTCATTTTGGTTGTATTTTCATGCATTTTAAGCCATATATTAGGTGCATAGGGGAGCTAGAAAAAATTAGGGCTCGTGGGCGGCCAACGTGGAATTTACCCATCAGGTCCGTGCTGATCGCCCTAGGCCCAACAAGACCAGCGCGCGGGCAGTGCGGAGAAATTTTGACATAGTCGCGCTGGCACCGAGGGTTAATTTTTTTCACCAAAGCTCCATTTTTACCTGTTCTTTTGCTAATTTTTCTCCATGGAAGGTAATTAATATTTGTTTAATTATGTTTGTAGGTGAAAATGGTGATTGAATGGAAGGAAAGTGGCCATGAGGACGAAGATGAACAAGTTGCAAAAAAACCACAATGCATAAGATCACTTTGTAATTGTGGATTGCTGAATTTTTTTCGGACCCCTTGGATTCGATCCCAAGTGTATTTATTGCAATTTCTTGTGACTTGGTGGAATGTAGACCGCAAACTATTCATGATAGCAGATCAAGAGCTGAATATAGAGGTTTTTGACATCTACTTCATTATTGGTTTGTCCAAGAGGGGAAAACTAGATCAAATATTTGGTTCTTGAGCCAAAGGGGATAGTATTGACATGCTCATTGCGAGACACTACAGTGAGAACTCCCGCAAAACAAGAAGCGGGAAAATTGACATAAATATTGTTGTAGATCCAGCATTGATAACTATCCTAAACACTATTTTTCGAGTGGCAAGGGTACAAGCCTTGCATGAGGCAAGCGAGTCTCATTTCCAGTACATAGTGGATTGTATGGGACCAACTATATTCAACTAGAGTGAGGGGTTGATTCACAACATGGAGTACCAACTCACAAAATGCAAGATGGGAAAACTTAAGAATTTTGACTACGGGTCAATCTTGGTAACACTTTTATTGGAGTGTGTTCCATTTTTCAGGTACTAGTGGATAGGGGTCGAGCCTCTCGCACTGAGATACCCACGACTACTAAGGTGGAGTGAGTTGATTCCTCACCATGGTGGCAAGCAAAAGATGTATTTTCCACCTTCTTTATTTGGATGGTTGTGACATCAAATCACCATGATAGATGATGGGGCCTACACGGGGACAAATTTCAGAGGAGATCCATATTTGCCTCTATCACCAGGGGGACGATGCAACAACTCAGGTAAGAATTTTTCTTGGAGTTTTTAAATTTTTGATATTTTTTTGTGTGAAATGATATTTGGACTTATGATAATTTGCAGATGTTGGACTAGAGAGACCCCCAAGGGTTTATCCAATTACACGGAGAGTGGCACGCCAGTTTGAGGATGCTCCTTATGTCGAGGGGGCTAAACCTATGGTTGAGATAGAGTGAAATCTGGATGCCTTGACCAAAGGCATTCTGGATTAAGCGACCATCGACGAAATACCTCTCTGATATCAGAGGCACACTATAGGAGTTTCTGCTTGATTATGCCAGTTGTTAGGCCGAATCATTAGGGATATTTCTTGTTGCCGCGAGCACCATGTCAGTGGATAGACATGAACTTTCTGATCTTTCATTTTGTGTTTATGTAGGCCTGATGAGCCATATATCTCAAAACACATATTTTGGCTTTTGATGTAGCACAAAAATTACAAACTCTATATGCATATATGCATGTTTTTCCTTATGTTATTTAATTCCCTCGTTATGTTATGGTTTCCTTTTTACATATGATGCATATGTCTATCTAATACATAATTTTCCAGTGTATTTGTTATTGTATTTAGATTTCTTGGAATATGTTGATAAGTAATTTAATCAAAATTTCTTTCCAAGAGACGAACACGTAGATACATCCTTAAAATATGAGAGTTTCTGACTAAATAATGCTTGTTTAACTGTAATACAATGATTTTCGAATCAAGTTTGACAACTAACGCCCTAATACCAAGAAAAAAAAAACTTCCAATAATATTTCAATAACCGCACTATATTCGACAATATTGTTAGTTGTACGACCTAGACATCTGCCCTATAAACTCGCTAACTTGGGAGCATAAAGTTCCCACGCAGCGAAAGACAAATTTTTTGTACTACGACAAGTGCCATCAGCGAAAACGACACAAAGAAGAGGGTTCATCAACATCTGCAAACCAAGTGGAACATGGTAAGCAGGGGAAAACATGTTTGCAAAAAGGAAAAAAAACACACGAAAAAATGCACACTAATCAAACACACTAATGTACAAACTATCCATCCGAAATTAAGCATAATACTTCTTAAGGTAGAGCTCATTGTAGGGCTCAGCCAACTAATTCCCTTTGTATTCTACTAACTCATAGGAACCCTTTTGTAATACTCATTTAACAATATAGGGTTCGTGCCACATAGGTTTGGATTTCGCTGCTCCTAATTTATTATTAGCTTCATCATATAAAAGGACCAAGTCACCTTCGACATATACACGAGGGGTCACTGATTTGTCATATTTCACTTTTACTCATCTTTTCTGATTCTCAGTGACCAAAATGGTAATTCGACGAGTCACATCAAGATGTTCCAGATAAAGCAATCGTTCCTCCTCAAGTGAAGTACCAGGGAGTAATTCGATAGCTAGTTTCAATGAAGGAATCTCACACTCAATTGCAAGAGTGGCTTCTAGACCATACACCAATTGAAAATGTGTAAATCTGCTTGTTGTTTTGGCAGCAGTTCAGTATTCCCATAAAGTAGAAAAGAGCATAAGATGCTATTTTCTTTTGTTCATCCCAACGATTCGTTGAAGCATGATGAATAACACTTTGTTGACTTCTTCAACTTGGCCATTGGCGTGTGGTTAATAAGGAGTTGAGCTATTGTAACGTAGCCCAAACTTAGCACTAAGGTATGTCGTCATATAGTTCCAGAAATGGGAGCCATGGTCGGTGACTATGGCTCGAGGAACACCAATAACATAATTGAAAAGGAATTGAGTTGCAGTTTCACCGTCGTCATTGTATGTAGGCATCGCCTCGGCCCATTTAGTGAAATAATCCATAGCAACAATGATGTGCCCAAGCCCCCTGGCTGAGTGAGGATTACATGTCATCAAATCATTGTTGCATTTGGAAAATGGGCCAATGGTGATAACTAGTTGTAAGGGAGCGGGTGGGGATCGTTGTTTCTGATTATAAATCTAGCAAGCATAACATTTTTGGACTGCAATAATGCACTCTTTGAACATTTAAGGCTAGAAGTAACCGACGTGAAGGATCTTCTGAGTTATAGCATATCCTGACATATGACCACCATAGGCTCCAGAATGGCAGTCATTCAAAGCTTTCTAAACTTCCTCATGAGTTAAGCACCGTACAAGGATGGAATCCACACCAAGGTGATATAAATTATCTCCAACAATGTGATAAGTTTGGGATTGGTATCAGACTCCTCATTTTTCAGAGAGATACAACTCTGGTCGAAAGGTTTGAGTTTAGATATAGATGATAATATCTCCATGCCATGGATCATGGGTGTTAATAAGGGAGAGATATTCGTCTGGAATCGGCTCATCAGATGCAGCAATTGTGTGTGTAGCAGGAAGGTCACAGGTCAATTCGGCAAAAACAAGTGATTTTTTTTACTTAGCTTTAGTAAATTCTAAGTCAAACTCCTGCAAGATAGTTATCCATTTGGTGTATCTTCCCCCAAGAAACTGGCGAGACATAATATAATTCATGGGTTTGCATTCGAATATCACTGTGGTTTTGCGTAAAAGGATATAATGAAAAAATCATTGGACAACGTGGACTGCTGCCAATGCTAACTTCTCTACATGGGCATACTGAGTCTTAGCATTAAATAGATTTCGACTCAGGTATTATATTACATTTTCGTCACCATTATCGTCATCCTGAACTAGCACCATGAGAATGGTGCTATTAACAGTGGCCAAGTAAAGAAATAATCGCGATAATAATTCGAGGGTTGCAATAAAAGTGCGCTGATGAGGGTTGTCTTTAATGCATCGAAGGCATTTTGGGTGAAATCGTCCCAAATGGATGGGACCCCTTAGTTCAAAAGGCGAGTAAAATCCTTGGCAAGCTTTGCATAGTTGAGAATGAATCGACAAAGATATTTTTCCTTCCCTTGTAAACTCTGAAGTTGATGCAAAGAAGATGGAGGTGGTAAATTGAAAATGGCATCCACCTTGAGAGGAATAATTCACATGGCTTGTTTAGATATTAAGAACCCTAAAAGGCGTCCAAATTCGATGCAAAAGACAAATTTGTGAGGATTTAATCGAATATTATAGTCTCAGCATCGCAGAAAGATCACCCGAAGATGATTCAGGTGATCATGATGCTTAGCAGAGTGCGCAGGAAAATCATCAAGATAGGCTTGAATGATACGATTGATATTGTGCAAAAGCATAAGACATGGCCTATTGTAAGGTAGTGATAGCATTCTTGAGGCCAAACAAAATCTTTTGTAGGTAAAGGTCCCACAGGGACAGACAAAGGCAGTTTTGTGTTGATCGACAACAAGGATATTAATCTGGTTATATCCAGAAAATATGTCCATAAAATAAAATATATCACTCCTTGCACATTCGTCTATGATTTGGTTGATAAAGGGAGTCAGATAGTTATCTTTAGGACAAGCTCGATTATATCTTGATAATCGGCATAAACACATATAGTCTCTTGGTTCTTGGTTATTGTAACAATATTGGAAACCCAATCTGCCAGTGGTATGGGGTAAATTGAACCAGCTTTGAGAAGTTTTTCAAATTCACCTTTTATGGAAACTTCCTTCCACTGGTGCACCAGACGAAGATGTTTTCAAACAGGTTTCACATCAAGATAGGTAGCGATCTCATGTTCCATAATGCTTATATCAATGCCAATAATTTCTTCATATGACCACGGGAAGACATCACGAAATTATTTGAAAGGGACCGTGTAAATTTCGATCTCGTTAGGAGAACAAGAGGCCCCGATGTGAATGTTTTCGAATATCCATGGTTTCACAGAGATGTCAATGGGTATATTTGTTGATATGTTCCCCATATTTATTTTAGACAACACATCATGAATTCGAATGGGAATCTGAAGTGGAGCAATCATTGTAGGGGAAACTGACGAATCCAAATAGGTAGAAATCGCCTTGAGGCTAAGAAGAAAGGAGGAGCGATGATGAATATCATTCCATGGAGTTTCTTCAAGAGACATGACTTCAACAGTGCTTTCGTCAGTTTGGAAAGTCTTCTTCAAAGGATCATTGGAATCCAAATAACCAAGCCAAGAGGATTGCGAATACGAGTCTAGAACCATACTTAATCGATCACTGGTTATAGATGCAGTCGCGAAAGCCAAGAGGACAGTTTGATAAGCTTGTTCAACAGAGATAGCAGCATAGCGTCGCCAAAACGGTCAATATGATCAAGGTTGGGTATGATCCAAGGATCATATTGAGACGTCATCATATTAATCAAAGCAACATTAGTGGGAGGGGGAAGGGAAAATTTTCCCATTAAAGTGGAGTATTTGAAAAGACCCACTCCAACGCTCTCATAAGGTATAGTAAATTTCCCAACATAGGGCACATCACTAGTTGAAGAGTCAACGGAAAAAAAGGCAAGCCAGTCTACCGTATCAATCTTCCTTTGATGAGGGAAATGAAGTATGCGAAATAGAGTAGAAACCACACAAACCATTGCGTGAGTCCAGCTACGGACAAGTAGAAGGTTATAATTGAGATTTGCATCAACAAATTCTACCTCCATATTGACATTTTTACCTTCCAACTAGATAGGTAAGGCGTTGAGAATACCATGCGGGCGAAAACCTCTGTCATTGAAAGCTTCTAAGGTATTCAGGGATTGGTTGAGAGGAGGAGAGCCAATGGCTTTCCAACATGAAATGGGCATGATTCATGTGGATTCTCCTTCATTGACATCATTCCTATCTATATTTTTTCCCATAACGAGAACTTGGATGAGAAAATCAAGTTGAGGTGGTAGGCGAGGGACATGGTTTTCAAGATAAAAAGTGATCAAATTAGAATCTGTGGGATCAATTCCTGCTATGGCGCATAACAAAGCCTTCTTTTATGATGGACACGTCTGAAGGACTTTCAAAGGCAACATCGTTGAGGGCACTTGAGCTAAATCTTCTACAATATTGTAATGTTGGGCAGCTCACACATTCGAATTATAAGCTGATTTTCGAAGAACACCTTTGAGGGGTGGTCAGATTATGGATTCAATGCTAGGGCTCTCGATATGGAGAGGATCGAAATTGGGTGGAGTGGAGGAAGAAGGTATATCTGTATCATCTTTCTCCACCACGGATTTTTCAGGAGTTGGATAATCTTTTGATCTGGTGGCTACATTGATAGGTTATGTGCCTCTCATGAATACTTGGGAACTTCCAAAGGCTTGAACTTGAGATTGATCTACCATTTTCATATATTGGGATGGGAAAGGTTCCTTCAGCACCATTGGCATCCCAGGGATGCCTTTCAAAAGATGACTTACTTCAGCACGATGGGGGCAATCCTTAGTGTAATGATCTTCATCACAAATAAGGCAAGGATAATTTGGCTTTCATTTTGATGAATCATTAGCAAATGACTTCGGGGAATCTTGTTTAGGGGTATCTTGCTTAGATTTTCCTTTACCCTTCTTTTTACCTTTCGAGGGTTTTTCTTCTACGGCAGATTGGACAAATTTTACCTCTAAGGTTTTACCAAGATTATTTTGATTATTTGCAACGTCAAGAGTTGCAAGAGGAGTAGATTTGGATTTTAAAGTTTTAGTAGGAGTACTACTAGACTGTTTAGTGACAGATCCAATGACACCATCAATAGGTTTTGAATCTGTAGACCTAGAAGACACGGGATCAGTTGAACGTCGCGGGGCGTCGGGTAGTAATTCATACAACGTGCCAGATTGTGAATAGATTAAGTCCAAATATGTGGCACGGGCGATGGATTTTTCCTCAGTTACACAACCACCCATGGCTATGTCTATGGTGATAGAAAGGATGAATGATTTGATAAACCATTTGGTCAAAAGATGATCCAGAATGTCAAATTTGATAATATGATGTCTGTGTCTCCATTCATGGATGTGATCAGAGAAATGAATGGATGTTGTCTGTTCCAAAGATGTTAAGAGATGGGTTCTAGTCTCATACTAGACGGACAATTGAAAATGAGTGAGGAACGCCATGGCCAAAGAGTTTAAATCTTGGAAAGTACCTTGAGGGAGCTCGACGTACCATTTAGCAGCAGCACTTGTCAGAGTGCGCTGGAAAAGAGACAATCGAATTGAATCATCGACCCAAGAGTTAGAGGAACACCAAAGGTGGTAAAACATAACATGCTCTTGGGGGTCTTCTCCAACATTTCCTTCAAACTTAGGATAGTCACTAGGTATTTTTGTTGGAACCAGAGGCCAATATGATAAGTGGAGTATTGGGTCATTTGTGAGCCTTCACACATTCAACAATTCCAACTGTTAGAGTGAATTCTAATCACAACCGTACTAAAAAATATCACTTTAGTTGTGCATAACAAACAGCCCTAACATCAAATGTGGTTGTCAATTTCGTTAGATATGAAGTATATGATCAGAATAAATGCTATAAAAATCCAGACCTATGCAGTTAAAGACATTAAACAGCGAAAATAAACAAGAGTTTCTCCATATATCCAATAGACAAGACAAGAATTTATAAATATTTTTTTTTATTATGACACCTGGGAAGGGAACATAGAAAGATGTTACCAGTCCCCCTCAATGAGATGGGTTCTTGTATGTCCTTAGCGCTTCAGATCCAAGATCTCTCTCTCTTGATGGTGCAGAAAACCTAGACAAAATAGAACTCAAAGGAAGCTCACAAGCAAAAGAAGGAAAAAATATGACAATGATGGAGGATCAAAGTCAGACCAGAAGTATAGATCAAAAGGTGATAAAAAAGGTAGTGAATGAATGGAAAAACCCTTATATTTATAACAAAATATTGAGTTAGTCTAGATATTGGTGCATAATTAAAATATTATTAACCAAATCTAGATCCAACTTACTTGGAATATTTTATTATTTTTGGTGGAGGGAAAAGGAATTTAGAATTGGTTAAATCCCTTTAATTAGAAATAATAAATAAATGATTTATTTATTATTTCAAGGATGAGGTTAAGGAATAATTAAATAAATAATGATTTATTTAATTATTTAAAAATGATTTAGTCAAATTCAACAAATAATTTTATTAAATAATGATTTAAATAATTATTCCTAAAGAATAATAAGATAAATAATAATCTATCTAATTAATTCTCGTGTTTTGGGTTAAATATGACCAAGAATATTAATTAAGCAATCGTTTAATTAATTATCCCTAGAGGAAAATCAAACAAACAAGGATTTATTTAATTATTCCTCATGGGGTTTCCTATTTAGACCATAAATAATTTAATATACCATGGGTTATTAAATTATTTCTCATAGTGAAAGCAATTTTACTATGGTAAAATTGGTCTTACATGGTGTACTTTAGTCCATCTAATAGTAACAGGTTAGATGACCAAAAATTGGTGTAACACCAACGTTGCCAAAAATGACCATTGAGGATTATACGGGGTATATTTCAATTGGTATATAATTAAAATATTATAAACCAAATCTAGATCCAACTTACTTGGAATATTTTATTATTTTTTGTGGAGGGAAAAGGAATTTAGGATTGGTTAAATCCCTTTATTTAGAAATAATAAATAAATAATTTATTATTTCAAGGATGAGGTTAAGGAATAATTAAATAAATAATGATTTATTTAATTATTTTAAAATGATTTAGTCAAATTCAACAAGGAATATTATTAAAGAACGATTTAAATAATTATTCCTATAGAATAATAAGATAAATAATAATTTATCTAATTAATTATCATGTTTTGGGTTAAATATGACCAGGAATATTAATTAAACAGTGATTTAGTTAATTATCCCTAGAGGAAAATCAAACAAATAAGGATTTATTTAATTATTCCTCGCAGGGTTTCCTCTTTAGACCAGAAATAATTTAATAAACTATGGGTTATTAAATTATTTCTCATAGTGAAAGCAATTTTACTATGGTAAAATTGGTCTTACATGGTGTAATTTAGTCCATCTAATAGTAACAGGTTAGATGACCAAAAATTGGTGTAACAGATTTCCCAACATGCGAGCGTTATGAGCTAATCGTATGACGAAGTACGTTGTAAGAACACAATCACTAGACACCGAAGGGGAGTCAAAGAGAGAGAAATATAAGATGGATTGAAGCGAGAGAAGACAAGACCCTGAGGAGGAGAAACTTACAGGTGCGAAAAGTCTCTTTTATGATTGAGTACCTATTCTCAATGAGGCGGGGGAGGCATACCTATGCTCGCAGAGATGACAAAGTACAAAGAATAATGGTGCGCCCAGTAAACATGGGACTGAGCTATATAGTACATGCTGGCATAAACATGGGCGAGATAAAAAAACATAATGGATTCCACATACATACTATGCCTGGGACAACATCCAGGACTTATACAATAATATATGAGTACACGAGATATAATAACAACCAAATAGGCCCTGTAAAATAGGAAAGGACTTTGAAAATCTGAATGATACATGCAAACTAAAAAGGCGTTGCAAGCAGCTAAGGTTGGAACCATAAATCTGCAGAGCTGCATCCAAGGTTGTAGTAAAGAGGTCATCTGGGTATGTGGGGGGCTACCTGAAGGCCACCCCCTCATGAGGTCTGAAACATCTCACACATGCCCAAGAATCATTGGTACAATCTGTTGCATCACTGGACCATCAAGTATACAGGTCTCGATCATGCCATAAGGAGTTGGAACTGAGAAACAATCGAGTCAAAGGGAAATAAAGGGTCCCTTTTCCTGATTCGAGGCACCAAACAAGAGTGGAAGCTGGAACCACGGTACACCACCCTCTAGACCTATCTTCTAGAATGAATAAGTTGATGTCGACAGAAGGAGGTCCGCCATCGGTGAGGCAATGAGGAATCCTCAACTAAGGCATGAGGGATAATAGTAGAGCGACTGATAGACTGACACCAGGGATGATGGTGGAATGGGGGGTATTGAGTAGCGGGCTAACGACTTCCCTTGTTAGAGCATAAAGGGAATGAATGACCTAATAGCTACTGACTCGACTCCAAAGGGGATAGGGGACAATATGACTGAAGGCCAGAATGTGCGACACGAGAGAGGTACAAAGCAATGAAGGATGGAAGACTGTGATGGGAGACAAAAGGAACTCATGACATACTCTATGGATGCGATGATGACTCAAATCAGATGCTCTAAACAAGGGCAACCCGATGATGCTGCCACACATAATAGGCTCGGTGGGGACCATGAAAAAATGAGTAAAAGATGGTTACTCACGACGAAAATTGACACGAGAATCAACAAGTATGAGGGAAAAGTGGTGCCCCAAGTACAAGTGGCGCAAGTGGGGAAATTCGATTTTGATAAGTGGCGAAGTGACCCTTCATGGAAAAAAGGCTTTGGAATGAATTATCAAGTCACCAAAAATGAAAGGATACCCATTTGAGTGCTCGGTGAGAGCTTTCCAATGGTGCTGACAGTTTGTTAAACCGAGCTACGATTTGGTCGTAATTGGCGAAAGAAAATTTTGGGTTTTTTTATTTTATTTTAATGGGGAAATTTCCCTCCTATTTGATTCATTTGCAAGTGTAGTTGTGGTGAATGTAGAGGGGAGAAAAGGCCCTAAATATTGCAGCAATTGTAGCGGACAAACTGACCGTTGGAATCGAGATCTGTCAGTTGCAGGTAAGAGGCCTAACCGTACTATTTCAATTCAATGGACTAAATTTTCAGATTAGGCACCCAAAGCCTAGGAACAAATCTTTATTCCTCCTCACAGCCAGGTCGCACTTTTTGGGGTCTATTCTGCGACCTGGGTAGAAGGTACTGGGCAGAAAACTGTGACCTGTCCCAAGAAATGGCCTGAAAAGTGCGACCTGTCAGAGAAAGGGGTTTCAGTTCTGTTTTTGGCTGAGAGCTAGGATTTTATGGTTATGATGCATTCTTTCCTTTCTGTATGATGACAAACACGATGGATTTCTGCAGGTATGGCAGAGTTGAGGATCAACTAAGAGAGAGAGACCTAGATGCATTGTGTTCTGAGATCCGAGGGGATCATGTAGTTTGTGCCACATTGGCTAGGTTTGGGGTCCTCAAATTTGTTGAGAACCCATTGATGAGGGCAGGAGAGCCCTTGATAGCCTGGATAGTCAGCTATTGGGGCCTGGATCATGAGATCTTTATAGTGCAGGGGCACCGGATCAAGCTGACAGTTTAGGACATATATTTCCTGACCGGTCTCCCGCCACTGGGGATGGTGGGAAACATACAGTCGGTGTTACCACGAGGGCGGAACATTATGGAATTTGTAGAGCGCCATTGTCGACCAGGTGTCCATGTGAAAGGCACACAGATACTAATTGGAGATCTAGAGAGGCTAGAGACTCGTGTTGTGACCGCAACAATCCTGTGGATCCTAGGCAACCATGCTCTCCACCACATCACCGGAGGGTAGATGATGTTGGTTGAGGGTGTATTGAGTGGGACCTACTATGGGTGTGCCTAAATGATATTTTCATCATTGAAACGACAGTTGTCGATGTGCAAGAAGTAGCAGCAGATGAACCATGACTATGCATATATCACAGTGCTTTTCTCGCTCTTCTTTGAGAAGATCCCTACACTTCGTCCTCATATACAGATCCAAGATGGGGGACCGTGAGAGCCCAGGATGCGCCGTTGGGGGAAGTTGTTGTGTAGAGGAGGAGGTGGGTTAGTCAGATGGGTGTTCCGACCTGAGTTTTTTACGCATTGGGATCAGATGCCATTATACATAGGCGATTATCCCTATAGTGAGATGAACTATCATGGGGACCCAGACTTGCCACTTCCGCTAGGTCAAGCATGGGGGCCATACGGTAAGTGAAAAGTTGCTTATCTTTTATGGTGCATTTTGAATTTTCAGAATATTGTATATGGTACTGATTCATTTACTTTTGATATGCAAATATAGCACCGATGAAACCGACCGGGTATATGAGACGGCCTGTAGTGTCAGGAGCTGTAGAACCTAGTGGATCGAGGGAAACACAAAATGAGGATGCAGTGGCCCTCCTGGAGGATGTTCACCGTAGATCTGAGAAGCTGTTGACCGGTGTTTCTTAGTGCAGTTAGCAGGACCTTAACGACCAGTACATAGAGCCATGTGTTGGTCTACCCTAAGAGTGGCGAGGAGTCATGTGGTGCATAGTGATGGTCGGATAGGGGATGCGTGATCTACGGACTATAGGAGCTGAGCCATTGGCCTGAGACCCTCCAGATAGTGATTAGATGTAGGGGCATGAGATGCCCCCAATTTTGGTTTTTTTGTAACATGTTATGGGCATGTCATATGTATCAGAGTTAATGGACTCCAAAACATTGTATATTTGGATGACACATATTATGGATATGCATCGTTTTATGGTTTATGGTTATTGTCTTATGTCAAATGTGTGATAAATTCCAATCTAGAATATTGTTTTCAATGTTATCTACATAGTGATTATGGGCTCTAGGTACATGAATGAATGTAATGGTTTCATATTCACGCATTAAGAACTTCACTCGTAAATATCTTCTAAAAAAGATAGGATTATGCACACAATAAACACCATTCAATTGCATGAAAAGAAGCAAAGAATCTAAACGAACATGAAGGTGAAGGATGTGACGGTCAAGGGAATTGGCTAAAAAACCTATCACTACATCATATTCGGCTTGGTTATTGGTGGCAGCACCAATGCATATGCCATTAGAGAGGACAAGCGAATGCAAGGGGGTGAAAATGGCCCATGTTGCTGAGGCAACTAGATTCCGGGAGTAGTGACTTGCACCATTGGCATAGTCGATATATGGTGTGGATGAGGGATCCATCTGAAAGGTGCCACAAGAAAACATATGATATGATGATGAATAATGTTGGCAACCTGAACGCAAGGCAGAAATAAAACAAGCACTTCTAGGGGAATGTTATGGGTATAATTTCTACACCCCGCACACTAAATAGTGGATGGTGTGGGGGAACTGTCTTGGGGACAACTTGTGCTCATGTCGTGTCACCATAAACACAGATGGTGCCATTTTTATTATGGGCTGGATAGATAAAGTCAGGGGTGGTAAATGCTTCCATAATGTCGTCATCACAGTAGAATATGTGGTGACTGGTGGAAGGATGACCACATGACGCGGTGAAACTACCTGACTCATCATTATGAGAAGTGAGGTTCACATGTGCATCATCACGGAGGGTGACAAAAGAAAAAGTAGATGAAGAATCTATCGATGTTAAGCCCAAGGTGATCGTTGAAGGGAGGTTAGGCGAAACAGAAGGGGATGCCTAAGAGGGTTCTTCCACCATGGATCTCATAGATGATGACAAGTAGAGGATAGTGGCTGAAGGCTCCGTCATCTTGACATTGGGAGGGGGTATGTCAATGGGAGTGGATGTGTCCTCTAGTTCTGTCGAAGCAAAAATCGCAAGTAAGGGATAAACGGACTCGTTGTGCTCAGCCTCGAATTAGTGAACCGCTTCTAAGGAGGTGCAGAAATCATCGAGACAAGCAAATCACAAAAATCACAAGGTTGATTTGTGTGCAAAGTCTTGAGCTTCTTGGCTGAAGTGGGTAAAGTAACATGGACTTATGGGATATTAGACTCAGGAAATGCTTCATTGACCATGGGTTTGAGATGAGGCAATTCGAGACAATTGTGGGTAGCATGACCGACAACATCACACAAAGCACAGAGAGGTGAGTATAGTAGCCATGGAAATCATAAAAATCACAAGGTTGATTTGTGTGCAAAGTCTTGAGCTTCTTGGTTGAAGTGGGTAAAGTAACATGGACTTATGGGATATTAGGCTCAGGAAATGCTTCATTGAACATGGGTTTGAGATGAGGCAATTCGAGACAATTGTGGGTAGCATGACCGACAACACCACACAAAGCACATAGAGGTGTACGCTTTGGAGGCTTAGGAGGAGCAGGTGTTGTCTCGACAACCTTGTCCTTAGGTGCCTTTTTGCAGGCTTTTCCCCCCTCACCTGTGGCTTTCGCAACAAGAGTAGATTCCTGTTGAGGTGGCTGAGGCATAGAAGTGAAGGGATGGGTCATAGGGATAGGTTGGACTGGGGTCAAAGCATTGTAAGGTTTGAGCTAACCAGGTGGGGTATTGGCTAGGGGATCAATGTACTAGAATGGAATCCCCAGGGTCATGTTGGGAAGGGTCAAGGTAGTCATAACAGGTACTAAAAATACTCTGGAAGGGGGAGAAAGAAACGGTATCTGACCGGACGGGTAATGGCCAGGCAGAATAGCTCCCAGATGGTTAAGGCTAGGGGGAACCATTCCATGAGGAAAAAGAGGATCAAGGACACCAACTATAGATGAAGGGCCTTGAGGAGGAGGTCCCGAAGGTTGAGTCAAAGTACTAGGAGCAGGTTGCAAAGGGCTAGGTTGTTGACTAGTCGAACCAGATCATTTGAGGTCAGACCGAGATGATTGCATCATGAAAACATTCAACGAGCTAGGGTCAGGGATAAGAGGTGGGAGACCAGGGAATGAACCAAGCAAAGAGGAATCTTTATAGACTCCGGGTGAGGCATTGGTTGGAGGTTCGACTGTTTGTCTATTGGCCACCAAAGAACTAATGGACTCTAGAGAGGTTTGAGACTTCGATTCATAATATGTCAGCTAATCTATAATGGCAATCTTTCCGTTGTGAGGAAAGCACATATTACAGTGAACCGCAGATGGGACGACAAACATCACATAAGTATAGCTACAACCCAATATAATGTTGTATTCTAAGGGGGCATAATTGACTTCAACATCAACACAAACAGTTTTTCCTGCAAGAGTAATAGGATAGTTGTGGAACATGCCAAGGGGCTGGGAAGAGTGGCCATCCCATGCACGGAGGATGATAGTGGAAGGGGCTAACTCAAGTGATCTGAGCTTTTTCCAAATATAAGCGGACATCATGGAGGTGGATGCCCCCTCGTCAATGATACATCGGGAGACGTTGGCATTCCAGACCTTGAAAGGTATTTGGAAGGCGAAGAATGCACGTAGGGATGGATTCTTTGAATTTTCAACATCGAAGACAATCAAACGATCATCTGAAGGATCTACAACACCCATGGAAGTTAGTAGAGATTTACATTATGGAGGGCACGACTAGAGGACTTCCAGCGTTGACATGGCAGCAAGGGATTGCACCAAGTCATCTACTATAATGTAGGTGTGGGTGGCTTTACTAGAAGCAGCGTTTCAGCGTAACATTCCTTTTGGGATCTTAGTATGTACCTTTTCCTTAAGCTGAGGGATCTGTAAAGGACCATTGGGTGTCGAAATTGGCTCTGTGGGACCTGAGGACTAGGGCTTGGCTACAGACATAGCAAGAGGCTTGGTGTACTGGTGTAATCAAGTTTGAAGGTTGAGATCGGCGGTATTGGCCTGGTCAGATTCCATCATAAGGATTTGGTAATCAGAGGTACCAGACAGAGGAGGTTGAGCAGCTGCCTGACCTTCAGGGGGTTGGGCAGCCACATATCCTTGCTAGGGGAAAGGATTGGTAAACACATCCTGTTGAGTAGGCACAACATTAGGAGGAGCCGAAGCAAAGGCTTGTTGTCCTCGAGATGTTGCTTTAGCTTCCCATAGTTGACGCATTTGAGGTAAAAGGGGACAATCATGGGTATAGTGACCATGGATACTGGAACAAGAACAAGGCTTACTCGTACGAAGAGGTCTATTCTGCTTGGGTTGATCGCCCTGTTGTTGATTTGCAGTGTTAGATTTATTCCCTTTTGGATTGTTTCTTTGATTACCTTTAGCGGGTTGGTTATGGTTGCCTTTCCTCTTCTTTTTGGGAGGATTAGTCGCACTCTGTTGTGCATATACCTGACCATGAGGGGGGGGGGGGGGGTGGATGCTCCTACAGAGCTTGAGGAGGCATGGGAGGCTGAGGTGCTTGTGATGGTGTTGTGCTGGAAAATCCCCTCTATGGACAGAGGTGATCCCTCTAGCCCTGGGGTGGGTCTAGCAACAAGGGAACATGCTAATCCTTCAGATTCCTATTTTATGAATGAAATTGAGTTTGGATAGATGACCTACCTTTGTTCCAATGCTCTTGTCTTAGCTTGTGGCAGCGGTCTCCTTATCTTTGTCTTTACATGTCGCGATCCTTCAATGGTAATGCTCGGGTGCTTTCACAAGGATCAGAGAACGGTGACAACATACGAAAACATACTTGCATTCATAACTATTTAATTGGTCAAGGAGAATCAAACGTATTGCATATGATTAAACATATCAAACGCAAAATGGGAACCAAAAAACCAATCATGTATTAATAAGTAGAGAGAAGAATTTTACAACCAAAAGAGCCTTGACGTTGCAGCCTCCTTCGACGGGTCCAGTCAAACGCGTCTCAAGCATTCGTCGAGGATTAGACTTGGCGAAGAAATGGGTCTAGACTCTCTCTCGACAATGGATTCCTCTCTGCTTTACTCTCACACCAGCTATAGTAAGGATTGTTCATCTAGCTGCAACTATGTGAGAAGGATGTATTTATAGGAGAGGAGGAGGTGGTTTTGGCTCCCTCATAAGGTAGAAGGGAGGCCTTATCCTTTGGGAAGTTGCTCAAATGTAGGAAACAAGAAGCCAAAGGAAGGATCTCGACGTTATTTAGTCGAAAAAACCATGATGACTTCGCTCACGAAGTGGTTGGGAATGGAAACTTCGCTTCTATTTTAAAAAACTTTCCAAAAAAATCTCAACTCGAACAATCCACTAAGAGAAAGCACCAATGGGCGCGAGACCCAGTGCTAATTTCTCCATGAGTGTGAGGCCATAACTACCTACTAGCGCCGACCCAAAATCATATGTTTTTTAGAGCCTGCTCCAAGAATAGTCAACAGAGGAAATGTTCTTCTCATGACAAGGGATGCAATGACACTTTTTGCAAGGTATGACAATACACAGAAGTCACTGAAATATTCCTCCAATGTTCGGGATGGGGATTGGAAGGACGGTGAAAAAATACTGTGTAACAGATGCCCCCTAAAGCATGAGGTCCGAGAGAGAGGGAGGAGTGAAATGCTTTACGAGAACGTGTTCAAACCAAACACCATCATCGAAATACCTGCAAGTACAATTAAAACTAATATCTTTGATACATGAACATGTGGCATGGGCATAACCATCCATAAAAGAGTACATACAAAAATGAGATCCAAGGTATGGATGCAACCATCTAGCAAGAAGGATCAAGAAATAGACTCAGGTATGGCCGCAACCATCCAATCAAAAGAGTCATGCCTATAGTCATGATAAACCAAAACGTCTCGCAGCCTTGATTTTATCAGACAAAACCTAGGGTCTTGCGCTCCATCTCGACCTAAAAAAGTACAAATTCAAGCATGCGAATAAGTGAGCTGAAGTCAAACATACAAGAAAGTTACCTGATTACCAGCGAATGATGAAAGTTGTTAACAGGCACGAGAGAAACCACCAATAATGACAATGGATCTCAAGGTACAACAAGTACAATCCATGGACTTTGAAAAGTGATCTGGCGTTGAACATTCGCGGAATCACCAGATCGAAGGACAATGATGAGGACCTATCGTCGAATGTGAAGAACTTGCCATTGAGGCATGCAAGCTCCAAGGTACCAGAAAGGAGTCCCTAGATCAGCTTCCTGGATAAGGAGGTCAAGGTAGCGTATATGGTCGAGAGGGCCATGATGTTTCCATGACTACCTACTTAGGATGCAGGAATAATATGATAGTGAATCACACCCAAAGAGGATCAAGAGGTTGTAGTTTTGCAAAAGGAAACTTCTTCAAACATATCGCCTGCTATTGAATCAAAGTGCCAAGGTGATTTGACATCATATCCCAGGCCTGTTTACACAAGGCAGGGAAGATGAGGAAAACTGATACCAACCAAGGGAGAAAACACAAATGAGATGTCCCCAACCTGACACGAACGCAGATGAGTGTCATGTTCAAGAGTGACATACTGCCAATGCGACTAAGAACTGGTTCCATTTTCCCCCACCATTGATGGCAAGTACCCCAATTATTTTTGGAAACAAGCTTGAATGGGATAGCATGTGCTTGTCATATAAGTTTTTCCTTCGGACAAATCCAACCTAGTAAATTTTACGAGACCTAGGAAGGAGGAACTCAGTTACGTCATGGTGATGATTTCCGATGTCATTTAGGTTTTAACGAGTATGAAAAAGGAAGAAATCAACATCTTTTCATGTTTAGAGAAAGCACCAATGGGCGCGAGACCCAGTGCTAATTTCTCCATGAGTGTGAGGCCATAACTACCTACTAGCGCCGACCCAAAATCATATGTTTTTTAGAGCCTGCTCCAAGAATAGTCAACAGAGGAAATGTTCTTCTCATGACAAGGGATGCAATGACACTTTTTGCAAGGTATGACAATACACAGAAGTCACTGAAATATTCCTCCAATGTTCGGGATGGGGATTGGAAGGACGGTGAAAAAATACTGTGTAACAGATGCCCCCTAAAGCATGAGGTCCGAGAGAGAGGGAGGAGTGAAATGCTTTACGAGAACGTGTTCAAACCAAACACCATCATCGAAATACCTGCAAGTACAATTAAAACTAATATCTTTGATACATGAACATGTGGCATGGGCATAACCATCCATAAAAGAGTACATACAAAAATGAGATCCAAGGTATGGATGCAACCATCTAGCAAGAAGGATCAAGAAATAGACTCAGGTATGGCCGCAACCATCCAATCAAAAGAGTCATGCCTATAGTCATGATAAACCAAAACGTCTCGCAGCCTTGATTTTATCAGACAAAACCTAGGGTCTTGCGCTCCATCTCGACCTAAAAAAGTACAAATTCAAGCATGCGAATAAGTGAGCTGAAGTCAAACATACAAGAAAGTTACCTGATTACCAGCGAATGATGAAAGTTGTTAACAGGCACGAGAGAAACCACCAATAATGACAATGGATCTCAAGGTACAACAAGTACAATCCATGGAATTTGAAAAGTGATCTGGCGTTGAACATTCGCGGAATCACCAGATCGAAGGACAATGATGAGGACCTATCGTCGAATGTGAAGAACTTGCCATTGAGGCATGCAAGCTCCAAGGTACCAGAAAGGAGTCCCTAGATCAGCTTCCTGGATAATGAGTGCAAGTCGACAGGAAGTGACATGGTCGAAGGAGGGCCATGATGTTTCCCACATCATCGACACGAGACAGAGGAATAATATGATAGTGAATCAAGACCAAAAAGAGGATCAGAGGTTGAAAATTGCAAAAGGAAACTTCTCTTGAACATATCAGCTACACGAATCCGAAAGTTGGCAGTATTTGACATCAAGGGATCTGAGGTCATGATGACATGGCAAAGAGAAGATGAGAGGAAAAAACGGATTACCCAAACCTATGGAGGAAAAAATGATGAAATGAGATGTCCCCAACCTGACACGAACGCAGATGAGTGTCATGTTCAAGAGTGACATACTGCCAATGCGACTAAGAACTGGTTCCATTTTCCCCCACCATTGATGGCAAGTACCCCAATTATTTTTGGAAACAAGCTTGAATGGGATAGCATGTGCTTGTCATATAAGTTTTTCCTTCGGACAAATCCAACCTAGTAAATTTTACGAGACCTAGGAAGGAGGAACTCAGTTACGTCATGGTGATGATTTCCGATGTCATTTAGGTTTTAACGAGTATGAAAAAGGAAGAAATCAACATCTTTTCATGTTTAGAGAGTTTGAAAAGAAGCGGAAAAGAAAACTCCAACAAGTCCCTTTTCCTAGGTAGTCTCATAGATCTGAAAAGTTAGAAAACTATGTCTAAGAGAACCTCGTAGTTGCGATAGGCTAAGGTATTCCTTTTTCGTAAATAATCTATCCCAGCCCGAAAAACGAGTAAACGTATATTGCGTAGATATCGTTTCGCAGCCTTTAACGAGTTCAAAACAACAAGAGTCTCGGCAATCTTTTCAGTTTTCGAGAGTCAGAAAAGAGCTAAAAGATGACTCCATGGGGGTGACTTTTTCATGTTTTTACCGAGTCCAAAAAAGTATAAAATACAACTCATTACTTCATCGTCGTCACATGGAGGACCTGTTGCTACACAAGAAATGCACGTAAAACCCATTTTTCGAGATAAAATAGAAAAATAATCGAAAAATATGCTCAAAAACCTAATTAGAGTTTTGAAAAGTTTATAAAATGCCAAAAATAGTAAAAATAAATTACTTTTCACTTTTACCTCTTGTAAGCACTTTTTACCCTTTTTCATTGTGATTTTGCGAAGCTGACAGCGGACAATCCAAAAGGCCAATCGCGAATTCGTCTTTTCCAGGTAAGAGCTCGTATCCTTGCCTACATTTTGATATAATTTTCGTTGCCTGAAATCCACTTTTTGGATCTATGGAGGGGTTTTTGTTCAATTTAGGGCACGGCATTCGACGCAGGTTTCGAGCACGGACTCGCACCAACCTATCTTGAATCCAAACTAGGGTGCGCCACTTGGCGCGACTATTTTTAAAACAGTCGTGCCAACCGCGACCACTAATTTTAGCTTGTGAATTCAAACAATTAGCCTGTTTTAAACACTCAAATAACAAATAATTTGATTAATGATGACCCCATTGATGTTTTTTCAGGTGTGAAAGAGAAAAATGGTGATCGAATGGAAGGAAAGAGAACATAGTGAAGAAGATGAGCAAGCCTTGGGTAATTTAATATGCATGGACGTTCTCATGAATTGCAGGCTTAAAAAATTCTTCATGGCACCATGTCTTCGAGCTCAACCGGAGCTATTACAGTACTTGATCAATGTATGGGACATTGATTGGGAAATATTCATAATCCATGATCAGGAACTAGAGATTGAGGTCTCGAATGTTTACTTCATAACTGGGTTGTCACGGAGGGGGGTAGTACTAATCCTGACAGGAACCCGGCCCACAATGGAAAACATGAGCATGGTCATCGACAGAGTGTGTCGAGGGGCAAGGAAAGAATCCAAAAGCAAGAAGGTGGATATCCAAACCATTCCCAATTTGGCACTAAAAGTAGTGTTGCACACCATCACGCAAGCTACTCGATCTCAGGCCCCCCATGAGGCCACAAAAACACAGCTACTTCTTGCAGTAGATTGTATGGCACAAACTCTCTACAACTGGGTAGAGGCGATAACGATCAATATGAAATGCCAATTGACAAAATGAAAAAAAGGTAAGCTGAAACAATTCAGCTATGGGTCCATCTTGGTTCCATTCATCTTGGAATGGCTACCAATTTTTCAACGTGAGGAAGTGATAGTTCCTACACCACCTGCCCAAGAGCCATGGATGGTCCGTTGGGCGGCTTTGATGCCAAGATCAGGAGGCGGTCAACAGGTGTCCTAGAGACCAGAGTTCTTTGAGTGGCTCCATCGACAACTAATTGTCGTGGAGGACTAGCCCTATTCTGGCACAAACTTTACAGTGATGTGGACCTCCCACTCCCAGAAGGAGAGGATTGGGATGAAGCATTGGGTAAAACTCATTTTTTATTTTGATGAGTATTATGATTTTTTTTATTATATATGTTCTGATGTTAATCCATGTCTTTGCAGATGTCAACCCAGAAAGACTTGCAGGAATGTCTCCAATAACACGGAGGATTCCTCGTGATTTTGATGTGGCCCCTCGTGGTAAGGGAAATGAGGAGGAGGAAATCATACGCAACCTGGAGGGACTCTCCAGTGGAATCCCCAACTATGCGATATTTGATGACGTTCCTTGTGCATACCAAAGACACACTTCAGGGGTGTCGAACCGTGTTCACCGCTTATTGAGGTGGCTTGTGCAGCCAGTGACATGCTACCATGAGCATCACGCCGACTAGACACCTAGGCTTTTAATTCTGCATATTTTTTGAGAGCCATGATGTCTCAAAATGTAACCAAAACATACATATTTTTTGAACTTATGATGCACGTGGATGCAAACACTCGATATATATATATATATATATATATATATATATATATTTCTTGTATGAATCTTATCATGTGATGATGATGTTTTACAAATTATGTAAATGTCTATCTAATACAATATTGGCTACTGTATCGGTTAACGCATTCATTTGTTAAGGAATATGTTGATATGTAATGTAATCAAAATGTCTTTCTAGTAAACGAACGCGTAAGTATAATTTTAAGATTTGAGGATTTCTAACGGAATAATGCCCATTAAGCTGAAGAACAACAAGTTGATAATATAGGTTAACAATCAATGCATGAACGTCAAGAGAAATGGCCTCGGTTAAGAGTTCAATGACAGCACTATATTTAGCGACATTATTCGTTGTTCATCCTAGACAGATACCTTTTATGTCTATTAACTCACCATTAGGATTATAAATCACCCAGGCCACAGAAGACAAATTACTGGTACTGTGGGAGGCACCATCTGCGAAACCGACATAACAAGTAATAGACATCTGCACAATAAGCAACGATACAATAAGCAGGAAAACCGCTCGCAAAGCACACCAAGCCAAAAATATACAAAAATTAAAAAACATCTATGTACAAAAAAAACATGCACGAAAGACTCATGCATAGTATATTTTGAGATACAACCCATTTTTGGGCTGATCCAGAGGATAACCTTCATAATCAATTAGCTCATAAGTCCCATTCTGCAAAACGCGCTTAACAATGTAGGGCCCATGCCACATGGGTTGGAATTTTCCTGCCCCCAGCTTATCGTGAGCTTGGTCGTACAGGAGGACGAGGTCTCCTTCTATAAAGGAACGAGGGGAAACTGACTGGTTAAAATGAGATTTGACCCACTTTTCTGTGCTTCTATGGCAAGAGCAGCAAAGCTGCGAGTCTCAGCAAGTCTCTCTAAATATAGAAGACGCTCTTCTTCTGGCAAAGTATTAGGTAGCAATTCAACAACTAGTTTGAGAGAAGGGATTTCACATTCAATCGGAAGGGTAGCTTCCAGACCATAGACAAGCCAGAATAGAGTGAATCTAGTCGCATCCTTCACTGAGGTTCGGTAAGCCCAAAGAGTTGAAAACAACATGAGATGCTAGTTTGACTTGTGCATCCGAATCATACATTGAAGCATAGTGACGAGAACTTTGTTCACGACTTCAACCTGGCCATTAGCCTGAGGGTAGTACGACGTTGAGCTATCGTGACGGAAACCCAACTTAGAAGTCAACTCAGCCACCATGTAATGACGAAAATGAGAACCATGATCGGTAACAATGGCTTGAGGGACACCAAACCTAGTAATGACATGATTGAACAGAAATTGTGCGGCTGTCTTACCGTCAACTGTAAGTGTAGGAATTGCTTCGGCCCATTTTGTGAAGTAGTCAACGGCTACGATAATATAAGCATTCCCCCCAACCAAGTGAGGGTTACATGTCATAAAATCGATGCCCCAAATTGCAAAGGGACCAACAGAAATTCCTGACATCGATTCGAGTATAGTGGTGCATGAGATTCCTACTTATCCTGGTGTGAAGCTTGTTCGTCAACGTCTTCATCCTGTGCACCCTAGAAAGGTGGCCGCTATTAAAGGAGAAGTTGAAAAACTTCTTACAGATGGTTTTATTTATCTGATTCCCTTGACATAATGGGTTTCTAATATTATTCCTGTGGATAAGAAACAGGGTACTATTTGGGTCTATGTAGATTATCGTGATATCAACCATGCTTGCCCTAATGATAATTGTCCCACTCCTTTTATTGATCAGATTATTTATGACTGTGATGGGAGTGAGATATTTTCCCTTATGGACGGGTTTTCTGGGTACAACTAGATTAATATTCTTCTGACCGATCAACACAAGACCGCCTTTATCTGTCCTTGGGGTACTTTCACCTATAAGAAGCTCCCTTTTGGTCTTAAAAATGTTGGGGCTACATTTAAAATAGCAATGTCATATGCTTTCCATGATATCAAGTGCATTGTTCAACCTTACCTGGATGACCTTTCGACTCATTCGTCTAAGCTTAAAGACCACCCTAATCATCTCCGTCAAATATTTCTTTGTTGTCCACGCTATAACATTCAGCTCAATCCGCATAAGTGCGCCTTCTCCGTTGACTCTGGTAGGCTCTTAGGTTTTAACATCTCTAAAGACGGAATTCGTCTCGAACCCCTCAAAGTTGAAGTTATAGTTAATCTCCCCTCTCATTCCTCCTTACATTAGCTACACAGTCTGCAAGGGAAAGCTAACTTCCTGCGTCGTTTTATACCGAACTATGCTGAAGTGGCCAAAGGATTTACGCGATTACTTAAGCAAGGTGTCTTGTTCCTCTGGGATGAGATATCCCAAAAATCCTTCGATGCACTGAAGACACTGCTGATCAATGCTCCTCTACTGCATCCTCCCAATTATCATCGCGATTACTCCTTCTATTTGGCTGTCGCATTTAGCACTATTGCCATGGTTTTGGTACAAGACAACGATGATGGTGACGAGCATGTCATTTACTATCTAAGTCACAATCTTCTCGATACTGAAATGCGTTATGCACATGTCGAGAAGTTAGCATTGGTTGTTATTCAAGTTGTTCAACGTTTTCGTCACTATATTATGTTGCGCACAGTGACCGTGATTTCTAATTGCAAACATATGACCCACATATTGACTCATCAATTGCTGGGGGGAAAATACTAGAAGTGGATTGTTATCTTCCAAGAGTTCGGTTTGGAGTTGAGAGGCAAAAACAAATTACCCAAACCCACAGAGGAAAAAATGACAAAATGAGATATCCCCAACCCGACACGAATGTTGATGAGCGTCATGCTCAAGAGCGACATACTACTGACACGACCGAGAATTGGTTCCATTTTCCCCCACCATTGTTGGCGACTTTAGCTCATTATCCAGGAAGCTGATCTAGATACTCCTTTACGGTACCTTGGAGCTTGCATGCCTCAATGGAAAGTTCTTCTCATTCGACGACAGGTCCTCATCATTGGCCTTCGATTGGGTGATTTCGTGGATGTTCAACGCTATATCACTGTCCACATTCTGTGGATTGTACTTGTTGTACCCTGAGATCCATTATCATTATTAGTGGTTTCTCTCGTGCCTATTAACAACTTTCATCATTGGCTAGAAATCATGTGACTTTCTTTCATGTTCAACTTCAACTGACTTATTCACACGCTTGAATTTGTACTTGTTCGAGTCGAGATAGAGCGCAAGACCCTGGGTTTTGTCTGATAAAATATAGGCTGCGAGACGTTTTGGTTTATCATGAATATATGCATGACTCTTTTGATTGGGTGGTTGCGGCCATACCTGAGTCTATTTCTTGATCCTTCTTGCTGGATGGCTGCATCCATACTTCAAATATCATTTTTATATGTACTATTTTATGGATGGTTGCACCCATGCCACATGTTCATGTATCAGAGATATCATTTGTACTTGTACTTGCAGGTCTTCCGATGACAGTGTTTGGTTTGAACACGTTCTCATAAAGCATTTCACTCCTCCCTCTCTCTCGGACCTCATGCTTTAGGGGACATCTGTTACATCGAATTTTGTCACCATCCCAAGAATTCCCATCCTGAACATTGGAGGATCATTTTAGTGACTTCTGTATATTGTCATACCTTGCAAAAAGTGTCATTGCATCCCTCGCCATGAGAAGAAAAATTCCTCTGTTGACTATTCATGGAGCAAGCTCTCAAAAAAATATGATTTTGGGTCGGTGCTGGTAGGCATTTATGGCCTTGTGCCCATAGAGAAATTAGCACTGGGACTCGCACCCATTGGCTCTTTGTCTCAGTGGAATACCCACACCGAGCTGTTTTTGGAAAGTTTTTTAAAATAGAAGTGAAGTTTCCATTCCCAACCACTTCTTGAGCAAAGTCATCATGGTTTGTTTGACTGAATAACATTGAAGTCCTTCCTTTGGCTTCTTCTTTCCTACATTTAAGAAACTCCCCAAATTATAAGGCCTCCCTTCCACCTTATGAGGGATCCCAAACCACCTCCTCCTCTCCTATAAATACATCCTTCTCACATAGTTGCAGCTAGCTGAACAGTCCTTACTATAGCTGATGTGAGAGTAAAGCAGAGAGGAATCCATTGTCGAGGGAGATTCTAGACCCATTTCTTCACCAAGTCTAATCCCCAACGAATGCTTGAGACGCGTTTGACTGAACCCATCGAAGGAGGCTGCAACGTCAAGGCTCTTTTGGTTGTGAACTTCTTCTCTCTACTTATTAATACATGACTGGTTTTTTGGTTCCCGTTTTGCATTTGATGTGTTTAATCTTTTGCAATACGTTTGATTCTCCTTGACCAATTAAATATTTATGAATGCAAGTGTGTTTTCGTATGATGTCATCGTTCTCTGATCCTTGTGTAGGTACACATATATTACCGCTGAAGGACCGCGACGTGTGAAGACGAAGATCAGGAGATCACTACCACAAGCTACGACAAGAGCATTCAAAAAAAGGTAGGTCATATATCCCAAATCAGTTTCATTCATCAACTAAGAATCTGAAGGATTAGCATGTTCCCTTGTTGTTAGACCCACCCTAGGGCTAGAGGGATCGCCTCTGTCTGCAGAGGGGATTTACCTGCACAAAAAGTTGGTGACTCCACTGGGGAGTTGCTCAAATGTAGGAAACAAGAAGCCAAAGGAAGGAACTCGACATTATTCAGTCGAACAAACCATGATGACTCCACTCACGAAGTGGTTGGGAATGGAAACTTCACTTCTATTTAAAAAAAAAAAAATTGCAAAAACAGCTTCGCACAGGTAGTCCACTGAGACAGAGCGCCAATGGGCGTGAGACCCAGTGCTAATTTCTCTATGGGCGCGAGGCCATAACTGCCTACCAGCGCCAACCCAAAATCATATGTTTTTGAGAGCCTTCTCCAGGAATAGTCAACAGAGGAAATGTTCTTCTCATAGAAAGGGATGCAATGACACTTTTTGTAAGGTTTGAAAATAACAAAAGTCACTGAAATGATCCTCCAATTTTCGGGATGGGGATTGCAAGGACGGTGACAAAATAATGTGTAATAGTTGGAGGAGCTGGAGCACCTGGCTGTGGATACGGATAGTAAGGAGGTTGAGCAACATTGGGGTAAACAGGTTGGGCAATAGTAGGCCCTGGCATCGGAGGATGTGGTTGGGAAAAGGCATGAGGCATGACGTCTCCTAGATACATGTTGCCGGGAGGGGAAAAAGTGCTTGAGGAGCTAGCCCCTCCCTGAGGGAAACCATAACCCATAAGAGGATGAGTGTACGGATGTGAAAGGGATCCAATGACACTGTTGGTTGCATGAGATGCCTCGGGTGTGTTGGCACCACCAGGTCTAGGGAGATCAGGTAAGACGGTATAAACATAACCATATTGCGCATATATCAAGTCATATTTCAACGCAACTCGGAGGGCTTCTTCTTCAATCTGAGGAAAGTGAGACGCGACATCTTTACCAATAGAGAGAAAAGGGGATCTAAGAAACCAGTCCATGTAGAAACAGTCTTCGAAAACTATAGCTCAACATAAGCTCTTCCTTATGCACCATTCTTGAACATGGTCAAATAGGTGGGTGACAGAAGTTTGAGGGAAAGCGGTCAAAAGTTCAGTACCGGTGTCATAGAAAAGGGGAAGTTGGAAGTAGGACAGAAACGCCTTTGCAAGGGTCAAAAAAGTAGCACGAGAGGCAGCGTCCTGGTCGACATACCACTTGGAAGCTTCTCCAGTAAGTGTGCACTAAAATAACCGACGACGGATAGAGTCATCAATGATAGAGTTGGACGAACACCACATGTGGAAAGAACGAACATGGTTGGTAGGATCCTCTCCAACATTTCCGTAAAACTTAGGGATGTCTGAAGGAAGCTTGGTTGGCATAGCAGGCCAACCTAGATCATGGTGTATAGGGTCATTAATCAACTAGTTGAACTCGGGAAGGCTTAGGCCTGCCATATAAGGAAGCAAGGGAGTAGCTGAGACCGTTCTTGTTGCGGCTCCACTAGTAGCGGCTCCAGCATTAGAGCCAAGGCCAACACCAGTGGTAGGTCCTGCACCAGACATGATTAAGGTGAAAGGTGGAGGAGAACCGGGGATAGGAACAGAAGGAGAACCTGATGAACCAAAATCAGAGTCAGAATGGGGACTCAGCGGAGGACTAACTTGGACCCTACGCGGTGGAGTAAGTCTTCCTAATGAAAACTGAGGATGAATGCCTTGGAGTCTCCGGATGAATGCCTTGGGGGAGAAATGATGGAAAATATAGATGGAACCCAATAAGGAAGAGAGGTAAACAAGGGCACGGAGGTGCAGATTAATTAATTAATTACAATGTTTTAGTCTTGGCCTTGCAGTGTAAACCAGTCGCTCTTCCCTTTAGGTGTATGTGTGTGTGATAAGTGTGTTAATTTTAATTAAGCCCAAACGTGTGTATAGAGAAAAGAAAAAATATGTTGTATATTGCAAATAAAAATGAAAGTGACAGTAAATAAAACTAAAAGCGACAGTAAAATAAACAACTAAAGATTCATAAATTTAAACCCAAAAAGGAGGGATTCCCAACAACTAGTCTAAGGGTGGGCGAAATCTAATCAAAACACACAATATAGCTAATAGATCTAAGGTCAAGAGAGACAGGGATCTAAAGATTAGATATGTTGAAAAGAGGTGCAGAAAACAACAAGAAACCAGAGGGGAAAATGCTGGAAAATAGGTGGTGAAAGGCTACAACCTAAAGGGAAACATATGGGACACTAAAGGGACGAACAAACAAAACTAAAAAGAGGTGTTTTGGATGGAAAAATAACCGATATGAAATGGATCTGAAAAGACAGGTTCGTATCTGAAAAACTGGATGAAAAACACTGAAATCTCAGAAGACCTGCTTCAGCTAAACTCCTCCTAGAAAGGTGGAAGTGTATTGAAGCCCTAAGGGGCTTAGTTCTTACTTCGAAGAGTAAAACTAAGAAAGTACAGGTCCAATACGAGTAAATATGGAGGTCATAGAACCCTGAATAGTGCCCCAGACAAACTCTACAAAAAACAGAAAAATCCCGCAAAAAAGTTGAGGTCGCAGGTACTAACCTATTTTCTACTGAGGTCGCAGTTTTTGGGCAGTTTTTTGCTACCTGAGAGCTGAGGTTGTAGGTTTTGGGCTGTAAAATGCGACCTGCACTTATGGTTGTCTCGGCGGCAGGTTTCAAAAAAAAAATTTGTCTCTGTCGCAGTTGATACCTGTTACCTGAGCAAATGGCTCAGAAACACATAGAAGTTATAATTTTTATTGTTTTAGGGTAAAAAAGGTTAAAATCAACATCAAGTAATGCAAAATAAGAAGCTACAGAAAAACCCTAGTGGTTGAAGCAGCTGTTCATGTAGGGATCTGAAAAACAATAACAGTCGTAATTAAAAAACCCTTCTGGAGTCGCCAGTTGTTAGAGTGACTTCTAATCGCAAGCGTACGAAAAAAAAAACTCACTTTAGTTGTGCATAACAAACAGCCCTAACATCAAATGTGGCTGTCAATTTCCTTGGATCTGCAGTAGGTGATCAGAATAAATGCTACAAAAATCCAGATCTATGCAGTTAAAGACATTAAATAGCGAAAATAAACAATAGTTGCTCCATACATCCAATAGACAAGACAAGAATTTATAAAGATTTTTTTTTATTATGACACCTGGGAAGGGAACACAGAAAGATGTTACCAGTCCCCCTCAATGGGATGGTTTCTTTTATGTCCTCAGCGCTTTAGATCCAAGATCTCTCTCTCTCTTGATGGTGCAGAAAACCCAGAGAAAATAAAAATCAAAGGGAGCTCACAAGAAAAAGTAGAAAAAAATATAACAATGATGGAGGATCAAAGTCAGACCGGAAGTTTATATCAAAAGGTGATAAAAAAGGTAGTGAATGAATGGAAAAACCCTTATATTTATAACAAAATATTGAGTTGGTCTAGATATTGGTGCATAATTAAAATATTATTAACCAAATCTAGATCCAAATTACTTGGAATATTTTATTATTTATGGTGGAGGGAAAAGGAATTTAGAATTGGTTAAATCCCTTTAATTAGAAATAATAAATAAATAAATAAATGATTTATTTATTATTTCAAGGATGAGTTTAAGGAATAATTAAATAAATAATGATTTATTTAATTATTTAAAAATGATTTAGTCAAATTCAACAAAGAATATTATTAAATAATGGTTTAAATAATTATTCCTAAAGAATAATAAAATAAATAATAATCTATCTAATTAATTCTCGTGTTTTGGGTTAAGTATGACCAAGAATATTAATTAAGCAATGGTTTAGTTAATTATCCCTAGAGGAAAATCAAACAAATAAGGATTTATTTAATTATTCATCATGGGGTTTCCTATTTAGACCATAAATAATTTAATAAAACATGGGTTATTAAATTATTTCTCATAGTGAAAGCAATTTTACTATGGAAAAATTGGTCTTACATGGTGTACTATAGTCCATCTAATAGTAACATATTAGATGACCAAAAATTGGTGTAACACCAACGTTGCCAAAAATGACGATTGAGGATTATACGGGGTATAGGGTCTCTAGTATGCACAAAATTGGTTATTCCAACATTGTTGGAATTGGTTATGCCCCTCTTGGGGTGGGTTTTGACCATATAGACCAAATTTCCCATACTTATGTTGAAAGGATGTTTGTTGCAGTTGCAGCTGCTAGTAAGGTCCATGTTGCAGTTGTTGATAAGGCCCCTGCTGCACTTGTTGATAAGGTCCCCGCTGCAGTTGCTGATAAGGCC
This sequence comes from Pinus albicaulis, assembly GCA_034641835.2. Classification (NCBI taxonomy): domain Eukaryota; kingdom Viridiplantae; phylum Streptophyta; class Pinopsida; order Pinales; family Pinaceae; genus Pinus; species Pinus albicaulis. The sequence goes on from CM076570.1 coordinate 627,156,763, forward strand.
CCTCTTGTAGTTGTTGGTATGGTCCTTGTTGCAACTGAGGGTTAGGTACCTATTGAAACTGAGGGTATGGTCTCAACCGTTGTTGAGGGTTAGGTCTCTGTTGCATTTGTTGGTAAGGGCCTTGTTGGGACTGCTAGTAAGGGGTACCAGGTCTGAGAGGATATGTTCCAGATTTTCCCAACGAAGGATTGTGACCATATTTCATTTGGGGACCTACCTGTGGATTGGTAAAAACACCTGACAGTGGGATTTGAGGTTGTTGAACATACGGTTGTTGAACATAAGTTTGTTGATCATATGGTTGCTGAACATAAGGTTATTGAGTGGAGGAGACTTGAGGACCTTGGAAAGGTGCCCCTACAACAGAATTTGACACAGATGAAACTAGTGATCCACCTTGGTTAGGGATAGCACCAGTGGGTTGACCTGCCCTCGATGTAGGTCCATAGTTCGCATAATCCCCATCGGAACCAGTAGGTATCTAGGGTTTCCCCCGGGCTGTGGAATAGATGAACCTGTAGTTTAACCACTAAAATGGGGAACTGCGGTTACCATGGATAAATTCAATGGGACATAAGTCCCAAGAGTAACCTGCATTTTCCCTACATTCATTATAGGTTGGGCAGTAGGTATTGACATGTTTGGAACAAACAAGCCAGTGGTAGGAGTGACACCATATTACCATATAAGGTTGTGATAAAGTGAAATCACGCCAGAAGCGCCTGAAACAAGATCACTGAGAGAAGTATAACCCACTGGGACCAAAGTTGCACTATAACTAGACGGTGTATTTGACCTACTTCCCATATCGTAGGAAACATGCGGAAAGCCTTCAGGGGGGCATATTGTTTTAGGATCGACTTCTGGAGTATGAGTTGCAGATGTCTCCAAAGGAGTATTATGGGGTGTGTCTTCAAATGGAGCATCATCACCATTTGTTGCCATGTTTGGTGGAAAAAATTATCAAACCAGAATCCGATACGCACCAGGAGAAGATACTAAAGGATCGTTGGGAGTATAAAAATAATTGCACTAGTGTGGAGGTGATAAATAGATAGGGTCATCTTCTGGATCAAAGAGTGGATTCTCAGGAAAAAGCAAGAACCTCGAAGTAGGCTCAGGACTATCAGAAGGAGAGACCTAGGACGAGGTAACTGACTCTAGAGTAGGTGGTCGGAATGCAAGGGGTTGGATACTTAGAACGATACCAAGTTCAATGCCTTGGCTCTCAAGAGGTTTAGATGCAATATGCATGATCTCGCTTTGGACTCTTTGAGGTGACCCGTCAAATTTAGAAAGTGAAGGGGAGGTGGAAGGTGAACTTTGCGCGTGGTGCGACCGTGGACTTGGTGGTTCTGCCACGATGTCTGTTCACAAAATCAGCTGAGTGTTGGTGAAAATTTTAGACTAAATTCCAAATTACAATTAACCAGATATTATGAGGCAAAAGGAGTTATGCATGGGTAAGATGTTATTCCGTGGAATTTTTTTTTAGAAAATAACAACAAATAAATAAAAAAGGGGTAATCTAATAAAAAGGATTACCAAGAAACCATGAATCGTAGAATACCTCCTGGAGAACCAAGAAGTACGACAACTAGTCTCCCCAAATGTTGTGTTAGGTGTATCATGTTTACAAGGCGACCTATAGCAGGATAGCAACCTAGTGGGGACTCCCAAAATATACACGACGATATGTGGGAGTGAAAGTCTGTAGTAGTGTTGTCTAATGCGTAACTATTTGTTGAGAGCATTCCTATATACTTTCATATGTGGAGTGCCTCTGATATACTCGAAAGTTTTGGAGAATGATCCTATATACTTATGTATGTGGAACGAGATATCACCCCCGGGATACAACGCTTGCAAACAATGAGAGATGCTATGTTTTATGACGTCGAAACACGTCTCTAGCCTATACCTCTAAATGTTTGTGTTAGGTTCCAAATGCTCCATAGGTTAATTGAGGTGAATTTTAAGTTGATCTTGATTTACATTTCAATTTAAGGCTCAAAGATCAATGTCACCTGAACACCTATGATGCAACTAATATGAAAAAAAAAAAAAAAAACATTTTTCATTTTGATGAAAACTATCTAGTAAAGGGAAGAGATTCAAACAATGATGCAATACTCATGAATGCAACAAAAAAATCTCTCCTAACTAGATTTTTCATTTTCACTTTCCAAATGCAACTTTTAAAAGTAAAATTATTTTCACTTCACTAAGACACACCTACATGAATTTTTCACTTTCTTTTTATTTTCGATGAATGAGAATGCACTCAATCCACTTTTCAGTTTTCATTCACTAAACAATTGTAATCTATGTTCAATGATTAATCCCAGAATGACGTTTCAATGTAATGTGACCTAATGCACTTTTACGAAAAGTAAACATTGAGATGAAAATTAAATGAATGCAAAGTCGATTTCTTTGATGGTTTCAAAAAGAACTAATATGCTCAATCCACTGCAAATCAATATTCCTTCCAAACATACAAACAACAAACATTAATTTTAATTGACTCAAAGAATCAAAGACCCAATCAAAATTTCACTTTTACCACTTCAAGTATGGGATGGACTTTCACGCACCACAAACAGACAAGACATGATGCACACAAAGTAGGAGGATTACCTCAAATTTTAGGACACACTATAATTTTTAGCAGAAACCTTAAAATTTCTCAAATTGAAAGACCAGCGCGGCAGGCAATTAGAACCATGGGTACAAGCACGACTATTTATGGCAAAAGCGGTGTTGACAACACGACTATATTTGATAAAAAAATGCGCTGAGAGAGAAATGCTTGGGAAAAACAAGCAAAGCTTGAGCAAAATCTCGACCTGGTACCCTAAAAGACAGACTACTCAAAGTAAAGCTTCAAAATCAAGCAAAAGAAAGGATCATTGAAAGGTTGACCAACTAAGCAAACTAACCAAATGGGAAAGGAGGGTTGAAAGGGCTATAGGTTCCCCAGTGGAGTCGCCATTTTGTTGTATAGACAACCCTTGCTGTGGACAACAACGATCTCTCTATTCCTAAATATAGGATCTAGCAACAAACCAGACCAATCACTACAAGAAAAAAGGACATTGGTGAGGGGCGAAAAATGTCACCATAAGCTCATTGGTGAGGGTCAAAAGAGTCTTTGTCACCAAAAACTGAACGTCACCAAAGGTGGCATCGCTGAAAGTATAGGTGTTTTGGTGACATTCAAGGTCCATCACCAATAATGATTTATAATGATAGATAGTGACCATCACCATTTCATATGAGCAATGGTGACGGACAATAGCCTCTGTCACCAAAAAATTGAATGTCACCAAAGGTGGCATCGCCGAAAGTATGTGTTGTGGTGACATTCAAGGTTCGTCGTGAATATTGATTATAATAGTGACCGTCACCATTTCATATGAACAACGACGATTTTTTGTGATGGACCTTTCATGGCCGTCACTATTGGTACATACATATGGCGACGTTCGTTGACCGTCGTCACTATTGGTGCATATATATGGCGACGTTCGTTGACCGTCACCATTTCATATTTGGTGAGGGTCAAAAAATGTCATGATAAGCTCATTGGTGACATCAAGGTCTGTCACGAATAATGACTAAAATGACAAACAGTGACCCTCACCATTTCATATCAACAATGGTTTATGGTGACGGACCTTTCATGGTCGTCACTATTGATGCATATATATGGTGGCGTTCGTTGACCGTCACCATTTCATATTTTGGTGAGGGTCAAAAAATGTCACCATAAGCTCATTGGTAATGATCAAAAGAGCATATGTCACCAAAAATTGATTGTCGCCATTCCCTATTAATATCAGGGCACGATGGAATTGAACCACCAACCTCCTGCTTGTAAAGCAGGTGCTCTTCCATTGAGCTAGCACCCTTTAAATAATTATACTTTAAACTAGTAATTGCCCCTAAAGGTGCAAAGATACACCAAAGGAATAAAAGATCTAGGAAGATCAAAAGTTGCTAGAAATAATATGTTCAATATACATAATAAAAAGACAATAAGAATAAATATGATATTCAATATACATAATAAAAATACAATAACTCAATTGATTAATTTCCTCTATGATACCTAATATTTACCAAAATTATTCATGATCAAATACTTAATATTTACCAAAATTACTAATGATTAAATACGTTTATAATTTCCGGAAGGAACATGATTTTCCTGTTACAATTTTGTTGTCCTCTCATGTCATGATTTAATACGGGGAATGGTTAAATACATATTGATTTGGAATTGATCCAATGAGTGTTTAAAAACACGTAAATTTTAGAAATGAACATTTCCATGTTACAATACGATTTTAAAATGGTCAATAATTAAACTTCTATGAAATAACCATTTATGACAACAGGATAATGAGAATCTCAAGCAACAACCACTAAAATCATCTTGATTTCCACCTATATTACATTGAAAGCTTCAGTGTTATGGTTTGCAATTAAATTCTTCTGCCCAAGGAGAGTAGATCAAGAGGAGATCAATAATAAGACGCTAACATAGATGATTATGACAATGGTATCGATTTGTGCTTTCCTCATGGTGTTTAATAAGGAGAAAATTCTATGTCTTAGCCATCCCACCACAATATTAACTTGGTGGGTAGATTTATCAAAAACACAACACAATGGCCCACGACTAGGTAAATAGATGCACCCTCTGACCATTGGATTATCGTGGGGAATGATGCCCAAAGGGTTACAGAGGCAAGCTTCTATTTTTGGTATTAGTATTAGGTCAGATTCAAAAGTTTATACATGAACAAACCTAAACAAACTTAGAAGCTACAAAGTGGAAGTAAATATGGAGGCCATGTAAAGAAGAAAATTCCAGGCCAAAGACAATTACCATAATGCTTATACAATGCAAATTGTGGGTTCCACATACTAGTGAAGAGACTATTTTCCATCCTTGGCAGTTTCCTTGGTATTATGCTCGGTATTGGCTTCCTGCAGCAAATGTATGACTCTCTTCATTGTTGGCCAGTTGATGGGCAAGGTGCTTATGTAAAGGAGTCCTACTTTCAGAACCGTGGTCATTTCCTCCTTGAAGCAGTCCACAAACTCAAGATACAACACTTCAAGAAATCCATTATTTTTCTCTATTTTGTTACACACCCACTTCACAATATCTTCATCCTCTCCAATTTCTCGATCTATTGGTTTTCTTCCCATCACTAGCTCCAAGATCACCACTCCAAAACTATAGATGTCACTTGTTTCGGTCGTTGCTTTGTAGAAGTTATGTCTTCCTGAAATCCTTGCACTGTGGAATTTTTGTGTAGTGCTTCCTTCAAGTTCACTCAAAAAAAGAACACTAACAAACTCCACCATGATGATAATGGTAATCTAGGAATGGAAGGAACATAATTAATGTAAACCACAAATGATGAATTATTGAAATGTACAGGATCTAACTAATGAATCTCCTAACATCTATTGACTTCGATGAAGTCAGTTTACATCAATAAGGAAATTAGATAATAACATAAGGTGAGCAATAAAATTTGGAGTGATATTTATAGTGAAATAGGGTATGAACCTGTGTTAAGGTTGGCCACACTATATTGAAATTTGAAGTCCATAATGTGCACAGATTAGCATATGTAGGCTATAACAACAACCTTGACACATCCCAACTAATCATTATCTCATGGAAATACTAGAACAGATGGCAAAGGTATAATTTCTAAAATAAACTTGCATGGTTCAACTTTCCAGTGCTAACAAGTATATTGTTTATTCTAATTTCTAAGAGTGCACTTTACCGGTATTCATTCATAAAAAACACTCATCTTTAGACCACTTGTCAATAGAATGTACTTGTTTTTTATCACCTTTGGATATTAAAAAAAGTTTCTTATTTTCCCACCCCAATCTATACAAAGTGCATAATTTCACAAAAAATTTCTAGAACTCCATAGAAATATATCTATAGACAGCACCACCAGGCATTCCATAGACAACTTATTGATTGTTGGTTGCCAGGCGACATAGTCAGATACGCTACCGGTCTCCTCATTGACATGCCTAGCTTTGCAGATACCACCCCGTACTTCAAATCTTGTTCACGGTACCTATTACAATATAAGGATTTTCTTAAGTATTTAGTTAGTCTTAGGATTTAGCTCATTTTGTTCCCATATACACTGGAAAACCGAGGTGTTGAATGAGTCACAAGACTTTCCTATTTTCCACAACTAAGTATGCTTTCTTCTTTCACTAAATATGTAATTATGAATATGCACAAGAGGGATAAGCCATGTGTTTTGTAAAATTTAACACCATTCCTCTACATGATATTTTGTACCAACACCTACTATGAGTTTTTAGATTCAAGTGATCATGACAAGAGATGGGTAATTCACAAATTTCACTTTGATCTTATAAATATGGAGCACAATAATCAAGACCAAAATGGAACTCAATAACGAAACCATACCAAAATAAATCATGATTCCCAACAGCCAAGGCATTCCATAAACATGGAGACAGGATACCATAAATGCCATGATGAAAATAGATACCAAATATTTTGGAACTTCCATTTGAAACTTTTGGAGGTACTGCAAGGGGTGGCAGTAAGAACCAGGAAAACTACAAGAATTCAATGTCCTTGCTCCTATTTTTATTCTACAACACTCTACAAAGTATGACCTTGATCTATGAAGTATTTTTGCCTAGTGGTTCTAAGTTAATATTAAATGTTATATTCAGATAAAATAAATGAATAATTGAGAGGCCTTATGGGCTAATTTTTAATCCTTACACCAAAATCTCTTAATATTCAAGTCTATGGAACAACTCGTTCAAAATTCAAACTGGACTCGATTTTAAATGGAAAGCCTAAAACCAGCTAAGTAATTTACAAGTTAACATTTTGGATATAACTTCTGTTCAATTTATATGACAAGTTATGCCATAACCTTGAAACTAGTTTCTTAGCTAAAAGACTTTGTTAAGTCAACAATGTCAAAGAAAGATAGTCATGGCAAGAAAAATTCTCTTGTTTTTTCTAATGAGGGTGCATGTAACTTGATAAAGGTCGTATGAGAGTATCAAACCATAAACAATTTCACTAAAACATGGAAATGACAGATTCTTGTTAAGCAACAAAATCTTAGTTGAATATATGAAAAGCATCAAGCTAAATGACATAATTACACTAAAAGTAACTGTAAAAAAATGAAAATGCCATCATATACCATATGGTCTAGTTAGTTCTTCAAAAAGAGAAAGTGCAATTGCATGATCCAGCTACTCATCTTGATTCTGTAATGGACCATCCTAAACAAAAATGTCCACATACAATAATCAATGTTATCGTATTGGTTAGACTTTTGATATAATCAAATAAAGCATGTACTACATAGGAGAATAACTGGAAAGCACAACTAGAAATTAGAATCACAACATAACAATATAAAAGAACATGCAACAAGGAAGGAACAACTCCACAATTTGAGAAATGTGAACAATTCATGGGCATGTTCTTATATATTGATATAGATAACGAAATAGAAATCTAGATTTATGAAATTCAAGTATCACACAACAATGTCTTGAACAAATATCAATATGTAAAATAGTATTTTTTGCATTTGGATTTACCTTGCAGAACCTTGGGAAAAAGTTTCCACAGAAACAGCCAATAAACATAACAACATGGACCTCAGGAGAAATTGTGTAGGGGATAAAATATGAAGGTAAAGCACTAGAGAAGTATTCAAAGAAAATCATGAATAGCGTGTCTAGAAAGAACTGAGAACCCTCTGAAGTAAACCACACATTTATCATCGTGACTAGTACACTTGCAAAAAAATATCAGAATCAATTATGAACTATTCTACCAAAAAATAGTGAATTTTTCCACTAAAATACAGTTTCAAATTAATCACTAGCATGACACTAACTTTGTTAGAGCTAATAGATAGAAGACTGAAGTTTAAAAGACAATACACTCTGATGAATTAGATATTACCGTGGCATTAGAGGGCACATGCCAAATTTCATTATCATCTCCAAATGCACCCCTGCGTAGTGTCCATCTGACACTTTGTGACTTGTACCTTTAAAAGGCTTGCTCGGCCACTTCATCATTCGAGATTTAATGTGAGAGTATGATGGTACAATGTGACCTGCATGTCCCAAATAATATGAGCCAACAATGAAAACCATAATTAAATTATTAATGCCTTACTAATTTAATCCTTGAAAAGACGAAAAACATGAATCTAAGAAAGAAAATGATAAGGTTCTCTTTAACCAACTATTATATTTACAGATATGGCAGAATCTTTTATTGGTTGTTTCAGAATTTAAAGCATTTTACTTATTCTCTCAAACATATGAAAAGACACTAAAATTACCAAGGTCATATTTCAACAAAATTCTTGCAGAAAATCATATTGCAACTATGAAGATATTATTGCAAAAATCTTGCAGAAAATCAGATTGCAACTATGAAGATATTATTACAAAAATCTTGCAGAAAATCAGATTGCAACTATGAAGACATTGTTCTAAATTTTAAAAATTATAGTAATAAAATCCATCTTCATCATGACTTAACATTCTATATCATATTAGACAAATTTTGAGTCAGGGAACAAGTACAAGTTCAGAGTTAAAATATTTGTGTCAAGGAAAAGGAGATATCATATACAACTTTCTGAGTTGAGGCGTATCACTAGAGAACATAGTCTTGAGTCTTAAACTAGTACTTAATGAGGTACATCTGGAAATAAATGGGTACAAAATGTGAATTTATCCCTCATGAGTCATGGCGACCCACAGACAACTCCTGAGCCTTTACAACCACTACAACTGCACCCATCACACTACCATTTTAGGTTCAATTGTCCACACCTGAGGCTTGGCAAGTTGCAACCACTACAGCTGCACCCATTACACCACCTTTATTAGTTGAATTGTCCACATGTCCTAATCCATAGAAGATGTAGTTGAATTGTCCACATGTCCTAATCCATAGAAGACGTAGTTGAATTGTCCACATGTCCTAATCCACAGAAGATGTAGTTGAATAGTCTGTTGTGCTGAATTGCATAGCTTTTGCCCACAACTGACCATAAGTCCTTACATGTGATGAGTGCACCAGACATGTATCATGGGATCCACAAAACCTGCAAACACAATTATCCATGAAGTCTAGAACGAGGAGGATGTAACTGGCAAGAACAAAGTTGGCACAAATACTCCCTTGCAATGAAATTCCAAATGTGACTCCTCATGAATAGAGAGCCATTCTTATCAAAATATTCTAAGAGAAACATGTTTTAAAGCTAAATTGATACAATTCATTAACCACCCTGCCATCCTACCATGTCATATCACCTTAAGCACCCCCCAACATAGTGACTCCCTTGGTAGAAAAGACCAAGTAACTAAATAAGTTTGCTCAAAAATGTAAAAATAACATCCAGATATTGGAAGAATACACCAATGCCCAACATGCTTGGGACTAGCAGTTAGTAGCGAGGAGTTTCACACCTTTGGTCAAGATTCCATTTTCACAGGCTTCACCCATGGGGGATAGGAAGGGATTGAAATTATGGCATTAGGAGGTGATGAACCATGTGCATATATTGCAAACCCAAGCTTATCCTCATTCTCCTTAAGGCAAACACTGCTGACCAAGTTCCATTCAAATAGCCTTTACCCAGCACGTGGAGGTAGTCATTAAAATTACGTCATCAGGAAGTGATTACACTTGTGTACGTATTATGGACCCAGGGCTACCCCATGTTCTCTTTAAGGATTGCCAAAATATGTTTTTCAAGTGTGTTATGATCAAGTGGTAAATAAAATGTGCTATCATTATGGAGAATCAAGTGTAATATCCCCTCAAGAACATGATGTCATGATTTAATGTTGTCAATTTGTGTTATCATCTGATATCTCATCGATAAATAAGCCTAGGCAGTTGGTCCTAGGAAATTTCCTACATAATTGTGATGAAATAGATACACCTTGGTCATGGCATTTAGGCCAAAGGTAGGCCCACTTTGTTAACAAAGGCTTATTTAATAACCAGAATAAAAGAAGATAAATGTGTCAATGAATAAATGAATAAGAGAAGGGATAATAACATATGAAGAAGGTTCAAATTTGGCACATATTTCAAATTATATTTGTTAGGCCTAAAATCATGCAATCCATGCATAGAATGGTGTACCAAATAAAGCACTGGAATAGAATGTACATCATATCATGTTTAAACCTAGGCAACTGAAAAATAATTCATGTTCTACTCTAATCAAGAGAGTCCACATCTTAAAGAGCTCCCCATTGATTTATCAGATAATGTTATTCTAATGGGAGTGGATGTGAAGGAATTTCCTTAAAAAGCATTCCAATGAGAAGACATACACCTGACACAACAAACCCTATAATTTGGTAAAATTAGCACATTTCATGGGAACATTTTGGCTAAGAGGATGACAAAAGGCATCACACAGAATCTCTCTCCATTGTAAAGGCATGGATGGATTAATGGGAAATTCCCCTGTGAGCCTAGTTGAAGATCTACTGGAGAAAGAAAGCTTAAGGATTTATTTTTTAATATGTGGTTCATCATTGCATCCATATATTTGTTTCTCTATTGCTGTGAATTCACTAAAATTTTCCCACAAAAGTCTAATAACATAAAAAAATGAAGAAATTAACCATATACATGGGTGCACACCTTGATTGTTTTTTATATAATGATAGTTTTTCTCCTTAATTTCCATTGATCCTCCCCCTTATGGACTATATCATATTCTTTGAGTTTAGCTTGGATCAAATTATTTGTAGCCATGTTGTTTAAGGTGATGTCCTTATGAAGAATGAGCTTCTGGAATGCAAAGCCATGGCCATATTGTTTAAGGCAATGTCCTCTCATCCATTGTTAATCAAGGAAGTAATTTGCAGTCCTCAACATTAATCTCTTTTACAATGTCAAAGGTGACAATCCTCCTCATGGGAATTAATCATTAAAATACAAGTTCCCAAACCATTAAGTATCCTACCGTGCAATATGTCATCTTTGAGTTTGGAAAAGTCAAACTTGATCACCAATACCATGCTTGCAGGTCTTTGGAATGGGAAATTTTCCTGGTTATCCTCTATGATCATTTTTTGTCATGCCATGTTTGAGGGGACACCTAATGATATTTCTCACCAACACCATCTCCTACCTTGATTTATTCTCCTATGGGCCAAAATATGCTTTCTGTAAGAAAAACTTTGTTTTCTACCTATTATTTTCATAGTGCCAAAATGTCCACTTGCATGAAAAAATGCACGCCATGTACATAAATTACAAACCTGATGGATGATAAGGAAAAGGGGTTATCCTATATGCCATGAAACATCATATTCATAGTTAGAATGCACCCCAAAGTGTCAAAATTGCATGCCAGATGGAAAATTTGTATTTCTCACGTTAGAATTTGTGTTACAGCCTGACCTGATTGCACACAACCTCCTGCAGATGTACCTAAGGATAAGCCATAAAATATAGTGCTATATTATTTCTCCTTGTGCATCTTCCTACACTTCCATAATTCTAATTTACACCTTCAAGTGAGGGTACTAAGTCTACCAAAATGATTTCACTGTCTTCTGCTAAGTGCAAGTTGTCCTTAGTAACATGCATGTACAGGGCTCAGTAAAGATCAAAATTACGATTTTAAAATTTTTGTGCAGTTCTTAGAAAGTTATTGATATTTTTACATCATTAGAGTTTTACTTCTAATCTAAGAAGCCACTACTATGCAAAAATACTATGAAACTGCCAAATTACAAAACATGATAAATCTGGCTAGGGTGCCTTTAGAATTTTATATCCCAGAAGATACATGAGCACATATGGTGAAATATAGAGGATGATAGATAGAGTATTCCATCGTATACAACCCTACACAATCAAATTCCCAAGAACAACCTCCAATTTTGAGTTGTTAAGCATCAGACATAGCAATTTTCTTGGTCTGGCACTTTTCTCCAACTCTAGAAACACATGCAGGCTTAAAATAAATTTCATACCATGTTCTCATTATAAATCCAAATGCCAATTCTTGAACTTTGTGGTCTGCTCAAGCAAATAAACACAAATAAAAGAGGCAGCTTTACATGGAATCAAAGGTTTGAGAATTAATTATCCTATTTGCAACCATGGCATTACCTTAACAACAAAGCAAGCCCAAATCTTGTCACTGTGAGCTTCCATGACTTCCTTTAAAATCATAAGCCCCAAGCCTCGAATGATGTCAGCTATTTCAAGGAAGGGCCCCCGCTCCTCATAAAGCATCTACAATATTGGTGAAAACCAGCACAAGATAATGTTAAACCATGTCTCAAAATAACAAAAATGAGTTATTGAGTGCATATAAAAAACCTGTTAATATAAGAATTTAATTGACCTCTATGGCTGACTTATGTGAAACTGAACTATATATATATATATATATATATATATATATATATATATATATATATATATATATATATATATATATATATATATATATATATATATATATATATATATATATATATATATATATATATATATATATATATATATATATATATATATATATATATATATATATATATATATATATATATATATATATATATATATATATATATATATATATATATATATATATATATATATATATATATATATATATATATATATATATATATATATATATATATATATATATATATATATATATATATATATATATATATATATATATATATATATATATATATATATATATATATATATATATATAATCGGAATAATATATAAAATCGAAATAATATAGTCTTTTATTAGATGCAATATATGTATTTATATTTTTTTAAATTAAACATCTAATCTATATAATAATAGAGATAAAGTATCCCATTAATATCCACTTAACACAAGTCTAACTTATGTTGAGGCCCTTTGTTGGTGAAGCGAAGCCAACTCTGGGAGGTCAAACAGCTTCCCTCACACATGCACACAAGGGCTCTACACTTGTTGAGGTTTGAACTTGGGTTGTTTTCATGTTGCCCTCCCATCCCTCACACTAAACCACATCCCGTTGCAAGTATTAGGATGATATTAGTTTGTATTAATCTGTTTTTTATATAGTATAAATCTATCTCAGCTGGCTAATGTATGCTAAAGAATATCAATAACTGAAGCATATGTTTACAAGCATCAGTTTACTACGTAACACCATCATGACAAGCACCATTCAATGGAACTTCAACAAGAGTGGGGCAATGATCCACATGCATGGGAGTTGATGGGCGGACCAAATTCCATAATTAACTTTTATGTTTGATAGTGTTGACAGAGTTTAACATGTAATAAGACTCCAACTGCTAAACCTTGCGAAATTAAAATAAATGGAAAACATGAATGGTAATATAACAAAAAAAATTATTCACCCCTTGTCTTGGAAGCATCTTGTGTGATGTAGAGTATGCATAGAGAGCTTGGACTTGCTGCTGGCAATGATTTTCTCCATATTTTTTAAGAGAGGTTTGCATAGAGTAATTGATGCCAACATCCTAGAAACAAAAGTAAGTATAGACAATTGAGGGTGGATGGGGTAAAATATAAAATAGAATACCTTACATTGCACTGAATTTTGTGCATCATCTTCCCTACACTTCATCAGAGTTGATCTCTACTCCTGCAGGAAAACTGCATCCTGTGCATCAGATCTTCACAATGTTTAAATAAATGTCTTGCATAGGGTTGTGCATTGCAAAGTTTGACAAAGTCAGGAATCAATGTTTTCTGTGTGTAGTCTATGGTGAAAACCTTCAAGAGAAATGAAGGTCGTAGATAGAATTCACAAAAAATAATCCCTAGAGGTTACTCACAGTTGCAAACTTGACTTATGAAAGCTCATTTCCTTGATTATACAAGCAACAAGGAAAATATACAGCAGTTGTGGGAGAAGAGGAGGGCTTGCTAGCCTACGCAGATTAGCAGGTTGTGTGCTACAAGGCCTACAAGCAAAGCATTTATATTACTAGAGTTTCATGGGATAATGCCAGTGATAATCAATGCAAGGAATGTCTGGAATCTCTTTGGTTGTAAATTCATGTTACTTAAATGAATATGAGCAGGTCTACTAGAAAAACAGGGCTTTTTACCTGCTTCCCTGGGTTGTAGATTAAGCTAAACATGCTCCTTGGGTGCAGTAGCTAATGGTTCCGAGTTCATCAAGTCATTCATCAGCTTTTCGATTTTGTGAAATGAATTGCCTCCAAGGATATAAGATGGATCTTTGAATTAGTAATTGCACGAGATCTAGCAACAGAGTGAACACAGATTATGACAGGCACCAAAATTTGAGTTTAGGCTTAACAAGACAACTTAAATACCAAATCAGTATCATATAATTTGGATGAAACTTCCTCGAAGTTTCAACTTCAATCCACCATTCTATAGCATGGTTTTTAGGCTCCCTGGATCATGAATATTAACGATAATACAACTGAAAATTTCATTGGTCAATGCTCACTTTTAAGTTCTTATTACATCCCTTAATAGGGTGATTTATATTTAACGTTGATGTCTTGCTTTCATTTTCTTTTTCCAAACTTTATTTATGATTTAGGAAATGTTTTGATCAATTTTGGTGCTCACTGGAATCATTAATTTCGCAAAATGGTTTTAGAATAAATATATTTAACAATTTGCAAGTTTACTAATGTTTTTGACCTGTAGACTTTTGTTTTTGTTTTGCAACATATTAAAATTCAAGATGTCAGCATGAGCATGTAGAACAACATAAATTAAGACATGCATGAGGGAAGAGACTACTTACATTGTATTTATGGGTCTGCATTCATTGATGTGACCAAATATTTGGGGATTTCTTGTGAGATATTTATATTTCTGTTATGTATTGTTGGTTCTCTATGTCAGTGATTCCTGAAATTTTCCTGTGGCGAGTCTTTTTTTTCTAGCACAATCCTTTCAGACTACTCAATTTTTGTCTCATACTAATGGTTGATTTCTTCAGTTGTACTGAATCCCTACAAAGTAACATTAACAACAATTTCAGTGGGTTATGTTTTTTTAATTATTTGAATATATTTTCTAAATGTTGTTAGAGAATAAGCTGCAGTATTGTAGTGATTTCTAATGTTTATTTATGTTTGTGAATTAAGAGAGCTAGATTTGGATGTTGGACCATTGCAAAATTGGATGTGGAAAAAACCTTGTAATTTTTGAGAAATTTTTCTCTTGTCCAACAGATGCAAAAGTACGTAACTTCTGTATTTGCTACACACTGCCATGAATATGCCAAAGTGTTGTTTCTTTTTAGTTGGATGTCTCCATTTACGAAGGCGGTGTTAATTTATGTAGCCTTTCTTTCATGAAACTAAGGCAGAAGCTAATGTTTATTTCATCACTAATTGTGATGGAACGGGGACTTTCTCTGCTAGAAGATCAATATTAGTAGGATCAATACTGGAAGGAGATTTTAACACTTTGGTTTTTCCTTGGTTTTCCTCCAATCATTTGTAGAAAATTGGCACAACCAATCTAGGGTAGAAGTCATGGCGATTTATGATGAGATGGGTTATCCAAGAAATTGGATATTCTTTCTGTTCCCCTCGAAGGAGATTCAATGTGTGAAAATGAGGGTGAGGTTATGCATGATGATGGACTTAGTGAGAATGACATTGATGTGGATGAGCTTGAGAATCAGAAGTGGAAGGATCGCATCCGTCTTAGGCACATTAAGGAGCAACGGAAGGGAAAATATCACAGTGACACAGCAAAACAGAGACAGTCACAAGAACAAGCCCAAAGGAAAAAGATGTCTCAGGCAGAGGATGGTATACTAAAGTACATGTTGAAAATGATGGAAGTTTTCAAAGCACAAGCTTTTATATATGGCATTATTCCTGAAAAATGGAAGCCTGTAAGTGGAGCCTCTGACAATCTTAGAGCATGGTGGAAGGAGAAGGTCAAATTTGACAGAAATGGCCTTGCTGCAATCACCAAATATCAAGCATAACCTGTAGCAAATGAGGATAACATGGATGTGGCTCCTACTCCTCATACTCTTCAAGAACTTCAGGGCACCACTTTGGGTTTTCTTCTTTCTGCCCTTATGCAGCACTATGATATTAAGATGACAGCTAAAGAAAGTGCAACTTGGCTAGCAGTTGTTAACCAAGAGGAAGCATTGGCTCACCAGAAAAACTCTAATGCTTGTCCACCGACCAGTGCTACGGTGACTACACATGCTGGGTCTATGACATTAAGCAGCGGCAACGAGTATGATGAAGGTTTTGAAGATGATCTGAACTCTATTTATACAAATACTGATGTGAAGGATTGCAAACCACAAGACTTGGATCTCTTAAGTTCTGAGGTATAGGAATGCAAACCACGAGACTTTGACCATTTCAATGTAGGTATTTCAACTCAGGGAGTTTCGGCTCTTCAAGTAGGAGATAATGTAGATTTTATCAGAAAAAGAAAGTTACCACAAGAATCTCCATTGGAAGATCGAAAGGTCTATACATGTCCACATGAGCAGTGCCCTATCATGAGCGCCAACTTGGATTTTAAAATCAGAGTTTAAGAAATTCCCATCAGTCTACTTGTGCATATAGAACAGATTTGCAAGGCATGGGATATCAGAGACCAGAACCTCAAGAGAGTAAATCCTTATTTTGTGTATCTACGAGGCAGCCTAACTAGCTACAAGTTCAAGGAAAGGTGATTATTTTTCCATATGAGAAGGAAGGACATACGACATCCAATGGTAATGTGAATCTTAATCCTCTTGGCACTACAAGTTCAACAATTCCAACTAGTAATTAGTAGCCTATCAATGAATTACTTGTTTATATGATAGGTTGCATCAGAATAATACATCAACAATAGGGAACCTTAAGATGATGAATTATCACAATCGGCTTGAAGTGAAAATGCACCCTACTTCACAGGGTGGGGAAATTTTCAAAATTGCGCCTGATGATAACTTCTTTGGGCAAGGAGTCATTGCTAGAAACAATGGTTACAATTTTGGTTCAAACATCCAGCTGGTAATGGGAGAGGGCTTAAACCTTGATCAAAGCAGGGTCTACGATCAACCTTTTATACATCATTGCCAAGAAATGAATGGAGACATGAAATTTGTCTATGCATATAACAATATTCCAATTGACTATGCAGTCCCAGAGACGGTTTCTAAATATGATAATTCAATATGGTATTTTGGAGCATGACAAGAGTTATTATGAATATCTCATCATGGTACTTCTGAAACTCTATTCTACAAGGACTTCTAATTCTTTTTTTCACAAAGGAAAAATTCGTAACTTTTCATTAATAGATAAGTTACATGTTACATTTGCTAGTAGTTAAACTACTAAACTGTCTATCAATATAAAACTGTATGGAGCCAAGTTCTGGCTACCAATATAATACATACAATAATGCCACTGGTACAATCATAGATGTCTGCATATAACATCGCCCATAAGTTCGGTGCATAACTTACTGAATAATAGACAAAAAACAAAAAAATATAATAGCCGATACATAGTCCATGGGAGATAATGCAAAACAAAATAACCTCCCAAATCAGGCTATTCTATCAAACAACCCGTTGATCTGGTGCCTCATCCATAAAAGGCCGGTGAAAAAACCTGTACACATGTTCGCCAATCTGCTCTATAATGTGCCATGTGCCCCAAATCAGCTCCGAGGCTTCTTTGGACAGCTTATCAGCCACTTGGTTCCAAGACCTATAAATGTGAGCCACGGAGATGGAGTCAAATAATAACTTGAGATGATGAACCTCCCTCAGCAATGCAGTTAGTGTGTGCGTGTGACAACGTGCAACATTATTGAACCAGTTGATCACAAGAAGAGAGTCTCCAAATATTTGTATGGAATTGCAATGTTTTTCTCATGCAAAAATCAAAAGAAGTCTAAGGATTTGAAGTTCTGCAAAGTTGTTCAATCCAGGGCCCAGTCCCATCCTTATTTGATAATGGCAATGATCATTTATATATATAATGGCTCCCCCCCACAACCTTGTGGATTTTCCACGCCATCAAAATAAGCCCAGGGTCGGCATCGGTCAATCAATTCAAGGACAACAATCTTAGGAGGTCCCTGGTGCTTGTCAACAGGCAGGAGGTTATAGGTCGCAATGATCGCAGCACAGATGCGATCCCCGTTTATCGGTTGGCCGTTGAATATGAATTTATTACGGCCAATCCAAACTTCCCAAGCAAAGATCAGCGGGAGGTTCCGCAGTTTCGGGAGGTTGTTGTATAGCTGCCACCAGGACGTCCAGGCATCTAGTAGTGTGTTCCCCTACCAAGGATATTGGCATCCCAAGCAATTGACAGCCTGTGCCCAAATAGAAAAAATTACATTGCAACACAGGAAGAGGTGAGATGTATCATTGTTGTTTTTCAGGCAATAACAACATCTTGAGGGCCCATGGATGGCACGGTGATGGAGAAAATCCATGGTGGGGATGCAGTGATTTAAAATACACCAAAATAAGATTTTGTGTTTGTGTAGAGCTTTCAGTTTCCAAATGTTACGCCACCACCAGGCTTTTTGAGGTGGTTCCTTGTGTTGAATAAGTGATAGGTAGCCAAGCTTGGGTGTATATTGGCCTTTTGGTGAGCAAGCCCATATCAACTGATCTTCCTGATTCATGAGCCGGGTGTTTGTAGCTTTTAATGCCAAAATGTAATTGTTCCAATCCAGAAGACCATACCGTGGGATGTCAAGGTCAGCCGCAATCAACCAACTTTGTCCCTACCAGGTAGTGTGAAATGGATCCGCAATCTGAGCAAGGAAGGTGATGCCTCTGTGAGCCAAGTGCTTCAATAATGGAACAGGTAACAAATAAAATTCACCACTACCAGACCAAGAATCAGTACCAATGTGAATAGATTCCCCATATCCTATTTGCCACGAAAGACCCCTCTGAATGATATGAGCCTCTTTTGTGATCGCTTTCCAAATGATGGATGATCCAAATGTCGGCCCGATTTTGTCCCTGATCCAATCAAGGATATTCCTGGGCGCGATGTATTTTGTGACTATGACCTCCTTCCAGAGACTATTTCCAGTGATTAAATGCCAACACATTTTGGCAGCCAGAGCATTCGAGAAGAGATGGAGATCTTTGATCCCCCAACCACCCCATTTCTTGGGAATGTTGATGTGATCCCATGCAATCCAGGCAAATGTGTTATCCCTTTCCTAGTTGCGCCATAAGAAATGTCTGCAAATGCACTTGATACGGTTTGTAACACCAATCGATAACCAAGCCAGGGTCATCCAATAGACTGGAATGGCCTCCAGTACTGATTTTATGAGGACTAAGCGACCAACTCTGGATAGCCATCTATTGTACCAAACATTTATTCTGCGCTCAACTTTGGCTATGAGCCAATTCCAATCTTTGATTTGGTAATTGTTTGGTTTCATGAGATACCCCAAGTATTTCAATCCCTCACTGATATCAATACTGACATATGCAAATAGATGCATGGCGTTGCCTAGTTCCCGAGCTGAACATCCAGTCATGATAATAGATGACTTGAGGGAATTTGGGATCATTCTGGTGGCTCTGCAAAAACTTTGGAGAAGTATGTTAAATTGTACAGCATCCTGTTCAGAGCCATCAAGAAAGATTAGCACATAATCCACGAATAATAGATGAGTAAGATGTAATATGTCGTTTACCCGGAGACCATGCATGGTCCCCCGAGCCTTTCAATTTTTTATAAGAACTGAGAGACCCTCCATAACCAGGACAAATAATAAATGTGATAGAGGACATCCTTGGCGAAGGCCTCTGCCTGCATGAAAGAAATCAGATGTAGTGCCATTGAGGAGTATGCTGAAAGTAGCATGACAGATGCATCCCATAATCCAGTTGATAAAAGTATGAGGAAATCCAGTTTGAATGAGAATGAGGCGAAAGTAGCTCCAATTTCCTGATCAAAAGCCTTTTCCAGGTCAATCTTGAGTATGGTGGATTTAATATGTTTGGTTTTAATGGAGTGGAGGGCTTCTTGGGCAGTGCCAATCGCTTTGTGGATTTGCCTATGATGAAGAAAGGAAAATTGTTCCTTAGCTATGTGATTAGAAAGGAAAGGCTTAATGCGATTAGCAATGATCTTAGAGATAATCTTGTAGATGCAGTTACAGAGAGAGATTGGTCTGTAGTATTGAAAGCCGGATGGGTGATCGGATTTTGGAATGAGCGCAATAAAAGTGGAGTTAAATCCATCATAAATTTGACCCCTCACTCTGTTGTCTTCTATCATAATCAGTATGTCATTTGTCATCAACTCGAAGAAATGAATGAATAACTCAATGGGCCAGCCATCAGGCCCAGGAATTTTGTCTCTTTTGAACCATTTCAATACCCCCTCCAGCTCCCCCATGGAGACTGGTGCATTGAGTTCATCCTCCTGCTCAGGTTCCACAAATCTATTGAAGGATTGAGTAATTTGCATAATATCTGGGAGATCAATGTGAAGAGGAGCTTTGTAAAGGTTAGTGAAATACTGAGTACCCAAATCATGTAATTGTGATTGAGTACGAGCCACGAACCCATGTTGATCAGTAAGTTCCCAAATAGAGTTTGCAGTCCTGCGACCATTAGCATGTTGCTGAAAAATTTTTGTATTTTCATCTCCTGTCTGAAGCCAAATAGCTCTACTCTTGAGTCTCCAATCCTCCTCTTTTTGTCTCAGGAGATTTTCCTTTGTATTTTCAAGAGCTATAAGGTACTATTTAGTGGCGTTGGTCCGATATCCAGTAAGATAAGAGTTATTAATTTGGGCAATTTCTAGCTCAATCCGGTTGAGTTCTTCATGTTCCAAACGCTTTTTGTTCTTAGCCCAATTGATAGACAGGCGCTTAATGTGAGATAGGTTATTATTAAAGATCCAGGCAGCATCACTATCAGGATTTTGTAGACAATGCTGCCAGGCCTGAACCACCATCTCATGATAATCTGGGTCTTGTAGCCATCTGGAGTTAAATTTAAATGGTGGTCGCGCCCTGATAGGACCACACTCAAATTCTAGAAATATAGGGGAATGATCAGACATTCCCCCCTGCCCCACCCATTGACGAGCACGATCTAAAGTTTTAAGAAGAGGCTGCTTGATCAGAAATCTGTCCAATCTGCGAGCCAGAGCCGCATCACCAGTCCTCCTATTCCTCCATGTGGGCTTAATCTTTGTAATCTGGATGTCCATAAGATCAACTTCCACGAGTTTAGTACAGAAATACTCAGCAAGTGGATCAGGGATAGCATGAGTACCCCAAGATTCAGATATGCCTAATGAGAAGTTCAAATCACCACCCATGATTATATTAGGGTGGGTAAACAATGAGCAGGCTAGTAATGAATTCCAATAGACATCTCTATTTATGCAGGGTCCATAGACATTGATCAGGGTAAGCACCTGCTCAGAGTGGCCTAATTTTATATCCATGCCAAGTACCCCAGCCCGAACCCAGCAGTTGATCACCCGGGTGGTTCTTCGGTTGATGCCCAGAGCGCAGCCACCAGATCTTCCATGAGCATCCAATGTGATGAAAGTCCAGTTAGGAAGAAAGGATTTAAGAATATTAGCAACTGAATCCCCTCCCCTAAAGTTTCTTGTAGGAATAAAATTTCAATAGGCTTCTGAGAAATTAATTCCTTAAGTGCCAATCTCTTATCGGGGTTTGCCAGTCCCCTGCAGTTGTAGGAAAGGCAGATCATGATGTAACCCCTGGATAGGGTCACCTTGCTCTAAGAACCCGCATAAGGGATGATTGTGTACCTTCCTCCACTTCTAGATTGGCCCGTTTAATAGCTTTTGACATAGCTGATGGTCTGCCTCTGATTTTGTTAGGATGGAAATTCGGCCCTGAGCCAATACCAAAAACTTCCACAGACTGTGGTAAAGTAATAGATCTCAAAAAGTAGTTGTGTTTTGAATTGGATGACACCGAGCAGGTGGATGGATGGCAAGAGGTAGGGACAACAGAAGTATGATTTATAATGGGGGTGAAAGATGGCAGGGCTTGTGCAATAGTACAACAAATTGGTGGGTAACACTGTGCAGATATAACAGATACAGTAGATAAACAATGAGAATTAATGGATGATAAATTGGAAGAGATAATTAAATTCATAGATTCAGGTGTAGGAGTGGTACCCGGAATAGTCGAAGAGTGGTGAGAAGCCGCAGGAGTGGATGGTGCATGTGATCTGGGCTGTGTAGTTGGCCAAGTAGGAAACTGATGGGTCGATACCAGCTCTGCAGCAGAAGTATCCGGCTCAGCCAGCTGCTCACCCCCCGAGGCCTGGCAGGTGCTGGTGATGGGCTCTGTCTAGGTGGCCACAAAGTGAGATTTCTTGTGAACCTGCTTGGTGAATCCCTGCTTTGGGCATTCCTTATACAAATGCCCCACTTCATGGCATTTCCTGCATCTAAACAGAACCCCTTCATAATCAAGAACATGTTGCCACATCATTCCATTAAAGAGCATAATGAGGTTGTCGTGCAGACCATCCCTAGTGTCAAGGAAGATCAGAATGCGAGCAACTGCCCTACTGCTGGTGTCTAGATAAGACTTGTCATGGTCAAGATAGAGCCAAAATTGACCCCCAATATTCCGAAGAGCAGTGTCATTCCATAATTGAACAGGAAATCTAGGCAATCGCATCCAGATAGGTCCAGCGCCAGCATTTTCTTTGTTGGGATCAAAAAGCGGAACCCATCGTTTGAGATGAACATGGTGCATTTCAATGTGCCAGTATTTCCTGAGAGCCCAATCAGATTGTTCCGACTGAGCAAAGGTGAGGGAAAACCAACCTTTTGTAAGCAGTAATACTTCTGGGAGGGTTTCAAGAGAACCTCCCCAAATCTCACGGGTCCATTGTTTCAGCCGCACAGTGGAATATTTCCGGCCTCTCACCTTCCCTACTATCATAGTGGTAGAAATATGTGCCAGATCTACCATTTTTCATTCACGACCAAAGTTTGTAATCTTGTTGCACTTGTTCTTTGTAATCATGTGCTTCTTGCCTTTGTTAGCACTCCCCAGGGCCGGGTCTTCAGTATTATCAGAATCTGAGGATGAATTTGGCCTGTCCGAGATAAGAGCATCCTCAGGAATTTTTTAGAATTCCCCTGAAGCCGAGGGAGGTGCACACTCCGCACGCTCACCGATAGTCACTCCCCCACAACCCACTTCGCAAACAGCAGTGCCGCAGAGAGGAACAAACCCACCAATATTTAAATTTTATAGTGTTTGAGTCGTCTCCCCTATGCTCTGAAGCGCATCATCCGCAAATGGCTCCAATGACCCAAAATCACCTAGAGCCAAGCTAGTGTTTCCAGCCAGTGAGAAGCCCCATAACCCATGATTCAAGGGTGAGGGTGTGGAAAAGAAAAATTGATCAAATTCCCTAATGGGTGATGAGCAACCCGCCACATCTGAAGGGGTAAGCTGCGATGGTGCCGAGGTGGCTGGAACGGGGGCCATGTCATCCATCTCTTCCGCCTTTGCATGAGGATTGTTCCCCCAAATGTCCACGCCAGACAGCGTATCCTCCATGTAGTCCACCTCATCCTTGTAGGCACTCATTGTTCAGCAAGTCAATCCGGAGCCAAGACCTGTTCAATAAGCAGTGGGAACCAAGGGCCCGAACTGACAGGCCAATTCAAAAGCTGGTGCAGTAAAAACAAAGGGCGCCAGACACCAAAAGTAGATGAAACCCACCCCGAGAGTAGAGCCCACCTAGTCCTTGTGCAATGGCCGACAGGGTTCACGGCCCACATCCAAACCCCACACGACAGTAATAAACAAAGCCCGATGCAGCGGGCGAAATCAGGAAAGCCCCTATCTGAACAACAGGATAGGCCAACAATGCGAAGACAAAACCAGATGGTCTGAAAACCAAAACAGGTGCCGATAGGTCCCTAAATGCAGACCATTAAGATTGAATAACGAGCCCGATGAAACAGTAGTGCCCGAAAATCGACAGGTAAACCAAGTAGGGCGGCCGCCATGGCTAGGGTTTCAAGCTCGCAATCTCTCATATCTCTTGTGTTGAATATCAATTTGTCACTCCCTGAGAGGTGCCTCCTAGGCTAACATCTTAAAACTTGGCAATCAAGGACTTATAATTCTATTATAGTTCCTGAATCATATCATTAGAGGACCACTCTTACAAACAACTACCTGGAGTCATTTTTATTAGATAGAAACCTATAGAGGGAAATTGTCATTTGTATGGGCACTTTCATGTAGAGAAATGTCAATTCAAGAAGATGATGATCTGTCATCTGTATGATTTGTGCATGATGATTTAGGTTTTTGCTGTGTATTTGGTTTGGAAATTGTGAAAGAATCCTTAATTTATTATGTGTGTAACTGTGTAGTTGGTCACAAGTTTGTCTTCTATAATCAGAGAATATAGACACATGGAGGTGAATCAAATAGAATTGTGTTTGATCGTTTATTTCTTCTATGTGCATGAATTTATTTCATTATGATATGACACTTGATTATCTGAATTGATGTGCTAGATAAACTTGGTGGTTTGTTGAATCTACTTCTTTTGGAAAGCAACCAAAGAAAACCAAAAAAGTTTCTCTTCTTTTGGGATGTGGAGGCTAAGGGAGATTTAATTCAGGTTCAATTGTCCAGTGCATCCCTTTAATCAACATGTTTATTGGAGAACCCTAAATACTCTTCTAAAACTTATTTGATGAAATCTAGTATAATTTCTATGTAGGTAAAATTTATAATTGTCAGTACCCGTGTCATATAGAAATGTATTCGAATTTTAATACAGGGAATTGACCTTGTACATTGATAAAGTTGCTTAATGGTGATGTTAAACTTTTATAATTAACTTGTCTGGCTGCTTTCCCTGCTTGTTCAACAATAGGGTCTTTACTGTAATGTATTTTAAATTTATTGGTTGTTTTCCCTGTCTGTTCACCAATAGGGTCTTTACTGTAATGTCTTTTAAATCTATTGACGCTCTCTACCATGAGGCCTGCTCCTTTGTAGTGCAACCACTGCAGCTCTTGGAGCTTGATCTACAACTATCATGAGGTTTTCTCCTTCGTAGATTGTTTCTCCTGCAAACATTGAGCCCATTAAGTTGTTGCAGGCTTGCTCCACTTCTAGAAGTTTGATTTAATCTTTGCAATAGGATTCAAACAATTTTTTTTCATACTCCAGTTTGATGTACGAAGAGACTAGCTCTTTTGTGAGCGGAATAACTTATTGTGGTGGATGCTCAACTCTATGGTGTACTTCAACAACTAGATTCTCTAGAGATTTCCATTAACACTTTGAAAACAGTAATGCAGGGCTGACCCAGTTAAAGGGGTCCTCATCGAATGTTGCAGAAGGTTTTCTCTACTTTAATTAAAAAACGCACTATAGCTCTGCTCCACTGCTCAGATGCATGCAAGGGTTATTTCTATTCATAAATGACCAAGGACCATCACACGCCTCTTCATCCTCACAATGTTTCTGCCAAAGTTATTCTATGTATCGGTGCGTGATTTCAAATTTGAAACGACTAGCTGTGAAGATCCCTTTCGCTGTAAGGGAATTCTCGAGTTTTACTTTTGGTGATCGGACCAGACCGACTACTATCCAACAAAAATGAGGTTTCTGATGCACTCGCTGGAAGTTTTCCGTTGAGTACTTGGACGAGGATTGCAGGGCCAGCGAATTTCCTCAACATTTATAAGCACCACACGGTTTCCTACTCTATCTGCAACATTACCATTGTTGTGCCAGCAGGTACCCTAACAAGCCAAAATTGTACACATTCTATCAAACTCTAATAGGTTGGCAGCAGTCATTTTTCTGAATATTGAAAAAATCGTAGAGGAGATTCAATTTGTGGTTCAGCAGGTCAGTTGTGGAGATTGACAGAGGGAAACTGCCCATTGTCGACACTTTAAATTATTTTAGAAATTTACTCGCTTTCCGTCCTTTCTAATTCTATACCAAATACTTCTTAGTTCTCAAATTATTCAACATAGGTATGGGTTTCAAACCTATTATTATCGATGACCTTCTATATAACTCAAATAGAGTTGGCTTGAAAGCTCCCTTAACTATCCCCTTTTAGAAGTTACTCGCTTTCTGTTCCTTTCTAATTCTATACCAAATGATGTTTAGTTCTCAAATTATTCAACATATGTATGGGTTTCAAACCTATTATTGCCGATGACCTTGTATATAACTCAAATAGAGTTGGCTTGAAAGCTCCCTTAACTATCCCAATCTTCAATTAGAAGCTAAATGGAAGTCTCGGTAAAGGAGATGGATTGTCTCTTGACTATTCTTGTTGAGAAGAAGCGGAAGATGGAACAAGAGGATTAATATGGAGATACTCTTGGGCTTCTTGCAACGATTGAGGTAGCGGAAGCAGGCAACATTGAATGAGGTACAAGTTGATCTCCATTATATAAAGGATCACGTATTAGGAAACAAAGACTGGAATTGTCTAGAGCTAAAGAACGATATTCTAGGAAACTACATATGCTTTTAGATGAACCAATAGACACTACATTAGGTCTTGTTGCAATTGATGATGGAAATTATGTTCGCACGGATTTTGTACGTGGTGGCCAAGGTGATGTTATGCCAGGGAAATTTCAGCAGAAAAAAGGCTGAAATCAAAGCACAAGCTAGTTCTTAAGGGATGCAAAAGAGAGCTATTTTTTGTCATTTTGATTCTCAGGTTTTGCCTACTTTGTTAATACAAGAGTATTACTTGCAGATTTTGATGATTTACAAGAGTGTTACTTGAAAAAGAGGCAACACTACAATTACGAAAACAATGTGATCACGGTTTGTAAAAAGAAAGAAATGGGAATAGTATTAGTAAAGAAGGCTATCGTGGAAGCCTCAAGGAATTCCAATCTATTATCACAACATATAAAACCATTTGCAACCCAGTTTCCATTAATTCCAAATTTTTCTTGAATATAAAATCTCAAACGAGTCAAATGTCATGTAAATGTAGTCGAGTTTTTAAGCAAGTGAATAAAGAAACAGGCGATCTCACCTTAGCAATTTCTTCAGTACCCACGAGGGTTTCAAAGGCTCGAGAAATGGAAGAAGGATAACCGTGGAAATTTACAACAAAATATGTGGCGTCCAGTATCACTTCCGACATGATTTCGTCCTCAATTACTCCCATCTCTGCATTATTCACAAAACGTTGTGACCCTTAGAACCCCACATAAACCCTCTTCAAGAATCGTTGGGCTTGGATTTAGCCTGCAGTTTTCTCTTTTTCAAATTCCTTTTACTTGCATGGGCTCTAGAATTCCTGTGTTTTGCATATGACTATCAAACATCCACAAAATAGCACTTAAATCGCTTAAATCGATGTTAGGGTGCTTTTTTTTAATTTTTTATTAGGGTGTTTTTTTTTTTAATGTTGGACTATGGTCGTATTCATCAAAACAGGCTTAATGGGGAATCAAACACATGTGGTGAGGGAATTAATAGCCTGCCTCAACCACCCAGTTTACTCTTACTTGAGGTTGATGTTATGGTGCTTTCACATGAATGTGGATTTTATGCCAATTGCACTCGATAATGTGGGTTTTTTCTTTGTTCAAAATTTGTGGATGCTTTTGTATTTAATTTTTTTATAACATAAGGGACAACCCTTCCAATTTCATTTGCATTGGGTTTTCAAGCTTTTTCATCAATGAACCTTTCGTCGGTTTAAACTAAGTATGACATCAATTATTTCTAATAATTAGTTGTAATTTTTTTATCATCGGTATCCACAAGTTTTACACTACTCAAAGCCTAGATAAATGAGATTCAACCTTGTTAAAAAAATTTGGAAATAAATTGTGTAGATGTTTACCTTATTCGACATTTTGGGTGAACAATCTACCCATCGTAAGGAACTAGAAAGTAAACATATGATACTTTATCTTGTCCATACTTTATCAATTTTAATTCATGGCATGCTTCATTTTTGTAGGTCCATTTGAGGAATAAATTATTGAATGACAATAGCTTAGTAAATATTTACCTTCACATTTTTACTAGGCACAAATCATGTTATTGGCCAGAAAAAATTAACATTTTCAAGGGAATGATTAATTCCCAATGGTTTTCCAATCACCTAAGTTCTCTCTCTCATCACCCCCTACCTTATTAATAATAATGAGTCAGTGGAGTGGCAGCCTAATATTCATATAAGCAACAACTATCAATTAGGCATTGAGACTCTGAATCATGCCCATGAGATTCAACGTATAATAAAGTACTTTCTTAGTTTTGAAAACTCATATTTTCTTTAAGTGTTTCATTTACATTTCTTTTTTTCTTTAAGGAAGAGGGATTTATTTTGGGAGGGGTCTATTTCACATGTGTTCATGAGGTGGGTCAATCCATGGCAAATGCCTCTCCAAAGGCATGTTAAACACCTTACCTTCTAAATAAGTCTCATCTCATGTGCCCTTAAAAGAATTGCAAGAGGCCTCTCCCTATCTCTTTATTTCCACTTTAAAGTGAATAAGTGCATTGAAGCTTTTTAATTATCACTCATTATAATATAACATAAAAAGTCAAATAATTCAATTGGGTTTATCTCAAGTGGTTGGGAAGAATGGTTGTTATCTCCCACACCTAGATTCAATTCCTTGCAAGTGATATGATGATGAGAAATATTTTTGTAATGGCTAGGTGACTATGAATATTGTTGTATTGACCCTCACACTCACCCTCGGACTAAGAAAGGGGATAATTTCCCTTGAAAAATAAATAAGTCAAATGAAAGGAACGAAGCATGGAAACTTGAGCTGATGGGTAGGAATGAATGAAGTTTTGTTTATTGTGAGAGAGAAATTTGGTGGATCAAAGAGAGAAGGCACACTTTTATTCTCTTGACTGACCATGTCAAGAGGAGGAGGAACCATGTAGGATCTATGTTTTGACTTCATGAATTGGCATGCACTTTTCTTTCTTTCTGGATGATGGCCATTATCTAGTAATTATGTGCATTGGGATAGTTAGAGTATCATAATATCATAAATAAAAGAAATAAATCATTCAATATATTTATGTTTTCCTTTTGTCAATAACACTTGACTTGTTCATTAGCACACTAACACAATAATGCAAAAAAAAAAAAAGATAATGACCAAAAGAGTAAAAAGTAGCTTTATTATTGCGAATGTGAATCAAAACCAAGCATAAAAGGCATGCAATAAAGTAAGCCATCTCTTTCTTCAAAGGTTAGTTATTTTTTCTCGTGCCTTTGGAATGGAAAATAACGCTTCATTACTTCTTGTTGCATTTGAGAGAGATACTTTACCTCTACATGCACATGAGCATAAGTTGAGTTGGCGAGGTCAGATTTAAATAATATCCTTATAAAGGTCAATGGGTGTTGATCCCAGTTGTGCTACATGGCTATGAAAATTTTAGAGTCGTTATCAAGGAGATTACATAAAATCGTGATTACATATATAAAGATCATATAAGTCACTAACAAACCTTGAGGTAAACGGGTTGTTTGTCCAAGGCTTTATAAGTATTCTGACTAAGTAATGGCATTACCTTAGTTAGAAGGTAAGGTTCTCCTTATTTCTTCACACCCCCCCCCCACACTTCAAATGTTAGACCAAATAAGAAAGCATCGACACCCTTATCCTTGTGAAAATGAGAAGAATGTAGACTTGACTAGATTGACCTCCCCAACTCCTTACTTCTTGAATCATTCACTCACCTTACTGAAATGGTTAGATGATAGTTTGGTTTCACGAGGTGCTCTCTACTTTCTCGTGGTTAATTAAGAATATGAGTGAGAAGACTCAAAGCCCTTCTTAAAGTTAAAATACTAAGTGATGAAGAGAAAGAGAATGGTTTTTGGTGATGGGAAGGGCATATTGAAGGTCAAGAGCTACATTGGAGGTTCTCTTGCGACTTCTTTCTTAATTCAAGGTTCATTTGGCGTCTTGTTTGAGATTGGGGTGTTTATCATTCCATTACATGGTTTTATGGTCTTGTAGCATAGGTGTGATTAGTTCCATCATCCATACATTAGTGTTTTTTATGGGAAATAGGCTAATATGGTGCCCAACAGTGGGGGTGAGTATGTTGGCCTTGATTATTATGGGTAGGGGAGTGCAAATATAGAGTGGAGGTTTTTCAAACCAGAATAAAGTTGTGAATATCAAAAGTTCTTACAAAAAAGAAGGGAAACGTTTTAATTAAATCAACATTTCATATCAATTTAAAATTGTATATATGTTGAAGGTTGAACTTTGATAATTGATATTGTTATGCTCTCTTTTTTTCCATCAAATATATATATCCTAAGGAAACCCACTAGGAAATTCCCCTCATTCTAAATATGGTACCCAGGATAAAGTGGATTCTTTGGGGCTCAAGTCTAATACAACAATATACTTATTAAGGGCTCAACATATCACTTGTAAGAAATTATCCTAGGTGAGAAGGAAGACACTTCTCTCAACCACGTAGACTAGACCCAATTGACTAATATGATTATGCTCTATTTCAACTATCAAACCATAACTTGATGACCTTTATCTCAATCAATAAACCACAACTCCATAGATACAAGAAAGAATATTGAATATACAAAAAAATTTGGCAAAATCTAATAAAATGTCATGCCAACAAAATAACACAAAGTTGTAAATTATATGTAGTACTGTGATGAATGTTAGCCTTGGGTAGACATCACCATATGTAAATATTTTTTATTTTTATTTTAATTTCATGAAACTGACTATGAGGCAACATGAACCTAGGTGGATGACATGTAAAACCCTATCAAATAAAATTTTAAAAATTTATGTGTGATAGCAGTTCCTTTGACCACGCGCAACTCCCTAAATGCCACAAGTGTCAATTGTCTATAATTCATAGTTAGCGTTATTAGCACGTTAATAATTTTTGAGATCAAAGCTTGGTCATCATGTTCCAATCTAAGTGTAAGAATAAAACTCTATGTCATCGCGGACCATTCACTAGTGCCTCTGCACATCTCTGTCTCAAAGTACCATTCAATAGGCATCTTTCCTAACGTGTGAATAAACATATGGACCCATTTAGGTCTTGGATATATACCCCATACCTGATTCCATCTGGCCAAATGTTTGCGCGGATCCTCTTTGCCAGAGTATACATCTTCCATTTTAATAACTGGACATTCAAACCACAACCTCATCATGTGCGCACATTCCTCCCAGTTACCCACATTCTCCTTGTGATTTTCCCACCATCTTGCTGGAGTAGTGCACAAGCCAAGGTCCAGGGCATTGAATCTTTGTCCTTCTGACACATTCCTTTACAACTCTATGATAAACATGTTGACATCAGTGGAGCCATCATAGTGCGGTAAATCATGTATCTCAGATGTAATACAACGCAAAGATCGGGTCACACGATTACAGCGCAATGGAGACACCTCATGCAGGCGGTTCTGCCAATTTTCTAGTTCTTCATCAGTCTGAAAAACAAGAGCTATCCTTCTCCCACTTAAGATTCCCATTTGTTGTTGGATTAATCCAGTCTTCCTCATGCAAAGTTATCTTATAGATTTGAACGATCTCGTCCACAGCGCGTATTGTTTTTGTATATATTTGGCCTTCTGCAGGATCTATAGTAATGATGACCCCATCTCCATTGCTTTCAAATTCCATCCTCCTTCTCTTTAAATTGATGACACCATCCATGTCAATGGCCCAATCCAATCCTAGCAGCGCAGGATATGGATCAGTATCATCTACAATTTGTATGACTACAAAGTATGTTATCACCTTAACGCCCTCTATATTGACCACAACTTCTAACAGCCTCCCTAAAGGAATGATCTTTTGCTGATTGGCCATGCACAACTGAATGGTAGACCATTCCAGCTTTGGCTCTCCCATGCGCTGCCATGTTTGCTTAGGTATAACATTAGCATCTGATCCCAGTTCTAGAATAACTTGTTCCATTTCATAAGTACCATTCTGTGAAGTCATACGCATCTCCTTACCCATTCTCTTCTTGTTTTTGCATATTTTATTGACTTCTTGTTGTTCTTTCTCTGTGAAATTACCTATTAATGATTGCAAATTTTGATAGCCTTCTTGTTACACAGCAACTTTATACATGCTTGTAGAAATGGTTTAATCTCCTCATCTCTTCCTGCTTCCCTCATTGTTCTACCAGATGTTGATGTACTTCCTTCTGCAAATTATTTCTGTTCTTCAATAAAGGTATCTTTTGCACGCTGAAGATTGAATCCTTCTTTGTTTTCAGGTGCTTTATGGATCCATACATCAGTGGCTGGTTGCTTTCCTTTATCTTCATTGGTGGCTACACCAATCCTGGTAACCATATTCACACAGGGGTCTTCTTCACGAGTTTCTGTGTGAACCATCTGAAGATTTTGTGTCGGGGTTTACGTCTTCTTTTCCTGCATTTTAGCAATAAAGACAAGACAATCTTCTATGACATGATCAAATTGTCTACAATACTTGTAGGACTGTCGTGTTGGATTTGGACAGTCACGCGCATAATGGCCAACATCTCCACAGTTATAGCAAATCACTTGTCATCTTCCTCGGCCGACTGATCCACCTCCTCAGCCTCTTCCTCTGCCTTGGAATCCTCCACGCCAAGAAGGGGGTGCTGGTGATGTAGGCTCAACCTACATTCTATATATCTCTGCTTTATCCAACATCATATCATAGCTACGACAATGTTGCTCATCATTCCCTAATGACGAACAGAATTTGAAAAATAACTGCTTCAAGTCAGGTCAATATTTTCCAATCCTTGGGCAAGAATTTGTGACATGTAATCCATCAATCTAAAAAATAATGCACCATACATGATTCTTCAATGGGATAGGACCTCCAGCATTCAGATAATTGTTGAAGATGGGACACTGGTCTTTATGGTGCCCAGAAGATTTGCATTTTATACACCACACCTCTGCACAGACCTCCTTGCCTTTGTCTTTGCATAGACTTTGAATTTCTAGATGCATGGCTTCCAGCTGATTCTGAATCTGTTGAGTTCCCAGTGCAATAGGTGTTGGGGTAGCCTCCAATTTCATTGCGACCTCCACAACCTCAGCTTGTGTGGAAATATTTTTCTGACCTAATGGCTAGTGCAGATGCAGCAGAAACACAGAAATGAACCATTCCTTATGCTGAGTATCATCAATAACAAATCTGCCATCTCTGATGGTGAGCTTCAACCTTTGGTTGACCTCCCATAAAGATTCATTAAGATCTTTATGAATATCCTTCATTTATGTCACCAGCTACGTGTATGACTTAGGTTTCTTAAACTGCTACTTTAGGGCCACTTTAATTTATTCCAAGGTAGCATTAGGGTTTGCTTGAGCGTACCTAATGTACCAGTCTAATGCGCAATCTTGGAATGCAGTAGCCAGTTGCGTTGTTCTAATATCAATATTGTTAACTTTCTGAGCCTGCCATACGACCTCAATCACAAACCAGAAGTGATCAATATCCTCATTTACAATGCCTCTGAAATTAGGTAACTTCATTTATGCAGCCATATCTACTTCAGGGAAAGGTGGAGGTGGTGGTAGAGATGGATTGTGCAGTGGAGTAGGTGTCATGTGACGTGAGTTTAGAAGTGGAGTGGATGGAGTGGGAAAAAGACTCAAGGGTCTTTGTTGTGATTAGATTTCTTCTTTAGAGTCACTTGAGCTAGCAGTTTCTGGTTCAGGTTCACTATCAAATATATGCTTCAGAGGGCTATAAATAAAAAATTTAGAATCTTCACGATAAATTCTTCCACTGCGTATAATTGAACCTATTTGATGCATTCAAGAAGTATGTTTACTCAAACAAACCCATTCACACAATAGCATTTTCAGTAATAAATTCAATAAGTGCAGGAACTTAACTCTCGGGCCTTTGAAAAACATTCTTTCTGCTTCATAATATGACACAAATTGGTCAATGGAAAATTTAGTCACAAAGCCTCCCAAGAGGCGATCGATCCAGTGACCTACTGCGCAGGTGATCTTATTGTCAAACTTCTCTACTTGCTGGATCAATTCATGAGTCCACTTAGTGACTATCTCATCCTTTATGCGGTGATGGAATTCAGCTAAGCACGACAACCACTCTTGTAGTTCGTGTGCAAAGGAAAAAAAATAATATTTCATGCACCTCTATATAAATATATTTTTGTACCGACGTCAGATAACTTATTACCTATATTCTCTTGGAGCGAAAATTCAAGGATCTTTCTATCCAGCCAATCTTGTAATTCGTTTCGTGATAGATGCCACAACATTAAATCTCCCTCAAAATGATCCTGGTCTTGGCAACAAAACCATTTGTTGGCTTGAGGGGTCCTGAGTGAGGTTCATATTTTATGGAACCCTCCAACTATTGGCCCTTTCGGCAGTGATCTACTTGTGCAGACCAAAGTCTCACCCGAAGCAGTATGGGGGTGGGGGGGGGGGGGGGGGGGTGTGGTTGCTGGAACCAGGTTTCCCCACCTTGAGGGAGAAATTAATGAAGTGGTTCTCAGCAAAACCAAATGTGAACATATACGTAGGCATGCAACAATATATAACAGTCTCGTAGATAATGCGCAGTCATTAACAGAATAACACAAAATTGTTATTGCCTTAGCGCAGATAAACAAAAAAAAACCAGATCCAAATTTTAACCAATGCAGATATTTAAACAGATTTATTAACCATCAATAACCATTCATAATCATATCAGATATCCTTGCACAATCATCAATAAGTAAGACAAATAATATGATCTTAATAGAATATAAGCAGTAAACGACTCAGATGCATAACACAGTGAACTTGCCAAAAACTGTCCTTTCTATTAGCTTCAGATCTGTCAATCAATACATCCACTTTCCCTTACAAAACCCTTCCACACACACAGCTGATGGAGTCCGAACATAGCCAGGAATGGGTATTCACGCACACAGCCAATAGGAGCCTTTCAACCCAACCCAAACAACCCTTACTAACACATAAACTTATTATAACATCAATAATTCATTACCCAACTGAACTACTTAGCTTAGACACAATCTATCTATTTATATACGCCTAGCGCGCATATACTATGGTCTCAAACCATGGTTTGAGGACCACGGTTTACCCTTAAGCCCATTTACATCAAAATTGGGGACTTAGACCCACCCCAAAGCCCCTTAACTCCCTTAACGTAGCGCGCACATACAGAATTATACAAAAATATATCGGAAATTATGCCTCAGGGGACCCCGCTCCAATAGACTGCTTCTAAGGCTACATGTTGAGAGCTAATTTGTACTCCCTCTCAACGGCCAAGTCTATAATCCCTGCTTTTCTCCTCAAAGATTTGCATGCATTTGGTACCTCAAGTGCATATAGGTTCTTGACTCGCACACATTTTAATTTTCCCGCCGTTACAAAAGTTTCTAAAAAAGATTTTATTTTAATCGACCATATCTCCCTCATCTAAGCTCCGAATTTATTTCCCACTTGGGTAGTTTTTCGCAAGGAATCCAAATATTTTTTTTTTTTGAATTTTTACACCAAAATCTATATTCTCTGCAAAATCACCGCCCAAAAAAATCCTGCTCTGATACCATGTAGAAAATCTAACCAATGAGATTCAATTTGATCTTGTAATGTACCAAAACAAGATATTGGATCCTTCCAACAATTTTCGGAAACAAAGCACGATTGCACAATCACATATAGGAGAAATCAATTATCAACCACACAACACAAGATGTATCTGGGGAAAGCAACTGCTCAAAACCGCTCTATCTCTATTGTGTATTAAGTCAAGGAATCAGGAAACAATACAATGCTTAATCTCTCATGAGATTCTCCAACACTTTGCCAATTGTCTCTCTCTGATCTAGGCAAACTCAGTCTAGTACATAGCCAATTCTCAGCCTTCCTTCAGCATGTCTTGCTCATGCAATTCCTAGGGAATTAGCTCCCTATTAATTAGGAAAATCGGTCTTCCTTGATTGGGAAATCCATCATGGCATCCCAATGACTTTATAATTGCACATGGGAAATTTTGTATAAATACAACTGATATTTATGTTCCCTTAAACCTCTATGTCAACTAGGTCTTCCTCAAAAATGACATGCATGCAACTATTAATAGTGAATCATCAGTTATCTGATTGATCACTCATTGTGAATTAAATCTAATTTAACTCACTAGTCAAACTCTCATTAGCTCATCACTTAGTTAGAACTATTTAAACTGATTTTAACTCATTTAATTGAGTTAACTAATTCACACCTGCACCCCACTAATGCATCAACTGCAACTGGACCCCAAAAATATTAGATTAATCCCTCTACATGCCTCATCTTAGACCCTCAACTCGAATTTATGAAGCTAAGTCAGTCATCATGACTTAGTTAACTATGACTGACTTAGCTAACTTACACAAGTTGTTATGAGATGAAATTACAATTTATTATCTAATTTTTTTAAGGGAAAAATAAATTAGACACCCTACATTCCTCACTCCTGGTGCATCAAAATTCCTTAGCAGTGTGGGTGCATTTTTTTTTTCCTTTCTCGTTTCCAATTTCAATGTTTCTTGTTGCAAATTTCAACATTTTAGAATTTGATGTGGCCTTCACACAAAGACACCATTGAAATCACATGCCCAGATTCTCAAGAGCAACCTCTCTTAAGCTCGATATGCCATACGAGAACCAACAATATTCCATCCTACTTCCTAGCTCAAACCAACCATTAAGGTATGCAACATTCTTGTGAACCCTAACATGATGATCTTGCTCTTGGAGGATGATCATGGCCTCCCTTTAGCAACCCTAGTTACTCGGCCTTCTCACTCGACCTAATGTAAGACTACATCTTTCTTCACCCCCTTGATCAAATGAGCTCCTTCTCACTTAATGTTCTTTCCTTCATCTTAAGGCCTCCTTAAATACTTTTTCCTAGACCTATTAGGAACCCTCTAGAACTTACGGGTTTTATCCACTTAGACCTTAGGAAACATTAATTTTCCTTTTTAATTTTCTTTTAGATTTTAAACCCCATCTTGGGTCCAAAATCCATTTTCTTGGTTCTTTTCCCACAAATCCTTTTTTGACCAAACTCACACAAACCCATCTCACTAGGCTTGTGAAGTACCTCCCAAGCTACACAATTCAACAACATAGTCTAGTTGTAGTAACCGTAACTTGGTCAAGCTCTTGTAGTCAAGCAAGGGCTTGGTTGGGTTCCCAAGTTGCAAATTAAGTAAGGGTAGTTGTGAGGGCATGATAGCTAGTGAGGGTCAGGGCATGCACATTAGGAATGAAAAGGCATGCTAACACATGTCGAACAATGTCAAGGCATGCTGAAGAGTGTTAGGGAGTGTCGGGGCATATTAAGGGATAACTAGGTCAAAATGCATGTAAAGGAACGAATAAGAGTGCGTGTCAGGGAGTGTCAACGAATTCAAGTGTGCTAAGGACGAAGTGTGTTAGGAGAAGTTCGTAATCAGATTTACAGGAGGCAAGCCTATGATTGTTATACAAGGCTCGACACAGCAGTTTTAGAAAAAGGGAGATCACTTTGTGCTAGGCACAACATTTTTTTTCCTTTAGCTATTTTTTTATATGACATGTGGCACTCTTTGGCTACATGCTCATGTTTTAAACTATTTTAAATAATTTCATATTGTACATTGTTGTGTATAATTTTTGGGGCACTGGACTTGTGTGGCCTTATATCTTGTGTGCCTTGTGCATCTTGTGGTTCTTGCAAACTCTCGGTCAATCTTCTACTATTTATATGAACTGAACATACATGTGAAATATTTCCTATGTAAGCTATGTTGCTTAGTTGTTTTATGGCCATGGCTAGATCATGTTATCCTTGTCTTGGTAAATAGTTAAGTGGGACAAGTTAAGCTTGAACATGAGTGGCATAATATGAGTTATAGGTAGTTCTTAGGTGAACAAGGCACAATCTACTTGTAGTAGGTGCAATTGGTCAAGTTGTTGCGGTTGAAGCAAGCCAATATTGTCGCATGAACTGCAGTAGCCAAGGATTTGATTGGGTTCCCAAGTCGTGAAAAAGTGTAAAGGATAGTTGTGAGGACTTGAGTGCCAAGGCGTGCTAGGGAATGCTAAGATGTGTCAAATAGTGCGAAGGCATATCAAACATGCTAAGATGTGCCAAGTGATAAGGCATGCCAATATGTGCAAGGGTGTGTTAATGCGTACCAGGGAATGTCAAGGCAACAAAAGGGATAAACAAGTTAAAATACAAGGAAATGAACACATAAGAGGGTTAATAAGTCATCAATTTACCTTTTCCAGGAGGGGCATGCTAGACACACCAACACTAGGCATCAATAGGTGCCAAGTGAAAAGTCTTAGTGCATTCTAAGTGCCAAGTCTTCCTTTATTGCTTCTCATCTACTTTCCAACCGTTGATCTCAAATAAATTTAATATTAAACCATGCCAAATCATACCATGGCATGTCAACGTATTCCATACATGCTAATACTTTCCAAGCGCCAATATGTGCCAAGTGCCAATATGTGTGACAAAGTGTTATGCATGCTATGAAGTGGAAGGGCATGTTGAAGAGTGCTAAGGTGTGCTAGAGAGTGCTAATGCATGTTGAGGGGTGCTAAGGAGTACTATGACTAAACATTAAGGGAGCATGCTAAGGAGGGAGTGACAAGGTATGCTAAGGATTGGTAAGGCATGCTAAGGAATATCAAGGCATGTCAAGAAGTCTGAAAGCGTGCTGGGAGTTCCAAGGTGTGCTAATTATATGTGCCAAATAGTGCTAAGATATTCCAATACATGGCAGGTGCTAAGGATGTGCAGGGTGCGAAGGTATGTCAATATGTGTCAAGAAGTTTCAAGGAAAAAATTAAAGGAAGAACCAATAAGAGGTTTAATAAGTAGGGATTTTATCTTTTTCAAAAGGGGCATGCTAGCCACATTAATAATAGGTCCCAATACATGCCAAGTGGCATTGACATGTGCCAAGTGCTAATGTATGTTAATGCATTCAACCAAGGTGTCCTAGGGCATGTTAGGGACTACATGCATGCCAACATGTGCTAGGAGAGTTCTATGAAGTTGCTAGAACCAGGTTTCCGCACCTTGAGGGAGAAATTAATGAAGTGGTTCTCAGCAAAACCAAATGTGAACATATACATAGGCGTGCAACAATATATAACAGTCTCATAGAGAATGCGCAGTCATTAACAGAATAACACAAAATTGTTATTGCCTTAGCGCAAATAAACAGAAAAAACAAGATCCAAATTTTAACCAATGCAGATATTTAAACAGATTTATTAATCATCAATAACCATTCATAATCATATCAGATATCCTTGCACAATCATCAATAAGTAAGACAAATAATATGATCTTAATATAATATAAGCAGTAAACGACTCAGATGCATAACACAGTGAACTTGCCAAAAACTGTCCTTTCTATTAGCTTCAGATCTGTGAATCAATATATCCACTTTCCCTTACAAAACCCTTCCGCGCACACAGCTGATGGAGTCCGAACATAGCCAGGACTAGGTCTTTACGCACACAGCCAATAGGGGCCTTTCAACCCAACCCAAACAACCCTTACTAACACATAAACTTATTATAACATCAATAATTCATTACCCAACTGAACTACTTAGCTTAGACACAATCTATCTATTTATATACGCCTAACGCGCATATACTATGGTCTCAAACCATGGTTTGAGGACCACGGTTTACCCTTAAGCCCATTTACATCAAAATTGGGGACTTATACCCACCCCAAAGCCCCTTAACTCCCTTAACGCAGTGCGCACATACAGAATTATAAAAAAAGATATCGGAAATTATGCGTCAGGGGACCCCGCTCCAATAGACTGCTTATAAGGCTACATGTTGAGAGGTAATTTGTACTCCCTCTCAACGGCCAAGTCCTTAACCCCTGCTTTTCTCCTCAAAGCTTTGCGTGCATTTGGTACCTCAAGTGCATATAGGTTCTTGACTCGCACACATTGTAATTGTCCCTCCGTTACAAAAGTTTCTAAAAAAGAGTTGATTTTAATCGACCATATCTCCCTCATCTGAGCTCCGAATTTATTTTTCACTTGCGTAGTTTTTCGCAAGGAATCCAAATATGATTTTTTTTTTGAATTTTTACACCAAAATCTATATTCTCTGCAAAATCACCGCCCAAAAAATTCCTGCTCTGATACCATGTAGAAAATCTAACCAATGAGATTCAATCTGATCTTGTAATGTACTAAAACAAGATACTCGATCCTTCCAACAATTTTCGGAAACAAAGCACGATTGCACAATCACATATAAGCAAGGGAAATCAATTATCAATCACAAAAGACAAGATGTATCTGGGGAAAGCAATTGCTCAAAACCGCTCTATCTCTATTGTGTATTAAGTCAAGGAATCAGGAAACAATACAATGCTTAATCTCTCATGAGATTCTCCAACACTTTGCCAATTGTCTCTCTCTGATCTAGGCAAACTTGGTCTAGTACTTAGCCAATTCTCAGCCTTCCTTCCGCATGTCTTGCTCATGCAATTCCTAGGGAATTAGCTACCTATTAATTAGGAAAATCGGTCTTCCTTGATTGGGAAATCCATCATGGCATCCCAATGACTTTATAATTGCACATGGGAAATTTTGTATAACTACAACTGATATTTATGTTCCCTTAAACCTCTATGTCAACTAGGTATTCCTCAAAAATGACATGCATGCAACTATTAATAGTGAATCATCAGTTATCTGATTGATCACTCATTGTGAATTAAATCTAATTTAATTCACTAGTCAAACTCTCATTAGCTCATCACTTAGTTATAACTATTTAAACTGATTTTAACTCATTTAATTGAGTTAACTAATTCACACTTGCACCCCACTAATGCATCAACTGCAACTGGACCCCAAAAATATTAGATTAATCCCTCTACATGCCTCATCTTAGACCCTCAACTCGAATTTATGAAGCTAACTCAGTCATCGTGACTTAGTTAACTGACACAAGTTGTTATGAGATGAAATTACAATTTATTATCTAATTTTTTTAAGGGAAAAATAAATTAGACACCCTACATTCCTCACTCCCGATGCATCAAAATTCCTTAGCAGTGTGGGTGCATTTTTTTTTTGTCCTTTCTCGTTTCCAATTTCAATGTTTCTTGTTGCAAATTTCAACATTTTAGAATTTGATATGGCCTTCACACAAAGACACCATTGAAATCACATGCCCAGATTCTCATGAGCAACCTCTCTTAAGCTCGATCTGCTATAAGAGAACCAACAATATTCCATCCTACTTCCTAGCTCGAACCAACCATTAAGGTATGCAACATTCTTGTGGACCCTAACATGATGATCTTGCTCTTGGAGGATGATCATGGCCTCCCTTTAGCAACCCTAGTTACTCGGCCTTCTTACTCGACCTACTGTAAGACTGCATCTCTCTTCACCCCCTTGATCAAATGAGCTCCTTCTCACTTAATGTTCTTTCCTTCATCTTAAGGCCTCCTTAAATAGTTTTTCCTAGACCTCTTAGGAACCCTCTAGAACTTATGGGTTTTATCCACTTAAAACTTAGGAAACATTAATTTTCCTTTTTAATTTTCTTTTAGATTTTAAACCCCATCTTGGGTCCAAAATCCATTTTCTTGGCTTCTTTGCCCACAAATCCTTTTTTGACCAAAATCACACAAACCCATCTCATTAGGCTCGTGAAGTACCTCCCAAGCTACACAATTCAACAACATAGTCTAGTTGTAGTAACCGTAACTTGGTCAAGCTCTTGTAGTCAAGCAAGGGCTTGGTTGGGTTCCCAAGTTTCAAATTAAGTAAGGGCAGTTGTGAGGGCATGATAGCTAGTGAGGGTCAGGGCATGCACATTAGGAAAGAAAAGGCATGCTAACACATGTCGAACAATGTCAAGGCATGCTTAAGAGTGTTAGGGAGTGTCGGGGCATATTAAGGGATAACTAGGTCAAAATGCATGTAAAGGAACGAATAAGAGTGCGTGTCAGGGAGTGTCAATGAATTCAAGTGTGCTAAGGACGAAGTGTGTTAGGAGAAGATCTTAATAGGATTTAC
Organism: Pinus albicaulis; assembly: GCA_034641835.2. Taxonomy (NCBI): domain Eukaryota; kingdom Viridiplantae; phylum Streptophyta; class Pinopsida; order Pinales; family Pinaceae; genus Pinus; species Pinus albicaulis. The sequence goes on from CM076570.1 coordinate 627,199,043, forward strand.
AGGAGGCAAGACTATGATTGTTATATGAGGCTCGACACAGCAGTTTTAGAAAAAGGGAGATCACTTTGTGCTAGGCACAACATTTTTTTTCCTTTAGCTATTTTTTTATATGAGATGTGGCACACTTTGGCTACATGCTCATGTTTTAAACTCTTTTAAATAATTTCATATTGTACACTGTTGTGTATAATTTTTGGGGCACTCGACTTGTGTGGCCTTATATCTTGTGTGCCTTGTGCATCTTGTGGTTCTTGCAAACTCTCTGTCAATCTTCTACTGTTTATATGAACTGAAAATACATGTGAAATATTTCCTATGTAAGCTATGTTACTTAGTTTTTTTATGGCCATGGCTAGGTCATGTTATCCTTGTCTTGGTAAATAGTTAAGTGGGACAAGTTAAGCTTGGACATGAGTGGCATAAGATGAGTCATAGGTAGTTCTTAGGTGAACAAGGCACAATCTACTTGTATTAGGTGCAATTGGTCAAGTTGTTGCGGTTGAAGCAAGCCAATATTGTCACATGAACTGCAGTAGCCAAGGATTTGATTGGGTTCCCAAGTCGTGAAAAATTGTAAAGGCTAGTTGCGAGGACATGAGTGCCAAGGCGTGCTAGGGAATGCTAAGATGTGTCAAATAGTGCGAAGTCATATCAAACATGCTAAGATGTGCCAAGTGATAAGGCATGCCAATATGTGCAAGGGTGTGTTAATGCGTGCCAGGGAATGTCAAGGCAACAAAAGGGATAAAAAAGTTAAAATACAAGGAAATGAACACATAAGAGGGTTAATAAGTCATCAATTTACCTTTTCCAAGAGGTGCATGCTAGACACACCGACACTAGGCGTCAATAGGTGCCAAGTGAAAAGTCTTAGTGCATTCTAAGTGCCAAGTCTTTCTTTATTGCTTCTCATCTACTTTCCAACCGTTGATCTCAAATAAATTTAATATTAAACCATGCCAAATCATACCATGGCATGTCAACATATTCCATACATGCTAATACTTTCCAAGCGCCAATATGTGCCAAGTGCCAATATGTGTGACAAAGTGTTATGCATGCTATGAAGTGGAAGGGCATGTTGAAGAATGCTAAGGTGTGCTAGAGAGTGCTAATGCATGTTGAGGGGTGCTAAGGAGTACTATGACGAAACATTAAGGGAGCACTAGTTTAAAATTCATGGAAGTTAATGAATATGAGGAACGTGTGCCAGGGACTAGTGTTAATGAGTGTTAGTTGTAATGCCAAGGAGGGACTGACAAGGTATGCTAAGGATTGGTAAGGCATCCTAAGGAATATCAAGGCATGTCAAGAAGTCTGAAAGCGTGCTGGGAGTTCCAGGGTGTGCTAATTATATGTGCCAAATAGTGCTAAGATATTCCAATACATGGCAGGTGCTAAGGATGTGCAGGGTGCGAGGGTATGTCAATATGTGTCAAGAAGTTTCAAGGAAAAAATTAAAGGAAGAACCAATAAGAGGTTTAATAAGTAGGGATTTTATCTTTTTCAAAAGGGGCATGCTAGCCACATTAATAATAGGTCCCAATACATGCCAAGTGGCATTGACATGTGCTAAGTGCTAATGTATGTTAATGCATTCAACCAAGGTGTCCTAGGGCATGTTAGGGACTACATGCATGCCAACACGTGCTAGGAGAGTTCTATGATGTTGTTGGAACCAGGTTTCCGCACCTTGAGGGAGAAATTAATGAAGTGGTTCTCAGCAAAACCAAATGTGAACATATATGTAGGCGTGCAATAATATATAATAGTCTCATAGAGAATGCGTAGTCATTAACAGAATAACGCAAAATTGTTATTGCCTTAGCGCAGATAAACAGAAATAAAACCAGATCCAAATTTTAACCAATGCAGATATTTAAACAGATTTATTAACCATCAATAACCATTCATAATCATATCAAATATCCTTGCGCAATCATCAATAAGTAAGACAAATAATATGATCTTAAAATAATATAATCAGTAAACGACTCAGATGCATAACACAGTGAACTTGCCAAAAACTGTCATTTCTATTAGCTTCAGATCTCTCAATCAATACATCCACTTTCCCTTACAAAAACCTTCCGCGCACACAGCTGATGGAGTCTGAACATAGCCAGGACTAGGTCTTTCCGCACACAGCCAATAGGAGCCTTTCAACCCAACCCAAACAACCCTTACTAACACATAAACTTATTATAACATCAATAATTCATTACCCAACTGAACTACTTAGCTTATACACAATCTATCTATTTATATACGCCTAGCGCGCATAGACTATGGTCTCAAACCATGGTTTGAGGACCACGGTTTACCCTTAAGCCCATTTACATCAAAATTGGGGACTTAGACCCACCCCAAAGCCCCTTAACTCCCTTAATGCTCCGCTTACATACAGAATTATACAAAAACATATCGGAAATTATGCCTCAGGGGACCCCGCTCCAACAGACTGCTTCGAAGGCTACATGTTGAGAGGTAATTTGTACTCCCTCTCAACGGCCAAGTCTCTAACCCCTGCTTTTCTCCTCAAAGCTTTGCGTGCATTTGGTACCTCAAGTGCATATAGCTTCTTGACTCGCACACATTGTAATTTTCCTGCCGTTACAAAATTTTCTAAAAAAGAGTTGATTTTAATCGACCATATATCCCTCATCTGAGCTCCGAATTTATTTTCCACTTGGGTAGTTTTTCGCAAGGAATCCAAATATGTTTTTTTTTTGAATTTTTACACCAAAATCTATATTTTTTGCAAAATCACGGCCCAAAAAATTCCTGCTCTAATACCATGTAGAAAATCTAACCAATGAGATTCAATTTGATATTGTAATGTACTAAAACAAGATACTGGATCCTTCCAACAATTTTCGGAAACAAAGCACGATTGCACAATCACATATAAGTAAGAGAAATCAATTATCAATCACACAACACAAGATGTATCTGGGGAAAGCAACTGCTCAAAACCGCTCTATCTCTATTGTGTATTAATTCAAGGAATCAAGAAACAATACAATGTTTAATCTCTCATGAGATTCTCCAACACTTTGCCAATTGTCACTCTCTGATCTAGGCAAACTCGGTCTAGTACTTAGACAATTCTCAGCCTTCCTTCAGCATGTCTTGCTCATGCAATTCCTAGGGAATTAGCTCCCTATTAATTAGGAAAATCGGTCTTCCTTGATTGGGAAATCCATCATGGCATCCCAATGACTTTATAATTGCACATGGGAAATTTTGTATAAATACAACTGATATTTATGTTCCCTTAAACCTCTATGTCAACTAGGTCTTCCTCAAAAATGACATGCATGAAACTATTAATAGTGAATCATCAGTTATCTGATTGATCACTCATTGTGAATTAAAGTGGAAGGGCATGTTGAAGAGTGTGTTAATGCGTGCCAGGGAATGTCAAGGCAACAAAATGGATAAACAAGTTAAAATACAAGGAAATGAACACCTAAGAGGGTTAATAAGTCATCAATTTACCTTTTCCAGGAGGGGCATGCTAGACACACCAACACTAGGCGTCAATAAGTGCCAAGTGAAAAGTCTTAGTGTATTCTAAGTGCCAATTCTTCCTTTATTGCTTCTCATATACTTTCCAACCGTTGATCTCAAATAAATTTAATATTAAACCATGCCAAATCATACCATGGCATGTCAACGTATTCCATACATGCTAATACTTTCCAAGCGCCAATATGTGCCAAGTGCCAATATGTGTGACAAAGTGTTATGCATGCTATGAAGTGGAAGGGCATGTTGAAGAGTGCTAAGGTGTGCTAGAGAGTGCTAATGCATGTTGAGGGGTGCTAAGGAGTACTATGACTAAACATTAAGGGAGCACTAGGTCAAAATTCATGGAAGTTAATGAATATGAGGAACGTGTTCCAGGGACTAGTGTTAATGAGTGTTAGTTTTCATCCCAAGGAGGGAGTGACAAGGTATGCTAAGGATTGGTAAGGCATGCTAAGGAATATCAAGGCATGTCAAGAAGTCTGAAAGCGTGTTGGGAGTTCCAGGGTGTGCTAATTATATGTGCCAAATAGTGCTAAGATATTCCAATACATGGCAGGTGCTAAGGATGTGCAGGGTGCGAGGGTATGTCAATATGTGTCAAGAAGTTTCAAGGAAAAAATTAAAGGAAGAACCAATAAGAGGTTTAATAAGTAGGGATTTTATCTTTTTTCAAAAGGGGCATGCTAGCCACATTAATAATAGGTCCCAATACATGCCAAGTGGCATTGACATGTGCCAAGTGCTAATGTATATTAATGCATTCAACCAAGGTGTCCTAGGGCATGTTAGGGACTACATGCATGCCAACACGTGCTAGGAGAGTTCTATGATGTTGCTGGAACCAGATTTCCGTACCTTGAGGGAGAAATTAATGAAGTGGTTCTCAGCAAAACCAAATGTGAACATAAACGTAGGCGTGCAACAATATATAACAGTCTCATAGAGAATTCACAGTCGTTAACAGAATAACACAAAATTGTTATTGCCTTAGCGCAGATAAACAGAAAAAAACCAGATCCAAATTTTAACCAATGCAGATATTTAAACAGATTTATTAACCATCAATAACCATTCATAATCATATCAGATATCCTTGCGCAATCATCAATAAGTAAGACAAATAATATGATCTTAATAGAATATAAGCAGTAAACGACTCAGATGCATAACACAGTGAACTTGCCCAAAACTGTCCTTTCTATTAGCTTCAAATATGTCAATCAATACATCCACTTTCCCTTACAAAACCCTTCCGCGCACACAGCTGATGGAGTCCGAACATAGCCAGGACTAGGTATTTACGCACACAGCCAATAGGAACCTTTCAACCCAACCCAAACAACCCTTACTAACACATAAACTTATTATAACATCAATAATTCATTACCCAACTGAACTACTAAGCTTAGACACAATCTATCTATTTATATACGCCTAGCGCGCATATACTATGGTCTCAAACCATGGTTTGAGGACCACGGTTTACCCTTAAGCCCATTTACATCAAAATTGGGGACTTAGACCCACCCCAAAGCCCCTTAACTCCCTTAACGCAGCGCGCACATACAGAATTATACAAAAAGATATCGGAAATTATGCCTCAGGGGACCCCGCTCCAACAGACTGCTTCTAAGGCTACATGTTGAGAGGTAATTTGTACTCCCTCTCAACGGCCAAGTCCTTAACCCCTGCTTTTCTCCTAAAAGCTTTGCATGCATTTGGTACCTCAAGTGCATATAGGTTCTTGACTCGCACACATTGTAATTGTCTCGCCGTTACAAAAGTTTCTAAAAAAGATTTGATTTTAATCGACCATATCTCCCTCATCTGAGCTCCGAATTTATTTTCCACTTGGGTAGTTTTTCGCAAGGAATCCAAATATGTTTTTTTTTTTGAATTTTTACACCAAAATCTATATTCTCCGCAAAATCACCACCCAAAAAATTCCTGCTCTGATACCATGTAGAAAATCTAACCAATGAGATTCAATTTGATCTTGTAATGTACTAAAACAAGATACTCGATCCTTCCAACAATTTTCGGAAACAAAGCACGATTGCACAATCACATATAAGTAAGAGAAATCAATTATTAATCAAACAACACAAGATGTATCTGGGGAAAGCAACTGCTCAAAACCGCTCTATCTCTATTGTGTATTAAGTCAAGGAATCAGGAAACAATACAATACTTAATCTCTCATGAGATTCTCCAACACTTTTCCAATTGTCTCTCTCTGATCTAGGCAAATCTGTCTAGTACTTAGCCAATTCTCAGCCTTCCTTCAGCATGTCTTGCTCATGCAATTCCTAGGGAATTAGCTCCCTATTAATTAGGAAAATCGGTCTTCCTTGATTAGGAAATCCATCATGGCATCCCAATGACTTTATAATTACACATGGGAAATTTTGTATAAATACAACTGATATTTATGTTCCCTTAAACCTCTATGTCAACTAGGTCTTCCTCAAAAATGACATGCATGCAACTATTAATAGTGAATCATCAGTTATCTAATTGATCACTCATTGTGAATTAAATCTAATTTAATTCACTAGTCAAACTCTCATTAGCTCATCATTTAGTTAGAACTATTTAAACTGATTTTAACTCATTTAATTGACTTAACTAATTCACACCTGCACCCCACTAATGCATCAACTGCAACTGGACCCCAAAAATATTAGATTAATCCCTCTACATGCCTCATCTTAGACGCTCAACTCGAATTTATGAAGCTAACTCAGTCATCATGACTTAGTTAACTGACACAAGTTGTTATGAGATGAAATTACAATTTATTATCTAATTTATTTAAGGGAAAAATAAATTAGACACCCTACATTCCTCACTCCTTGTGCATCAAAATTCCTTAGCAGTGTGGGTGCATTTTTTTTTTGTCCTTTCTCGTTTCCAATTTCAATGTTTCTTGTTGCAAATTTCAACATTTTAGAATTTTATGTGGCCTTCACACAAAGACACCATTGAAATCATATGCCCAGATTCTCATGAGCAACCTCTCTTAAGCTCGATCTGCCATAAGAGAACCAACAATATTCCATCCTACTTTCTAGCTCGAACCAACCATTAAGGTATGCAACATTCTTGTGAACCCTAACATGATGATCTTGCTCTTGGAGGATGATCATGGCCTCCCTTTAGCAACCCTAGTTACTCGGCCTTCTTACTCGACCTACTGTAAGACTACATCTCTCTTCACCCCCTTGATCAAATGAGCTCCTTCTCACTTAATTTTCTTTCCTTCATCTTAAGTCCTCCTTAAATAGTTTTTCCTAGACCTCTTAGGAACCCTCTAGAACTTACGGGTTTTATCCACTTAGACCTTAGGAAACATTAATTTTCCTTTTCAATTTTCTTTTAGATTTTAAACCCCATCTTGGGTCCAAAATCCATTTGCTTGGCTTCTTTGCCCACAAATCCTTTTTTGACCAAACTCACACAAACCCATCTCACTAGGCTTGTGAAGTACCTCCCAAGCTACACAATTCAACAACATAGTCTAGTTGTAGTAACTGTAACTTGCTCAAGCTCTTGTAGTCAAGCAAGGCCTTGGTTGGGTTCCCAAGTTGCAAATTAAGTAAGTGTAGTTGTGAGGGCATGATAGCTAGTGAGGGTCAGGGCATGCACATTAGGAATGAAAACGCATGCTAACACATGTCGAACAATGTCAAGGCATGCTGAAGAGTGTTAGGGAGTGTCGGGGCATATTAAGGGATAACTAGGTCAAAATGAATGTAAAGGAATGAATAAGAGTGTGTGTCAGGGAGTCTCAACGAATTCAAGTGTGCTAAGGACGAAGTGTGTTAGGAGAAGTTCATAATAGGATTTACAGGAGGCAAGCTTATGATTGTTATACGAGGCTAGACAAAGCAGTTTTAGAAAAAGGGAGATCACTTTGTGCTAGGCACAACATTTTTTTTCCTTTAGCTATTCTTTTATATGAGATGTGGCACACTTTGGATACATGCTCATGTTTTAAACTATTTTAAATAATTTCATATAGTACATTGTTGTGTATTATTTTTGGGGCACTCGACTTGTGTGGCCTTATATCTTGTGTGCCTTGTGCATCTTGTGGTTCTTGCAAACTCTCTGTCAATCTTCTACTGTTTATATGAACTGAACATACATGTGAAATATTTCCTATGTAAGCTATGTTGCTTAGTTGTTTTATGGCCATGGCTAGATCATGTTATCCTTGTCTTGGTAAATAGTTAAGTGGGACAAGTTAAGCTTGGACATGAGTGGCATAAGATGAGTTATAGGTAGTTCTTAGGTGAACAAGGCACAATCTACTTGTAGTAGGTGCAATTGGTCAAGTTGTTGCGGTTGAAGCAAGCCAATATTGTCACATGAACTGCAGTAGCCAAGGATTTGATTGGGTTCCCAAGTCGTGAAAACGTGTAAATTCTAGTGTTGAGGACATGAGTGCCAAGGCGTGCTAGGGAATGCTAAGATGTGTCAAATAGTGCGAAGGCATATCAAACATGCTAAGATGTGCCAAGTGATAAGGCATGCCAATATGTGCAAGGGTGTGTTAATGCGTGCCAGGGAATGTCAAGGCAACAAAAGGGATAAACAAGTTAAAATACAAGGAAATGAACACATAAGAGGGTTAATAAGTCATCAATTTACCTTTTCCAGGAGGAGCATGCTAGACACACCAACACTAGGCGTCAATAGGTGCCAAGTGAAAAGTCTTAGTGCATTCTAAGTGCCAAGTTTTCCTTTATTGCTTCTCATCTACTTTCCAACCGTTTATCTCAAATAAATTTAATATTAAACCATGCCAAATCATACCATGGCATGTCAACGTATTCCATACATGCTAATACTTTCCAAGCGCCAATATGTGCCAAGTGCCAATATGTGTGACAAAGTGTTATGCGTGCTATGAAGTGGAAGGGCATGTTGAAGAGTGCTAAGGTGTGCTAGAGAGTGTTAATGCATGTTGAGGGGTGCTAAGGAGTACTATAACTAAACATTAAGGGAGCATTAGGTCAAAATTCATGGAAGTTAATGAATATGAGGAACGTGTGCTAGGGACTAGTGTTAATGAGTGTTAGTTGTCATGCCAAGGAGGGACTGACAAGGTATGCTAAGGATTGGTAAGGCATGATAAGGAATATCAAGGCATGTCAAGAAATCTGAAAGCGTGGTGGGAGTTCCACGGTGTGCTAATTATATGTGCCAAATAGTGCTAAGATATTCCAATACATGGCAGGTGCTAAGGATGTGCAGGGTGCGAGGGTATGTCAATATGTGTCAAGAAGTTTCAAGGAAAAAATTAAAGGAAGAACCAATAAGAGGTTTAATAAGTAGGGATTTTATCTTTTTCAAAAGGGGCATGCTAGCCACATTAATAATAGGTCCCAATACATGCCAAGTGGCATTGACATGTGCCAAGTGCTAATGTATGTTAATGCATTCAACCAAGGTGTCCTAGGGCATGTTAGGGACTACATGCATGCCAACACGTGCTAGGAGTGTTCTATGATGTTGCTAGAACCAGGTTTCCGCACCTTGAGGGAGAAATTAATGAAGTGGTTCTCAGCAAAACCAAATGTGAACATATACGTAGACGTGCAACAAAATATAACAGTCTCATAGAGAATGCACAATCATTAACAGAATAACACAAAATTGTTATTTCCTTAGCGCAGATAAATAGAAAAAACCAGATCCAAATTTTAACCAATGCAGATATTTAAACAGAATTATTAACCATCAATAACCATTCATAATCATATCAGATATCCTTGCGCAATCATCAATAAGTAAGACAAATAATATGATCTTAATAGAATATAAGCAGTAAACGACTCAGATGCATAACACATTGAACTTGCCAAAAAATGTCCTTTCTATTGGCTTCAGATCTGTCAATCAATACATCCACTTTCCCTTACAAAACCCTTCCGCGCACACAGCTGATGGAGTCTGAACATAGCCAGGACTAGGTCTTTACGCACACAGCCAATAGGAGCCTTTCAACCCAACCCAAACAACCCTTACTAACACATAAACTTATTATAACATCAATAATTCATTACCCAATTGAACTATTTAGCTTAGACACAATCTATCTATTTATATACGCCTAGCGCGCATATACTATGGTCTCAAACCATGGTTTGAGGACCACGGTTTACCCTTAAGCCCATTTATATCAAAATTTGGGACTTAGACCCACCCCAAAGCCCCTTAACTCCCCTAACGCAGTGCGCACATACAGAATTATACAAAAAGATATCCGAAATTATGCCTCAGGGGACCCCGCTCCAACAGACTGCTTCTAAGGCTACATGTTGAGAGGTAATTTGTACTCCCTCTCAACGGCCAAGTCTCTAACCCCTGCTTTTCTCCTCAAAGCTTTGCGTGCATTTGGTACCTCAAGTGCATATAGGTTCTTGACTCGCACACATTGTAATTGTCCTGCCGTTACAAAAGTTTCTAAAAAAGAGTTGATTTTAATCGACCATATCTCCCTCATCTGAGCTCCGAATTTATTTTCCACTTGGGTAGTTTTTCGCAAGGAAGCCAAATATGTTTTTTTTTTTTTTTACACCAAAATCTATATTCTCTGCAAAATCACTGCCCAAAAAATTCCTGCTCTGATACCATGTAGAAAATCTAACCAGTGAGATTCAATTTGATCTTGTAATGTACTAAAACAAGATACTGGATCCTTCCAACAATTTTCGGAAACAAAGCACGATTGCACAATCACATATAAGTAAGAGAAATCAATTATCAATCACACAACACAAGATGTATCTGGGGAAAGAAACTGCTCAAAACCGCTCTATCTCTATTGTGTATTACGTCAAGGAATCAGGAAACAATACAATGCTTAATCTCTCATGAGATTCTCCAACAATTTGCCAATTGTCTCTCTCTGATCTAGGCAAACTCGATCTAGTACTTAGCCAATTCTCAGCCTTCCTTCAGCATGTCTTGCTCATGCAATTCCTAGGGAATTAGCTCCCTATTAATTAGGAAAATCGGTCTTCCTTGATTGGGAAATCCATCATGGCATCCCAATGACTTTATAATTGCACATGGGAAATTTTGTATAAATACAATTGATATTTATGTTCCCTTAAACCTCTATGTCAACTAGGTCTTCCTCAAAAATGACATGCATGCAACTATTAATAGTGAATCATCAGTTATCTGATTGATCACTCATTGTGAATTAAATCTAGTTTAATTCACTAGTCAAACTCTCATTAGCTCATCACTTAGTTAGAACTATTTAAACTGATTTTAACTCATTTAATTGAGTTAACTAATTCACACCTGCACCCCACTAATGCATCAACTGCAACTGGACCCCAAAAATATTAGATTAATCCCTCTACATGCCTCATCTTAGACCCTCAACTCGAATTTATGAAGCTAACTCAATCATCATGACTTAGTTAACTGACACAAGTTGTTATGAGATGAAATTACAATTTATTATCTAATTTTTTTAAGGGAAAAATAAATTAGACACCCTACATTCCTCATTCCTGGTGCATCAAAATTCCTTAGCAGTGTGGGTGCATTTTTTTTTGTCCTTTCTCGTTTCCAATTTCAATGTTTCTTGTTGCAAATTTCAACATTTTAGAATTTTATGTGGCCTTCACACAAAGACACCATTGAAATCACATGCCCATATTCTCATGAGCAACCTCTCTTAAGCTCGATCTGCCATAAGAGAACCAACAATATTCCATCCTACTTCCTAGCTCGAACCAACCATTAAGGTATGCAACATTCTTGTGAACCCTAACATGATGATCTTGCTCTTGGAGGATGATCATGGCCTCCCTTTAGCAACCCTAGTTACTCGACCTTCTTACTCGACCTACTGTAAGACTACATCTCTCTTCATCCCCTTGATCAAATGAGCTCCTTCTCACTTAATGTTCTTTCCTTCATCTTAAGGCCTCCTTAACTAGTTTTTCCTAGACCTCTTAGGAACCCTCTAGAACTTACGGGTTTTATCCACTTAGACCTTAGGAAACATTAATTTCCCTTTTTAATTTTCTTTTAGATTTTAAACCCCATCTTGGGTCCAAAATCCATTTGCTTGGATTATTTGCCCACAAATCCTTTTTTTACCAAACTCACACAAACCCATCTCACTAGGTTTGTGAATTACCTCCCAAGCTACACAATTCAACAACATAGTCTAGTTGTAGTAACCGTAACTTGGTCAAGCTCTTGTAGTCAAGCAAGGGCTTGGTTGGGTTCCCAAGTTGCAAATTAAGGGTAGTTGTGAGGGCATGATAGCTAGTGAGGGTCAGGGCATGCACATTAGGAATGAAAAGGCATGCTAACACATGTCGAACAATGTCAAGGCATGCTGAAGAGTGTTAGGGAGTGTCGGGGCATATTAAGGGATAACTAGGTCAAAATGCATGTAAAGGAACGAATAAGAGTGCGTGTTAGGGAGTGTCAACGAATTCAAGTGTGCTAAGGACGAAGTGTGTTAGGAGAAGTTCATAATAGGATTTAGAGGAGGCAAGCCTATGATTGTTATACAAGGCTCGACACAGCAGTTTTAGAAAAAGGGAGATCACTTTGTGCTAGGCACAACATTTTTTTTCCTTTAGCTATTTTTTTATATGAGATGTGGCACACTTTGGCTACATGCTCATGTTTTAAACTATTTTAAATAATTTCATATTGTACATTGTTGTGTATAATTTTTGGGGCACTCGACTTGTGTGGCCTTATATGTTGTGTGCCTTGTGCATCTTGTGGTTCTTGCAAACTCTCGGTCAATCTTCTACTATTTATATGAACTGAACATACATGTGAAATATTTCCTATGTAAGCTATGTTGCTTAGTTGTTTTATGGCCATGGCTAGATCATGTTATCCTTGTCTTGGTAAATAGTTAAGTGGGACAAGTTAAGCTTGGACATGAGTGGCATAAGATGAGTTATAGGTAGTTTTTAGGTGAACAAGGCACAATCTACTTGTAGTAGGTGCAATTGGTCAAGTTGTTGCGGTTGAAGCAAGCCAATATTGTCACATGAACTGCAGTAGCCAAGGAATTGATTGGGTTCCCAAGTCGTGAAAAAGTGTAAAGGCTAGTTGTGAGGACATGAGTGCCAAGGCGTGCTAGGGAATTCTAAGATGTGTCAAATAGTGCGAAGGCATATCAAACATGCTAAGATGTGCCAAGTGATAAGGCATGCCAATATGTGCTAGGGTGTGTTAATGCGTGCCAGGGAATGTCAAGGCAACAAAAGGGATAAACAAGTTAAAATACAAGGAAATGAACACATAAGAGGGTTAATAAGTCAGCAATTTACCTTTTCCAGGATGGGCATGCTAGACACAACAACACTAGGCGTCAATAGGTGCCAAGTGAAAAGTCTTAGTGCATTCTAAGTGCCAAGTCTTCCTTTATTGCTTCTCATCTACTTTCCAACCGTTGATCTCAAATAAATTTAATATTAAACCATGCCAAATCATACCATGGCATGTCAACGTATTCCATACATGCTAATACTTTCCAGGCGCCAATATGTGCCAAGTGCCAATATGTGTGACAAAGTGTTATGCATGCTATGAAGTGGAAGGGCATGTTGAAGAGTGCTAAGGTGTGCTAGAGAGTGCTAATGCATGTTGAGGGGTGTTAAGGAGTACTATGACTAAACATTAAGGGAGCACTAGGTCAAAATTCATGGAAGTTAATGAATATGAGCAACGTGTGCCAGGGACTAGTGTTAATGAGTGTTAGTTGTCATGCCAAGGAGGGAGTGACAAGGTATGCTAAGGATTGGTAAGGCATGCTAAGGAATATCAAGGCATGTCAAGAAGTCTGAAAGCTGCTGGGATTTCCAGGGTGTGCTAATTATATGTGCCAAATAGTGCTAAGATATTCCAATACATGGCAGGTGCTAAGGATGTGCAGAAAGTAGGTATGTCAATATGTGTCAAGAAGTTTCAAGGAAAAATTAAAGGAAGAACCAATAAGAGGTTTAATAAGTAGGGATTTTATCTTTTTCAAAAGGGGCATGCTAGCCACATTAATAATAGGTCCCAATACATGCCAAGTGGCATTGACATGTGCCAAGTGCTAATTTATGTTAATGCATTCAACCAAGGTGTCCTAGGGCATGTTAGGGACTACATGCATGCCGACACGTGCTAGGAGAGTTCTATGATGTTGCTGGAACCAGGTTTCCGCACCTTGAGGGAGAAATTAATGAAGTGGTTCGCAGCAAAACCAAATGTAAACATATACGTAGGCGTGCAACAATATATAATAGTCTCATAGAGAATGCACAGTCATTAACAGAATAACACAAAATTGTTATTGCCTTAGCGCAGATAAAAAAAAAAAAAAAAAATCCAGATCCAAATTTTAACCAATGAAAATATTTAAACAGATTTATTAACCATTAATAACCATTCATAATCATATCATATATCCTTGCGCAATCATCAATAAGTAAGACAAATAATATGATCTTAATAGAATATAAGCAGTAAACGACTCAGATGCATAACACAGTGAGCTTGCCAAAAACTGTCCTTTCTATTAGCTTCAGATCTGTGAATCAATATATCCACTTTCCCTTACAAAACCCTTCCGCGCACACAGCTGATCGAGTCCGAACATAGCCAAGACTAAATCTTTACGCACTCAGCCAATAGGAGCCTTTCAACCCAACCCAAACAACCCTTACTAACACATAAACTTATTATAACATCAATATCATGAACTTAGATTTTTCTACTTATCTTAGATACGATCTATCTATTTATATTCGCCTAGCGCAAATATACTATGGTCTCAAACCATGGTTTGAGACTCACACTTTACCCTTAATCCCATTTACATCAAAATTGGGGAATTTGACCCACCCCAAAGCCCCTTGACTCCCTTTGTGCAACACGCATATACAAAATTATACAAAAAGATATCGGAAATTATGCTCGTAATTTCGCTCCAACAGCATCGCTTCTAAGGCTACATGTTGAGAGGTAATTTGTACTCCCTCTCAATGGCCAAGTTCAACCCCTCGCTTTTCTCTCAAATCTTTGCATGCATTTGTACCTCAAGTGCATATAGGTTCTCGACTCAAGTATTAATACTAACGTGTCCCGCTCACATAAAAAAGTTTCTAAAAAAGATTTGATTTCAAATGACCATATATCCCACATCCCGAGCTCCGAAACACTTCTCCACTGGGTAGTTTTTTCTCAAGGAATCCAAATATGTTTTTTTTTTTTTTTTTTTTTTTTTTTTTTTTTTTTTTTACACCAAAATCTATATTCTCTGCAAAATCACCGCCCAAAAAATCCCTGCTATGATACCATGTAGAAAATCTAACCAATGAGATTCAATTTGATCTTGTAATGTACTAAAACAAGATACTCGATCCTTCCAACAATTTTCGGAAACAAAGCATGATTGCACATTCACATATAAGTAAGAGAAATCAATTATTAATCACACAACACAAGATGTATATGGGGAAAGCAACTGCTCAAAACCGCTCTATCTCTATTGTGTATTAAGTCAAGGAATCAGGAAACAATACAATGCTTAATCTCTCATGAGATTCTCCAACACTTTGCCAATTGTCTCTCTCTGATCTAGGCAAACTCGGTCTAGTACTGAGCCAATTCTCAGCCTTCCTTCAGCATGTCTTGCTCATGCAATTCCTAGGGAATTAGCTCCCTATTAATTAGGAAAATCGGTCTTCCTTGATTGGGAAATCCATCATGGCATCCCAATGACTTTATAATTGCACATGGGAAATTTTTTATAAATACAATTGATATTTATGTTCCCTTAAACCTCTATGTCAACTAGGTCTTCCTCAAAAATGACATGCATGCAACTATTAATAGTGAATCATCAGTTATCTGATTGATCACTCATTGTGAATTAAATCTAATTTAATTCACTAGTCAAACTCTCATTAGCTCATCACTTAGTTAGAACTATTTAAACTCATTTTAACTCATTTAATTGAGTTAACTAATTCACACCTGCACCCCACTAATGCATCAACTGCAACTGGACCCCAAAAATATTATATTAATCCCTCTACATGCCTCATCTTAGACCCTCAACTCGAATTTATGAAGCTAACTCAATCATCATGACTTAGTTAACTGACACAAGTTGTTATGAGATGAAATTACAATTTATTATCTAATTTTTTTAAGGGAAAAATAAATTAGACACCCTACATTCCTCATTCCTGGTGCATCAAAATTCCTTAGCAGTGTGGGTGCATTTTTTTTTGTCCTTTCTCGTTTCCAATTTCAATGTTTCTTGTTGCAAATTTCAACATTTTAGAATTTTATGTGGCCTTCACACAAAGACACCATTGAAATCACATGCCCATATTCTCATGAGCAACCTCTCTTAAGCTCGATCTGCCATAAGAGAACCAACAATATTCCATCCTACTTCCTAGCTCGAACCAACCATTAAGGTATGCAACATTCTTGTGAACCCTAACATGATGATCTTGCTCTTGGAGGATGATCATGGCCTCCCTTTAGCAACCCTAGTTACTCGACCTTCTTACTCGACCTACTGTAAGACTACATCTCTCTTCATCCCCTTGATCAAATGAGCTCCTTCTCACTTAATGTTCTTTCCTTCATCTTAAGGCCTCCTTAACTAGTTTTTCCTAGACCTCTTAGGAACCCTCTAGAACTTACGGGTTTTATCCACTTAGACCTTAGGAAACATTAATTTCCCTTTTTAATTTTCTTTTAGATTTTAAACCCCATCTTGGGTCCAAAATCCATTTGCTTGGATTATTTGCCCACAAATCCTTTTTTTACCAAACTCACACAAACCCATCTCACTAGGTTTGTGAATTACCTCCCAAGCTACACAATTCAACAACATAGTCTAGTTGTAGTAACCGTAACTTGGTCAAGCTCTTGTAGTCAAGCAAGGGCTTGGTTGGGTTCCCAAGTTGCAAATTAAGGGTAGTTGTGAGGGCATGATAGCTAGTGAGGGTCAGGGCATGCACATTAGGAATGAAAAGGCATGCTAACACATGTCGAACAATGTCAAGGCATGCTGAAGAGTGTTAGGGAGTGTCGGGGCATATTAAGGGATAACTAGGTCAAAATGCATGTAAAGGAACGAATAAGAGTGCGTGTTAGGGAGTGTCAACGAATTCAAGTGTGCTAAGGACGAAGTGTGTTAGGAGAAGTTCATAATAGGATTTAGAGGAGGCAAGCCTATGATTGTTATACAAGGCTCGACACAGCAGTTTTAGAAAAAGGGAGATCACTTTGTGCTAGGCACAACATTTTTTTTCCTTTAGCTATTTTTTTATATGAGATGTGGCACACTTTGGCTACATGCTCATGTTTTAAACTATTTTAAATAATTTCATATTGTACATTGTTGTGTATAATTTTTGGGGCACTCGACTTGTGTGGCCTTATATGTTGTGTGCCTTGTGCATCTTGTGGTTCTTGCAAACTCTCGGTCAATCTTCTACTATTTATATGAACTGAACATACATGTGAAATATTTCCTATGTAAGCTATGTTGCTTAGTTGTTTTATGGCCATGGCTAGATCATGTTATCCTTGTCTTGGTAAATAGTTAAGTGGGACAAGTTAAGCTTGGACATGAGTGGCATAAGATGAGTTATAGGTAGTTTTTAGGTGAACAAGGCACAATCTACTTGTAGTAGGTGCAATTGGTCAAGTTGTTGCGGTTGAAGCAAGCCAATATTGTCACATGAACTGCAGTAGCCAAGGAATTGATTGGGTTCCCAAGTCGTGAAAAAGTGTAAAGGCTAGTTGTGAGGACATGAGTGCCAAGGCGTGCTAGGGAATTCTAAGATGTGTCAAATAGTGCGAAGGCATATCAAACATGCTAAGATGTGCCAAGTGATAAGGCATGCCAATATGTGCTAGGGTGTGTTAATGCGTGCCAGGGAATGTCAAGGCAACAAAAGGGATAAACAAGTTAAAATACAAGGAAATGAACACATAAGAGGGTTAATAAGTCAGCAATTTACCTTTTCCAGGATGGGCATGCTAGACACAACAACACTAGGCGTCAATAGGTGCCAAGTGAAAAGTCTTAGTGCATTCTAAGTGCCAAGTCTTCCTTTATTGCTTCTCATCTACTTTCCAACCGTTGATCTCAAATAAATTTAATATTAAACCATGCCAAATCATACCATGGCATGTCAACGTATTCCATACATGCTAATACTTTCCAGGCGCCAATATGTGCCAAGTGCCAATATGTGTGACAAAGTGTTATGCATGCTATGAAGTGGAAGGGCATGTTGAAGAGTGCTAAGGTGTGCTAGAGAGTGCTAATGCATGTTGAGGGGTGTTAAGGAGTACTATGACTAAACATTAAGGGAGCACTAGGTCAAAATTCATGGAAGTTAATGAATATGAGCAACGTGTGCCAGGGACTAGTGTTAATGAGTGTTAGTTGTCATGCCAAGGAGGGAGTGACAAGGTATGCTAAGGATTGGTAAGGCATGCTAAGGAATATCAAGGCATGTCAAGAAGTCTGAAAGCTGCTGGGATTTCCAGGGTGTGCTAATTATATGTGCCAAATAGTGCTAAGATATTCCAATACATGGCAGGTGCTAAGGATGTGCAGGGTGCGAGGGTATGTCAATATGTGTCAAGAAGTTTCAAGGAAAAAATTAAAGGAAGAACCAATAAGAGGTTTAATAAGTAGGGATTTTATCTTTTTCAAAAGGGGCATTCTAGCCACATTAATAATAGGTCCCAATACATGCCAAGTGGCATTGACATGTGCCAAGTGCTAATGTATGTTAATGCATTCAACCAAGGTGTCCTAGGGCATTTTAGGGACTACATGCATGCCAACACGTGCTAGGAGAGTTCTATGATGTGCTAGCGCATGCCAACATGTGCTTTAGCGTCGGTGTCATGACAAGATGTTGTACGTACAAATATGTTCGAAGACATGCGAGGTGCTAAGAAATGTTATTGTGTGCCAAAGAATTAATTTAAGGTGTGCCCAAATTGTTGAGGAGTGTTAGGTCTTTCTCGTTAATAGAATTGACAGAGCTTGATTATGTATTAAATAATATATTTCATACACACACTAGTGGGACTTTGTCTAGAGGGAATTTTCTAGATAATAAACTTAAAGATATGAATCATGTGTTGAATCATAGGAAAACTCTATTCAACTTGTCATTACTTGAGGGAAATGATACACACTAATTACTTCTTAGAAAATTGACTGACTCTAACCACTATGGCCTTGGACATATTATAAAAAGACTCCACAATAATGGTATTAAATCATTATCTTTTGACAAAAAATATATTAACAAACACATAACATCATCAAAAACTCATTGGAATGATTAATGATGACAAACATTTTTTGACCGTCACCAAAAGTAAAAAAAAAAGCATTGGTGAGGGTCATTAAAAGTTTGTCACTAGAAGTGTCACCAAAGAGAGAATTAGTGATGGGCCTTTAATGACCCTCACCAAAAGTGTGATTGAAAATTTCTTTGGTGACGTACCTTAAAGGACCATCACTATATACACTTATAGTGACGCTTTTTTAAGGACCGTCACCATATGTGACATTGGTGACAGATCTTAAAGGTCCGTCACAAGCATGACCCTCACGAATGTATTTTTTTCTTATAGTGAATACATGCAATCCTTCCTAGCTTATATTAGAAAATACAAAACGAGACATAATACCAACCTCTCTTCGATGCTAACGCCCGTTAGTGTCATTTCCTAATCTTCTCGCTTCCAAGTTCAATTCTTTAAGCATCGCCGCGAATGTTTACCTGCAAGGAAGATCAAATCAAATCGACGAAAGCATATATAACATAACTTACTCTAACATAAACTATGTGAAATATCAGAGAGTATCACACTAAATGCATAATCATTTACACATTTATGGAAGGAAAACATATAATGTAATATTATTATAAACAAGGGAAGCATACAACCATTTAAGCTCTGATGTTGGAAGCCACCTTTGGATGAGTTTCCAAGTCCTCACAAAGACCTTCAAGAACTCCTTTGTCCTTCAGAAATGGTAGCATTTAGGCACAACTAAGAATGAGGATGGAAACGAGCATTGATAAACCATTTGGGGAAAGCATGGCATTCATTTAGAGGGAAGGAGGAGAGGTTAGGGATCCGCAAAAGGGGGAAGAAGATCCACATATTAAGGGTAAGATCCCTGGCATTAGGATCAAAGGCCTGAAGTGGGAGCCTTCGACCCAATCCTCATTCAACTGTTACCAGCTCTCTGTTCTCAAGGCTTCTAGTAAGAGAAGCTTCTGCTCCATTTTTGGAGAACTTTCCTAAAGAGGACCATCACGTTTTTTCACTTGAATTCCCGTGTTGCTAGTGCTATACACAGATCATGGTGAAGGCGAAAAGTGCGAGGGTTTAACTATAGGGACTTCTTTGGGTTTGTAAATAGGGTTTGTCACAAGATTTTTGTAGAAATTCTTCAAGGTATTTATCTTTTAGGTCTTCAGGGATGCTTTGATCATGCTTTTCATGGTAAACACATACACCTTTTCGTCGCTTTGCGACATAAGGGGAAAATTTCGACAACTCTCAAGGAATGAGACAGGGAGTGTGACAAAATATTGTAAAACACTAGGTTCAATGACTTGTTTGAGATGGATTGAAGCCTAACTTGATCTTATTTATGCCCTCTTATCAAATCCCTAAATTTGACACCCTGTTGAGAAATCTAGGGCATTCAATTAGGGTGATTATGAAATTGATTTCTCTATAATTTTTTACATTTTCTTGTGAGTTAGATTAGAACGTTAGCATCATTATTTAGTTATGTTCATCATCGAGACATAATTCCAATAAGAATGTCACAATGCAAACATAAGAAGACCAGATGTAGGTTGCTAGCTAGGACCAACACCTCTCCTAGAGAGGTAAACCCACAAAAATCTCTTCTTATAGAATTTTAGTGAAGACTTATTGACCTTTAACTTTACCTTGACCAAAATTTCCAAGAGATGACCTAGCCAAACCCTTAAACAAATTCTCTGCAAAAAAATATTGAGGGAACCCTAGGTTCTCCTCCAAAATTCGCACGTGTGGCTAGTAGGGTCATAATTTTTCTTTCTTAATCAGTTTGATCTCCAAAGGATTTCACTGGCTTCCAAGAGAACTTCGCTTTCCTTCTTTCTTACTCGCCCTAACTTCGCTAGAAAACAAAGATACTTCCCTTGATTAATGTCTCACAAATGAGGCAATGTTCTTCTTTATATACTATTTCACAAGAGTGAATTATGCCTCCTTAGGACGACATGAAGAGCGTTAGCTAACTCATCCCTTAGAGGCTTCTAGACATCACATTTTACAATAATATTTTTTCTTCTTTGTTACATGAGCTTTCTAGGGGCAAGTACATCATGAAATTGACCTTTTGACTTGTCAACAATACCCATAGAGCACTCAATGGGTGCTTTGACCTAGGACCACAACATGATGGGCAAGAAACCCACTTCAATAATAATATTTTTTCTTTTACAATTTTTTGTTTCTTTTCTTTTTCTTTTGAAAAGTACATCAATAATTAAATCAAATCATGACTCAAGGGAAAATTGTGAAGACAGACACTAGTCACATTTCAACAAGAGGAGCCTCAAAATCCTTTCTTTGTGGATTATTTTCCTAATTACTCAAACTTGCTTCAACAAAGTCCTCTGACCAGACATTTTTCAATATTGTTAGTACCTTCATTCCTAAGCCACATTTCTTTTGAATAGTCACAATCCATGATCGAATGACCATTTGTCTCCTCACTAAGTTTATGAAGAGCATATTTGTGAGGCCCCTCCTAATTCCTCTTTTGTAATATCTTTGATTAGGGTCAGAAAAAACCTCAAACAAGAGTCCACCATTAATTCATAAAAAAACAGGATGATAATATTATGAAATGTCACCCGGATGCGGGTGGTTAAAATGGTAAAAGGAATACGTCGGACAGACGGCACTCCGGCGAGACGTCGGCCACGAGGACCAGCAAGTGTCCGACGGCACCTGAACTCAAGCATGAAGCATTTACGGCAATTAAAGACTGGCGCGGTTCACAATTCCATAAGCGAAGTTTGAGATATCTCCACGCAGGGTAAACAGGACATGGTGATTACTCCATTAATGGAGAGGTTAATGCAGATGGTTGGCAGCAGATTTGGGGTTCTTGTTAATGGGATGGCGAACGAGCAACCCAGAAGCAGCTTCCCCAGGCCTATTACGGTGTATTGCTCGCCCACTGTGCGGCTCTCCTCCGAACGCACAGTCACCGGCAAGAGAACCAGGCTTCATGGTTGCATAGAGCTCGGTGACAATCTTCATATTTCTATTACAGGGAATTGCATGCGAGAGTCAGGGAATTGGTTTGCGCAGTTGTCCAGAGCTTCCGTCCCGCCTCCGCTCTCACAATTGGCCAATTGTCCAGAGCTTCAGTCCAGTTCTCCAGCTTTGAATGAAAGAATGCCTCGTCTCAGGCACAGGATGAGGTGCAGACAAGGCTCTTCCAGGATATTGATTAGGCGCTCCTCCCCGTCCTCCAGCACCTCTGCTGCGGACTCTAATGCCTCTGCAAGAAATTCACGAACTGCACGTGGTCGAATCCTTCGGTCTGAGCAATGGTATCCTACGCCCCAGTACGCTCCTGCACATTCTCAAACAAGGCACTTCTCTTTCCTAAGTGCGTTCAATTTCCCTCGCATTACCGCCTCGGTCACCATAGTTTTCCGTGAGTCCCCTCACGATGAGGCTCCCACTTCTGGAAGGCAGGCTGGACAATTTGGGGATATGAATGACATAAGGCAGAATGCGGAAGATGTGCACGAGCAGGACATGGACATAACCGTGGAAGATGCTAGTCATGGCAATGAAATGAATATTGATATTGAGCTTAAGCAGGATGAGCTGAAGCAGGATGAGCAGCAAATTGCTACTCAGGACCCTGACACTGCAAATGCTCAGCACCAGCCTCATCCGGGCGATGGACAGCGCACCCCAGCTGCTGAAAAGGTCATACACTCCACAGAGGACCTGTATAATACTGATGGTGAACCAGATGAGTTTTGGTGCAGGGTCGTGGAAGAGGAACCGAACGAGTAGCGCCTCCACTGTTCCTGGTTTTTTGCTATGGCACTGTCTTCTTTATGCAAAATGTTTATGTATGTCTTTCTGGTTTTGGTCAAAGTTTCATAGGTTTTTTTCTAGAAATAGACGCTACCCCTGCGTGGGTTTTTTGCTGGAACACCGTATGCACTGGTTTCCCTCTCAGAGGGCAGTGCTCAACTATGAATTTTTGCTCAACAGGCCTCGACCTCAGGCCTAGTCCTGGTTAACTCCTGATGTAAATATTCGTGTTTCTGTTGATTAATAGATTAAGCTTATTTAGAAAAAAAAATATTATGAAATGTCTGAATTCCTCTTTTTTGTTATCATTTAGGTATTACATTGCACCAAAATTCCATCATTGGATAAACCATCAGCTTCATTATTTCTCTCCACATAAACATGTTGAAGAACAAGATGGTTGAAAAATACTATCAAGCCTTTGACCTCTTCCAAGACAAAATTTAGAAACACTTTCTAACTCCTTTGTTCATATTTTACCCATTTGATGACAACTTGGGCATCACCATACACGTATGTGTCATTAATAACTTTTTCATTTGCAAATGATAATACTATTTCTCATTCCAACAATTCTACACAATTATTTTACTCCTCCCCCAATCTTACCTTAAGCTTAATGCGATGACTATCTACAAATAATAGGATGCCTCCCCCTGGGGCATCACAAAAATCCTAGGGAAAGCTCTTATCAATTTCTTCTTGAACCACTACCCTCGTTGAGTTTTCTTCCTATCCTGTGGGGAATGACTCAATATAACAAGCCCAATAGCTATACATTTTATCAAATGAATGTATTTTCTTCAAAAATTGAAAGGTTCCTAGCCAACCATATCCCACAGTCTTGAAAATTTAATAAGTGTTAGTCTTCATAATGAAATTCAAATGTATCATCGATGTACTTTTTTTTTTCAAGTAGAAAAAACATTGGTTATATAATGTCCAGTTTCAATACTATAAGTTGTACCCTTACAAAAATCATGTTATTCTTCACGAATTCATAACTTCCTTGTCGTTCACTCGTGTACAAATTCAGCAACAGATTTTCTTACAAAACAGCCTTTTCCCCATCCAGATTTGACTTACAAAAAGGACCAATCCCTAGCAAAAGGTGATGATAAATCTTTCCACATAGTTGCAAAAATACGAAATTATATCTTGGCTGGAAATTTTGATGGACTTTCAAAAAGAAAGAGCAGCGTCCAAAAAATGGAATTGGATTTTAACTACCTCCCGTACTTCCCCTGTGAAAACCGTCCATCCCATCCAACCCGTAAAGCTTTACAAACAAGGAGAAGTAAGTAAGACCCCTTTAGATAAACTCAAAATATTACAAAAAATACCCCTTGTAGTTGACGTGATCAGAGTGGATAAAACAACATAAAATCCCGCCTAAGAAATTAAATACATAAAATACAGGTAGCTATAAAATCCCAGCAACTTATGAGAATTGAACCATTCCAGTGGCTCTCTCCCCATATGATAAACACATCTCATATGACATCAGACCAAAAACCCCCTCCAGGCCTTATTTTGAGAGTCTATCTGCCTGAGAGTTCTTCTCACGAAAAACGTGATTGAAATGTAAAGTGATGAATGACTTCCTTAACCTGTCAGTGCGATCTAGCCATGATATGAGATGTCCCGGGGACAACTTGTTGCCTTTGTTGAGATGACCAATGAGCACCTTCGAGTCACCATACACCCATAAATCCTCGATATAGAGTTATGATGCGAACCAAAGTAAACCCCACAGAGCAAGGATTTCAGCTCTCGTATTAGTCCCAATTCCACCATGCCAGTAAATCTTATAATGACACTCAGGTGTGAGCATCAGCCATGCTCCACACCCACAATTTGACTGTTGTGAGGCACCGTTAAAAAACCCCGCCGGATAGATTATTTCAGCAGGTCTCATCCTCCTTGAAATATCTCCCGCAGGTTTATTAAAAGTTTTAAGTCTTTCCCATTAATGAATAATAATGGAGGAGGATCCCCATGGGCTACTCGCCATCCCTTTAAAAATCCACTTGTTGCGATCACACCAAATGGCCCAAATGGTATCACTGATGTACTTATTATATTCATTTAATATACTCATTATTATCATTTTATTTATAATCAAAGTATGTCCTTCATGCTTTTTAGGATCAATTGAGTCAAAATAAAAATTATCACGCGTCAATGAAATGTAATCGAGTCAAAGTCCCATTTGGACTTCTTGTAAAAGAAAAAGAAAAAACATATTTCACATCCAAGAGTAAAAAATGTCACCACAAATATCAAGTTGGACCTCCTAAACAAGTTGAACTAGAGAGGCGGCCATTCGACCTCTCGTTGATCCAGGTGGATATTGGAGGCCACCCGCCTATTCCACTTGGGCCCCCATCATTGTCTCTTTCAGTTTTTCAGTTTCGGCATAACTTACTATTTTTAGCAGTTTTTCGGGTCCTGAACTTCCGGACCCGTTTTGAGGCCCTAAACGACGATTTTTGGGCATCGCGCCCCCAGCGAATATCATTACGTCTATTTTGAACTAATATCCATGGCGAAAGTTGTAGTCCTCGGATAGTGATCCGGATTTATGCAGGAACGCAACAGAATAAACACATAACCATAAATACAGAGATGCAGCGGAAATAACACTTCATTTCATTAATATCAAAGAACTGAAATTTGCTTATAGACAATGGAAATAAAACTAGCTAGGGTACTGGTAGCTATCTCTGAGAAGAGATGTGGTGGCTACAGACCTCTGAACTGCTTTACAATGAGGCGCGAGGGCCTATTCATTATTGAGAAACAATGGAGAACCCTAAACATCCCAAAAACCTAACCCTAGGAGATGAAGCGCCAAAACTATGGGCCCCGTTTGGGTAAATTGGTGTTTCAACTTCCCATGGACGTAACTTTGGCATACTATCTCCGTTTGACGCATATGATACATCATTAGAAAGCTCTATCCGAGGACTACAGCTGTCGGGACGAATTTTATCAGAAAATTCGTTGGCGCTTTCATACCCAAAAAACGTCATTTAGGGCCTCAAAACGGCTCCGGAAGTTCAGGACCCGAAAAACTGCTACAAATAGTAAGTTATGCCGAAACTGAAAAACTGAAAGAGACAATGGTGGGGGGCCAAGTGGAATAGGTGGGTGGCCACCAATATCCACCTGGATCATTCCTCCCCCCTTAGGAAGCAATGGTCCCCATTGCGTTAAGTTCCTCCTTGAGATGAGGAAATTTCTGCTGAACTTGGTCCCTGGTGAACCACTTTCCTTGGTGCAGGAGTTGGCCAGCTTTGACAACCCGATACAGTTGGATCTGCTGTTGACGAGTGTTCTTGATTTGCATGTCCATGATACAATCTGTGGTGGCTTGTTCCATGCAGTCTGGGTTTAACTCTGTTGGGGTGAGTTGTTCTGTAGAGCTTTATAATGATGTATCATGTGCGTCAAACGGAGATAGTATGCCAAAGTTACGTCCCTGGGAAGTTGAAACACCAATTTACCCAAACGGGGCCCATAGTTTTGGCGCTTCATCTCCTAGGGTTAGGTTTTTGGATGTTTAGGGTTCTCCATTGTTTCTCGATAATAAATAGGCCCTCGAGCCTCATTGTAACTGAGTTCAGAGGCCTGTAGCCGCCACATCTCTTCTCAGAGATAGCTACCAGCGCCCTAGCTAGTTTTATTTCCATTCTGTCTGTAAGCAAATTTCAGTTCTTTGATATTAATGAAATGAAGTGTTATTTCCACTGCATCTCTGTTTTTATGGTTATATGTTTATTCTGTTGCGTTCCTGCATAAATCCGGATCAGTGGTATCAGAGCGGTCTGCTTTTTCTCGATCCTTCTTTGCATGTCCCCAGCGAGGTCGGGGTATAAGGAGCTAGGGCTCGATCTGGTGGAACCTTTGCAAGATCAGCCTCGCAAACCTCGACGGACGCCCATGGGGGACGAAAAGAAAGATGAGGGAGCAGGAGATCCTATCAAAATATTGCTCGAGGAGGCCCTCGAAAAACAAAGGAACGCGATGATGGATAAATTTGCTCAGATCCTTCAACGGCTGCCCACCGGCGGCGCATCTGCATCCAGTAGCCACTCTGGAGTTGCGACTCCCTTTAAGGTACAAGTAAATTTTGACATTCCCATATTTGAGGGTGAAATAGACGCAGATGCCGTAGATAGATGGTTGAATCTATTAGAAAGATATTTCTCTGTTCATGACTTTTCAGACCGGGAGAAGATTATTTTTGCACTCCTCAAAGCTACCCCCCATGTTAAGGACTGGTGGGAAACCTACTGTGAGAACAAGGACCAGACAGAACCCTCTCTGTTCTCGGCCGTAACAACTTGGAATTCTTTCCGAGACGCCGTCAAGGAACAATACTATCCCGTGGGGAGCTATGAGGACAAGTACATACAATGGACCACGCTGCGACAACAAAGGGATCAAGATGTGCATAAACTGACGAATCTGTTCCATACCCTGCGCACAAAGTTGGGTATCAAAGATTCAGAGAAACATTTGGTGCTAAATTATCGGAGCTGTCTGCACAGATACATTCAGGAGGAAATGGAGTTCCTCAACATCTCAACACTTGGTACGGCATACCGGTATGTTGCCAAGATTGAGCAGAAATTCAAACAGAAGAAGTGAGACTTTGGATCTGCGAATCAAACGCAAGGGAAAGGTGCTTCCAAACCGCAGAACAAAGGACAGAGCCAAGGCATGGCGGCTAAAGACAACCCATCAAAGCCACAAGAAAATAACAGCACCGCAAAGCCAAAGAAGGACACAGGAAAGTGGTGTGACTTCCATAAGAGCTCCACTCACAACACAAGTGAGTGTCGGGCCAAGCAGTCGCTAGTGGCCGAGATGAGGGCTTCTGAGTCAAATGCATGCTCCGACTCTGAATCAAAACCTGAAAAGGGGAATGAAAAAGGGAAACAGATTATTGATGCGGAGCCCAATGCCACTGTTGCCATTACAAATATCCAGAAGGAGGAACCGGAAGATCCAGAGGAGGAGGAACGTCTCTTCCACTCCCATATGTGGGTGAATTTCTCCCCTGTATAGTTTATTATCGACAATGGGAGCCAAAAGAACCTCAATTCAGCAGACATCGTGAAGCGGTTGGGCTTGCCGACCATAGCTCACCCACATCCATACACCATTGGGTGGCTTCACCAAGGACGAGATATCTGTCTCAGCCAGCAGTGCCGCCTTCCCTATAGCATCAAGCCCTTCACGGATGAGGTATTATGTGATGTTGCTCCTATTGATGTTTCTGATGTATTATTAGGACAATCATACTTGTGGAAGCGTCATGTTTTTTATGAGTCTCGACCTCGTGCTGTCATTGTTACTTTGGGAAATAAGTTGTACAGGATACCAGAGGTACCACCTCCTGCGGCTATCTCATTGGTTACTGAAAAACAATGCAGTAAGCTCATTTCCCAAACCAGGAAATTCTTTTTCCTGATGATCTGCCCGCAGGGAAAGAAGAATACTGTGGCCACGACCTCCAGACAGGGCTCCTCTACACAACAAAAACAAATGGATAAGGTTGTGGAGGAGTACGAGGACATCTTCACTTCACCCACAGGGGTTCCTATACACTGTCAGGTCAAGCACCCGATTGATCTGACCCCAGGTGCGCCGCTACCCAATGGACTGATCTATCGGCGCTCTGTTCTGGAGAATAATGAAATCAAGAGATAGATTCAGGAGCTGTTGCAGAAAGGTCACATCAGACCAAGTTCATCGCCCTGTGGGAGCCCGATCGTGTTGGTACAGAAGAAGGATGGGACGTGGAGACTCTGTATTGACTATCGGGCGCTGAACAAGATCATTGTCTGGAATAGGTACCCAATCCCACGGATTGATGACCTTTTGGACCAACTCCAAGGTGCAAAATATTTCAGTAAGATCGACCTGAAGTCTGGGTATCACCAGGTACCAATTGAACCCTCTGATGTGTGGAAGACTGCCTTCAAAGCTAGGGAAGGCCTTTTTGAATGGCTGGTCATGCCTTTCGGGTTGACGAATGCTCCCGCAACCTTCATGAGGATGATGGACGACATCTTGCGGCCATTCACCAACTCATTCGTATTGGTGTACTTGGATGACATTCTGATCTTCAGCAAGACTTGGGAAGAGCACCTTCATCACATCCGACAAGTCCTCCAAACACTGCGGCAACACAAGTTGTGTGCCAATTTGGAGAAGTGCACGTTTGGCATGACCCAGGTTCAATATCTGGGATACGTTATTGATGAAAGGGGGGTGCATGTGGATCCAGCCAAGATCCAAGTCATTCGGGATTGGCTAGCCCCGACTACTATAACAGAGCTTCGCAGCTTTCTGGGTCTTGCTAATTTCTACCGTAGATTCGTGTTGGGATTCTCTCATATCACTTGGCCCTTGATTCAAGTCACCAAAGGAGGAGCAAGAGCAAAATTCTTTTGGTCAGAACCTCAACAGAAGGCGTTCAAAGAATTGAAAAATTGCCTCTGTTCTGCCCCAGTGCTCACCTTACCAGACTTGCAGCAGCCATTTGAGATCGAGACAGATGCCTCTGACTATGCTATTGGGGCAGTTCTTACTCAACAGGGACATCCAGTGGCATATCACAGTGAGACATTGTCTGAGGCAGTTCGCAAGTATCCCACCTATGACAAAGAAATGTATTCCATTGTGCAAGCCTGTCGACAATGGAAGCATTACATTTTGGGGAAGGAAACAATCATCCACACGGACCACCGGCCCCTGCAGTTCATACAGACACAAGGGAAGTTGCAGAATGATCGCCATCAGAAGTGGTCCACATATCTGCAACAGTTTCATTTGAACATCAAGTACAAGAAGGGTAGCACCAATAATGTTGCAGACTGCCTCAGCCGACCACCAATCGTGGCGCTCACCACCGTGCTCAACTCTTGTGGGCACGAGACTTCTGATTGGCCGCTTCTCTATGAGAGTGACCCAGAATTCGACCACACTTACAAGGCACTCTTGGGGGGCACGCAAGTTCCAAATTTTCACCTCCAAGATGCACTTTTATGTCACCTGGGACACCTTTGTGTTCCTTCAAGCGAGCGTGCCAAGATGATATGGGAAGCACACTACGGTCGAGTCGCTGGGCATTTCGGGGTCGAGAAAACAGTAGCAATACTACAGAAGTATTTCTATTGGCCGAACCTTCGAAAGGATGTCGAGAAGCACATCAGATCCTGCACTGCTTGTGCCATTGCCAAACCGACCATCAAGAAGCAAGGCCTATATGCTCCACTACCTACCCCTAGTCGACCGTGGGAATCCATCTCCATGGATTACATGTCGGGCCTGCCTTCTACTAAGAATGGAAATGACTGTGTTTTCGTGGTCGTTGACAGATTCTCGAAGATGGCCATCATGGCGGCCTGTAAGAAGAATATCACAGCAGAAGCCACTGCTAAACTCTTCTTTGAGCGAGTGTGGGTGCACTTTGGGATCCCACAGTCTATCATATCAGATCGAGATAGCAGGTTCCTCAGCACATTTTGGTCCAGCCTCTGGTCAATGTTGAACACAAAGCTCACCAAGTCCACAGCTTTCCATCCCCAAACAGATGGCCAGACAGAGGTCGTCAACAGAATGATTGTACACATTCTGCGCATGTACAATTCAAAGCATCCACGCACATGGGACGAGAGCCTCCCCTATGTACAACATAGTTATAACAGGGCTCTCCACATTTCAATTGGACATAGCCCATTTCAGGTGGGCTTGGGATTCCAGCCACTATGTCCCATTGACGTAGCCATGCCATTTGCAGCTACTCAGGCCGATTCAACTCATGTCCAGTCTGAAGTTGACAAAGCAAGTAGCTTCATCGAGCGCATTCAACTTGTCCTTCGGCAGTTTGTGATACTGTTGGACATTCCGATGCGGTGGCGAGCGCCTCATCGGCCTGGTGCACCTGACTTCCGGAGGTGGGCGACGAAGTATGGCTACATTTGCGGAAAAGGAGCCTCATGGAGCCACAGCTGCCGAGCTTCGCCCCCTCTGGGTATGGGTACCACCAAGAAGAATCACCAAGGCTGTAGGGAACAATGCATTCGAGCTCAGTATTCCACCATTCCTTGGTCTGCACCCAGTCTTCAATGTGGATCGCCTTAGTCCTTACTTCCCACCTCTACTGGACACCTCGGACATTGCAGAACAACTCACACCAACTGAGTTAAATCCAGACTGCATGGAACAGGCCACCACAGATTGCATCATGGACATGCAAATCAAGAAAACTCGCCAGCAGAAGATCCAACTATATCGGGTTGTCAAAGCTGGCCAACTCCTGCACCAAGGAAAGTGGTTCACCAGGGACCAAGTTCAGCAGAAATTTCCTCATCTCATGGAGGAACTTAACGCGATGGGGACCATTGCTTCCTAAGGGGGGAGGAATGATCCAGGTGGATATTGGTGGCCACCCACCTATTCCACTTGGGCCCCCACCATTGTCTCTTTCAGTTTTTCAGTTTTGGCATAACTTACTATTTTTAGCAGTTTTCGGGTCCTGAACTTCCGGAGCCGTTTTGAGGCCCTAAACGACGTTTTTTGGGTATGAGATTTGTTGCGATTTGATCACAAAAGTTGTAGTCCTCGGATAGAGCTTTCTAATGATGTATCATGTGCATCAAACAGAGATAGTATGCCAAAGTTACGTTCCTGGGAAGTTGAAACACCAATTTACCCAAACGGGGCCCATAGTTTTGGCTCTTCATCTCCTAGGGTTAGGTTTTTGGGATGTTGAGGGTTCTCCATTGTTTCTCAATAATAAATAGGCCCTCGAGCCTCATTGTAACTCAGTTCAGAGGCCTGTAGCCGCCACATCTCTTCTCAGAAATAGCTACCAGCGCCCTAGCTAGTTTTATTTCCATTCTGTCTGTAAGCAAATTTCAGTTCTTTGATATTAATGAAATGAAGTGTTATTTCCGCTGCATCTCTGTATTTATGGTTATGTGTTTATTCTGTTGCGTTCCTGCATAAATCTGGATCAGTGGTATCAGAGCGGTCTTCTTTTTCTCGATCCTTCTTTGCATGTCCCCAACGAGGTCGGGGTATAAGGAGCTAGGGCTTGATCTGGTGGAACCTTTGCAAGATCAGCCTCGCAAACCTCGACAAACGCCCATGGGGGACGAAAAGAAAGATGAGGGAGCAGGAGATCCTATCAAAATATTGCTCGAGGAGGCCCTCGAAAAACAAAGGAACGCGATGATGGATAACTTTGTTCAGATCCTTCAACGGCTGCCCACCGGCGGCGCATCTGCATCCAGCAGCCACTCTGGAAGTGCGACTCCTTTTAAGGTACAAGTAAATTTTGACATTCCCATATTTGAGGGTCAAATAGACGCAGATGCCGTAGATAGATGGTTGAATCTATTAGAAGGATATTTCTCTGTTCATGACTTTTCAGACCGGGAGAAGATTATTTTGCACTCCTCAAAGCTACCCCCCATGTTAAGGACTGGTGGGAAACCTACTGTGAGAACAAGGACCAGACAGAACCCTCTCTGTTCTCGGCCGTACCAACTTGGAATTCTTTCCAAGACGCCGTCAAGGAACAGTACTATCCCGTGGGGAGCTATGAGGACAAGTACATACAATGGACCACGCTGCGACAACAAAGGGATCAATATGTGCACGAGCTGACGAATCTGTTCCATACCCTGCGCACAAAGTTGGGTATCAAAGATTCAGAGAAACATTTGGTGATAAAGTATCGCAGCTGTCTGCACAGATACATTCAGGAGGAAATGGAGTTCCTCGACATCTCCTCGCTTGGTACGGCATACCGGTATGCTGCCAAGATTGAGCAGAAATTCAAACAGAAGAAGCGAGACTTTGGATCTGCGAATCAAAAGCAAGGAAAAGGTGCTTCCAAACCGCAGAACAAAGGAAAGAGCCAAGGCATGGCGGCTAAAGACAACCCGTCAAAGCCACAAGAAAAGAACAACACCGTAAAGCCAAAGAAGGACACGGGAAAGTGGTGTGAGTTCCATAAGAGCTCCACTCACAACACAAGTGAGTGCCGGGCCAAGCAGTCGCTAGTGGCCGAGATGAGGGCTTCTGAGTCAGATGCATGCTCTGACTCCAAATCAGAACCTGAAAAGGGGAATGAAAAAGGGAAACAGATTATTGATGCGGAGCCCAACGCCACTGTTGCCACTACAAAGATCCAGAAGGAGGAACCGGAAGATCCAAAGGAGGAGGAACGTCTCTTCCACTCCCAGATGTGGGTAAAGGGCTCCCCTGTACAGTTCATTGTCGACAATGGGAGCCAAAAGAACCTCATTTCAGCAGACGCCGTGAAGCGGTTGGGCTTGCAGACCACAGCTCACCCACATCCATACACCATCGGGTGGCTTCACCAAGGACGAGATCTCCGCGTCAGCCGGCAGTGTCGCCTTCCCTATAGCATCAAGCCCTTCAAGGATGAGGTATTATGTGACGTTGCTCCTATTGATGTTTCTGATGTATTATTAGGACAACCATACTTGTGGAAGCGTCATGCTGTGTATGAGTCTTGACCTCGTGTTGTTATTATTACTTTGGGAAATAAGTTGTACAGGATACCAGAGGTACCACCTCCTACGACTATCTCTTTGGTTACTGCAAAACAATGCATTAAGCTCATTTCCCAAACCAGGAAATTCGTTTTCCTGATGATCCGCCCCCAGGGCAAGAAGAAGACTGTGGCCACGACCTCCAGACAGGGCTCCTCTACACGACAACAACAAATGGATAAGGTTGTGGAGGAGTATGGGGACATCTTCACCTCACCCACAGGGGTTCCTCTGCCTTTATCGGAGTCAAGCAATTGATTGATGACCCCAAATCTGAGATTAACCAATGGACCTATATCGACGCTCATTACGGAGAATGATGAAATCCAAAGAGACATATTCGGAGGCACATTGCGGAAAGGTCATCGGACTAAGTTCATCATGCAGCAGGGCTTGGGTCGTGTTGGTACGGAAGAAGGATGGGACGTGGAGACTCTGTATTGACTATCAAGACAACACAAGAAAAGATCAACTGTCCAGGAATGGGTACCCGATCCCATGGATTGATGACCTTCTGGACCAACTCAAGGTGAAAAATATTTCACCAAGGTCTTCAATCAGGTATCACCCAGTGCAATTGACTCCTGCGATGCCTTCATTTGCCTCAAAGCCAAGGAAGGCCTTTTTGAATGGCTAGTCATGCCTTTTGGGTTGACGAATGCTCCCGCAACCTTCATGAGGATGATGGATGACATCTTGAGGCCATTCACCAACTCATTTGTAGTGGTGTACTTGGATGACATTCTGATCTTCAGCAAGACTTGAGAAGAGCACCTTCACCACATCCGACAAGTCCTCCAAACACTGCGGAAACACAAGTTGTGTGCCAATTTGGAGAAGTGCACGTTTGGCATGACCCAGGTTCAATATCTGGGATACATTATTGATGAAAAGAGGGTGCATGTGGATCCAGCCAAGATCCAAGTCATTCGGGATTGGCCAGCCCCGACTACTATAACAGAGCTTCGCAGCTTTCTGGGTCTTGCTAATTTCTACCGTAGATTCGTGTTGGGATTCTCTCATATCACTTGGCCCTTTAGTCAAGTCACCAAAGGAGGAGCGAGAGAAAAATTCTTTTGGTCGGAACCTCAACAGAAGGCGTTCAAAGAATTGAAAAATCGCCTCTGTTCTGCCCCAGTGCTCACCTTACCAGACTTGCAGCAGCCATTTGAGATCGAGACAGATGCCTCTGACTATGCTATTGGGGCAGTTCTTACTCAACGGGGACATCCAGTGGCA